>JAJEJO010005409.1:190342-319377 GCA_020662805.1 Glaucomys volans | reverse complement strand
TGTTTTCCTCTACATTGTTTTTCCAGGTATACCTTTATTAACATTGTCCTTGTTGCTTTTGGAAAAGAGTAGCTTCATTAGCTCAAGGGGTTTTGGATGTAGAACATTGTGCCGTTCTCCTATTTTGGTCCTAACACCTGGTATCAGGATCTTTGAAAACTTTCAGTTGGACAGAAAAAAAAAACAAAAAACAACCACTTAAAAGAGAAGTGCTTACTACCACTGATTATTAAGTGTCACCCTGAAACACCTCAAACAACAAAACTACTTTTTTGTTTTATCAGATCTCACAAAGCAGTGACTCACAGGGCCATTGCTAGCTTGGGACCTTGCCAAGTTGAATTAACTTTCAAGGCTTAAATTTCCTTAATTGTAAAATGGAGATAGAACTCTTTTTGGTTGATAAGGATAACCAGAAGAGTTCTAGGTAAAGCTCTTCAAATGATGATGTGAGTTACTCTGTGCCACATCACGCCAATGCCTGGTGTGGACCAGGTATCAGATAAATAGCAAATATTCATGTGGGTTGTTTTCAAATATGGTTCATTATATACAATACTCATGCTTATTGGTTTGGATAACAATGGGAAGTTGCTCAGTACTAATGATATGTGGCAATGACTTTGCTAAATCTTGACAAAGAAATGAGAAGAATGGAAGTTAGAAAAAGGAAGAGAGAGTAAGGGGACTCAAAGTAAATTACTAACATCATAAAATTTAGCGAGGTCTTAAGAAACTTAGCAAGACCCTAATTGCTAAATAAAATATTTTTTTAAAGTGGGGAATATGGATAGTTAAGTGGTTAAGTGCCCCTGGGTTCAATCCCTGGTACCAAAAAAAAGGGGGGGGGGGGGGCTGGTGGTGTAGCTCAGTGGTAGAGTAAGTACTTGGCTACCATGAGCAAGACCCTGGGTTCAATCTCCAGTGATCTATCAATCAATAAAAGAAGGAACATAAATAAGACTTCTGTTTGACATGGAAACATCTGGGTGTTTGCCTTGACAAATTCCTTATATTAAATCACATGCAAGAATTGACAGACTTCCTATTGACTGGGCAACAGATGACAGATTCTGGAGATAATTAAAATAGTAATTTGCTAGATAATGAACACTAGAACATGAGATGGAAACAGCAGCTGTGATATTGCTGCTAAAGAATTTGTTCTACCTTTTTATTTACTTATTACTCACATTTCAAAAAAGAAAGATGAATCCAAAGTTTAGTCATCTTTCCATATCTATGGGTTCCACATTTCCAGATTCAACCAACCAAGGGTAGAAAATATTTAGAAAGAAATTGTGTCTGCACTGAATACATACATATTTTTTTCCTGTCATTATTTCCTAAAAAGTGCAGCATAACAGCTATTTACATAGCATTTACATCGGATTAGGTATTATAAATACTCTAGAGATGATTTAAAGCATATAGAAGGATATGCATAGATTAAATGCAAACACTACTCCATTTTACATAGGGTACTTGAGCAGCATGGATTTTGGTGTTCACATGAGGTTGCAGAACCAATCCCTCATGGATATGGGGAGATGACTGTATTTCAGTCCACCCCATCAGCAAGCTTCATTCCAAACACTCTTTTTAAACCAAGAGTAGGGTCCTTTGATGTGCTGACAGGGTGAGCCTTCCCATAGAGATAACCTCACTGGTGGAGGTTAAGTACCTTACCTTCCAAAAATAATTCCAACAAATTCTTTAGAGGTCTTAAGACATCCACCACTTGTTCAGCCTTTGTAAGGAACTGTTTAAGAAAACAGTCCAAATAAGACAAAGTAGTTGTTTAAACATACTGATCAAATAAACAAACATAATAATAAATAAGTAGATGGTTCAAGAACTGAATGCATGAATGATAAAATACGTTGTGGCTGCATCACTATAGTATACTAATTTTAAATCCTTTGAGTATATACTGAGGAGTGGGATAGCTGGATCAAATGGTGGTTCCATTCCAAGTTTTCTGAGGAATCTCCATACTGCTTTCCATAATGGTTGCACCAATTTGCATTCCTGCCAGCAATGTATGAATATAACTTTTTCCCCACATCCTCACCAACATTTATTGTTGCTTGTATTCTTGATAATTGCCATTCTGATTGGAGTGAGATGAAATCTTATAGTAGTTTTGATTTGCATTTCTCTAATTGCTAGAGATGTTGAATGTTTTTGCATATATTAGTTGATCAATTGCATTTCTTCTTCTGTGAAGTGTCTGTTCAGTTCCTCAGCATACTATAGTGACGCAACCACATTAATGTTTATAGCAGCTCAACTCACAATAGCTAAACTATGGAACCAACCAACCTAGATGTCCTTCAACAGAAGAATGGATAAAAAAAATGTTGGAGATACACACACACACACACATATGAAATGGAATATTACTCAGCTTTAAAGAAGAATGAAATTTTGGCATTTGCTGGTAAATGGATGGAGTTGGAGAATATCGTGCTAAATGAAATAAGCCAAATCCAAAAACCAAAGGCTAAATGTTTTCTCAGATATGTGGATGCTTATTCACAATAAGCGGGGGTGGGCTAGGGAAGGATAGAGTTACTTTCCCTTTGGTAGAGGGCAGTGAAAGGAGGGGAAGTGGTATGGGGGTAGAAAGGATAGAAAAGTGAAACATGTATATGACTACATGACCAATGTGATCCTAGGATATGTACAATCAGAAAAATGAGAAATAATACTCCATTTATGGATGATTTATCAAAATGCATAAATGCATTCCACTGTCATGTGCAACAAATTAGAACAAATAAAAAATTTTAAAATTTTTTTTAAAAGAAAAAAAAAAGAGACAATGAAAAAAAATATGTTGTGGCCAGAGTAAAGACAGTAGGTCAGAATTTTAATTGTCCCAAGATCCACTTTACTCTTCTTCCTGTGCACATTGTCAAGAAGCTAGATAATATGCTTTCCAGTCTCCATAGGTAGATGGGACCATATGACATGTGATATATGCCACTTCCAAGTCATTTTTAACTTAACTGCTTTCTTGATTTTTGACTTTCCTTTTCCCTTGGGCTGAAACTTTGACATGACAGTGACTCTGCTTCAACCATAAAGGTAAATACCTGGCCCTAGGGACTGGCGGAACTACAGTTAGAAGAAACACAGATCCCTGAGTGTCCTCATGAGGCAGAGTTGCCTAACCAACTTAGACCAACCAGCCTATTATATGAAGGGGAAGACATTAATATCTTATTTAACCCACTGTATTATAGTGATCTCTTTATTATTCTAGGTGAGACTTTATAACTAATACATGAACTAAACAATGAACACAGGGAAGGAGCTGAGGAGCATTGATCACAGCCTTAATCTTCTTCCCAAGTACTCACCTTTCTAAAGAAGGTCTAAAAATAATTTATTGCAGTCCTTTCTTCCTGATGATATAAAAAGTTTTGAGGAACATTTTTTGAAAAATCTATAGTATTTTCGTGAGAGACTTTACATAGGTATTGTGTTAGTCAGCTTTTTAATCACTGTAAAAAAAAATACCAGAGATAATCAATGCATAAAGAAGGCAAGTTTATTTTGGCCCACTGTTTTGGAAGCTTCCAGCCCACGATTGCTTGGCTTTGTTGGTTTGAGTCTATGGCAAAGAGACACATCAAGACAGGAGCACATGGGAAAGCAAAACTACTTGCCTTGTGGATAGAAAGTGTGTGTGTGTGTGTGTGTGTGTGTGTGTGTGTATGTGTGTGTAAGAGAGAGAGAGGGAGAGAAAAGAAAGGACCAGAGTCCCACAATCCACAATCCGCTTCAAGACCATGGCCCCACTGACCCAATTAGGCCCCGCCTTTTAAGGGTCCACCAACTCCCCACAGTGCCACCCTGGGGATCAAGCCTTTCACATATGAACATTTGCAAGACACTCAAGATCCAAACTATTGGAGGAATGAAAGAAAGTTTCAAGATTTTTGAACTTAGCTAAGAAAGTAATTTTACCAAATAGAGAAATTGAGAAAGTAAGGCAGCCAGTATTGGAACAAAGTAATAAATACTGTTTTCCAAATGTTAAATTTATGAGAATTTTTTTAAATGAGAAGAGCATTCTGGGGTTGATTTCCTTTGAGCAACATTTAGCTAAAAAGTATCTTTTCCACAGGACTTTATACACTAACATACAAGAGGAATTCCAAATGGAGAGACATAGCCTGTTATCTAAATAGTTGATCCCAGACAATCTCCTAGAAAACTGAGCTTGATGTCCTCTTATTATATGGTACAACCTCTGTTAAGTCTCAGAGAAGGGAAGAGGGGCCTGACTGTGAAAGTTGTTTGAATGATTTCAATACAGACATATAACAGAAGACTAATCTAAAAATTCAAGAGTCTCAGACGTGACTAACAGAGAGGTATCATTTTTAAAAATTGGGCTCCAAGAAGCAGATGCTTTGAGAAGCAGGGAATCCTGAGCTAAAGACCAAGAGAAAAAATGCTCCTTGGTAGCCCACCAATCAGTATCATAAAACACTAGTTAAGAACAGCCTTGAAATTTTCTGAGATGGTGGAAAGGGAAGAAGGAAGAGGAGGGGGAGGAGCTGACAGTTGAGTGCTTTCTATGTGCCAAAGAATGTCGAGTTAAACATAGATTAACTCATTTTGTCCTCACAGTAACCCTAGGAGAGGGATCCTATTGGTATTCCATATGGCAGAAGAAGAAATGAAGACACAACAATCATCCAGACTTACATTAAATCTAGGCTGACTGGCTCCAGAACTCTACTTTCTACCACTCCACTGTACAGTGTTCTTTTGGATTCAAATGTACACACCATGTATAATATTGTCATTGTCCTGAGAAACATGGGTTTGCAAGTCAAGTCTTCATGCTTCTGTCTCTGGATTGCTGCAGAAGGTTACTAATTGATTCCTCTATTTCCAGTCTTGCCCTCCTCTAAATTCCAACACATTTTTCCAAACTACTATTTTCATTTCACTCATCCATATCCACCAACTAGCAGCTTTAATCTTCTTGGGAACAAGGAACACTTTGTCTTGTTTTCCCCTCCAAAAGGGCCAGCAGAATACTTGGCTCTTTGTAAATATGTGATCAATATTTGGCAAATAAATTAATGCCCACAGGTGATTCAGGGGAAATTATGAAGTTAACAGTATTTAGTCAACCCTGAAAATCCTGTCTCAACTATCACCTCCTCTGTCAAGAAATCCCTGAATCCTCAGGCAGGATACATCTTTTCTTCCTCTCTCTAGTTGTGGGTCATGGGAGCATTATTAGGCTCTCATGAAGTTTTAGAGGAATGGTTCCCACATTTCTGAAAGCCTTGTATGCCACAGTCTAGCACACCTGGCATATAGTACGTCCTCAATAAATATTTAGTTACCGAGATTGGGAAACCACTTTTGAAGGTGCTTGGAAACTTTGTGTTATTTCATATTATAAAGTAGCATCCTTAAACTGATTGAGTGGCAACTAGAACTAACAAATGCACATCAAGATTAGGCAAGGGCTGATTGCTAATTAGCAGTCTGCTGTAATTAACTTGGCACTATTTAGTTTCTAAACACAAATTATTTCCCCCAAAAATCTCACAGGTGATTTTTTTAAATCATTGACATAATCTTTTCAGTGTATTTCTCTATTAGTCCCCCTACTCTCACCCATAAACAATAACCTCGAGGAATTTTTTAACATGTGTCTCATTTCAATTCCTGCAAAACTTGATAGAGTGAAGTATTTTATAATTTCTGATTTCCCAATTCCATGCAGCAGTCTAAATATTTGTGTTTAGATTTGAGTTGTAGGTATTTCCTCAGACTGTTCTACTAAATGCCCTTGGGAGAAGTACTGGGTTGCTCATTTGCTACTATGTTCAATCTCCTGACTGACCTCTTGAACCAATCACAGCCCCTCCTCTGCAGTGTCTGAATCCTTCTCAACACATTGCTCAAGAGAGTCACTACTAAAGAATCAGATAAGGCCTAAGCAGTGTTTCTGAATCTCAAGATTTATCTGCCCACAACACCAGCCTACCTCCAATGTTTTCCAATCACTGCCTCTCTCTCTCTCTCTCTCTCTCTCTCTCTCTCTCTCTCTCTTTCATTCATATGTCCCAGAATCACCTAAAAACCCTGACTATGTAAAGTTGCTACAGTTATGAATGTTCTGCCTTGACCTGGGAACTTGAAGCTTCCCTGTCCATTCAGCTCTTACAGGTCTCAAGGCCTTTATTATGAACTACTTGCATTCCTTTTTTAAATCTTTCAGACATGGAATTCAGAAGATAAGATTCTTAACTCAGGTTACAAGGTCTTACAAATTAGGGAAATTTCCTATGCTTGTAGTTTCCAGGGGGAAAAACTAGGAAGGCTCAGAAACATATTGGAAAATATGAACAACAACAACAGCAACAACAACTCAACCCTGAAGAATCTAGAAAGAATCCTGAAGTCCTATTAAACATACATAGTCTTAACTCCCTCCATTAGCACATTATCATGATGAGTGCCAGATTTGTTCAGAGTTACTATTGGAAATAGGGGGCCAAACAGTAACATATTCTCATGAGTAGGGTTGCTGGTGATGGGCAATAGCTAGACAATGGGATAACTCCCTAGAAGATGTGTGATACTTCCAAATCCAGCTCTCATTCCTGTCAGTCAGTGACCCTTACTATAAACAACCTGGAACTCAAGAAACAGACCTGTATCATCATCCACTTATCAGAGAGACCATTCAGCCTTTGGTTTTTTGGGATTGGCTAATCTCATTCAGCATGGTCATCTCCAACTGCATCCATTTACCTGCAAATGCCATAATTTTATTCTTCTTTATGGCTGAGTAATATTCCATTGTGTATATATACCACAGTTTCTTTATCCATTCATCTACTGAAGGGCATCTAAGTTGGTTCCACAATCTAGCTATTGTAAATTGAGCAGCTATGAACATTGATGTGGCTATTTTGTGTACAATGAATCAAAATAAAAAAGAAAACTTAAAAAAGAAGAAACAGACCTGTTTGTTTGTTGATATAACTTAAGATAAAATGCATCCACACTTGTCTCTCTCTCACCAGTGTGCTTTTTTGCTGCAAAATTGCTCTTCCCTTATCCCATGTTATTAAGACCAATCATCCTCCGTTCATCATGACCAGTCCACAAAGTAGGCAATCAATCTCTCCCAGACATTTCTTACATATGGATGCTAAGAAAAACTGTATGGGCCACATAAGATTGAAATTAACCATGATTCCCTTCACATAGAGAATGTCTCACTTAAAAATCAAGCCAACATCGAAGAAAACAGTCCTAAGAGATAAATGCCTCCTGATATCTGAGCCTCTAGGCACATACATACCTGACCCATTCTACCATTGGTAGTTTAAGATGGGTTTCTGTCACCAAAAGAAATCTGATTCATGTGTATTTTTATATGTATAATGTACTAGGCTTTTTTATCTTTGCAGGGCTGGAGATTGAATCCAGGGCCTTGACATGCGAAGCAAACACACTACCACTGAGCAACATCCCCAACCTAAAATATACATGCAATATGATTTCAAAATCTAGAAGCCAGAACTGTGCATTAAAATATGTACATTAGAGCTACTACTGTTTTCCAACTTGTTATACCTAAAGTGTTCCCCTGAGTTTCCACGATCTTAGGCTAAAGGATGAGCTAAAAGGCCAAGGCAAGAACCACTGGAGTTAATGCCTTTCCTGTTTGGAGGCCCTATTTACTTGAATGCATCTTCTGTGTTATTTCAAAACCATTAACATCCCTCCCGGGAACACACATGTACCCTCCTAAATTATACTTGTAGTTGCCTACAATGTCTTTCTCCCTGGCTATTTTCTAAGACCCTTAAAGAAAATAACTCTGTTTCGCACTTGTTTGGGTCCCTCAGAGCTCAGAGGAGAAGATCTAACTGTCTCAAAAGTATTCTCTTGGGATTTTTTGAGTTGTCACGTGAAGTATTGATCTTCCATAGCAGATTGCTGCAGTGATTCATTGTGATTCTGGAGTTTCATTAGAGGCAGCAACTGCAAAGCAATTACTAAAACAGATTCTGGGTGAAAAATAGTTTGTTGCCATTGAATGTGGGCTCAAGCCTACAGTTCTGTAGACTCAGCTTCTTCCAACTTAGCGCAGTCCCTAGTTAAATATTCTAGGCAATTGTTCATTTATTTACTTCTGTGTTGCAAAGCTAGAATAACGTTGGGGATTGGAGCATTCTGGTGAATGGCTATGGCTAACTTGAAATCCTTTCATGTTCCACTCATTGCTAAAAATCTTTTCTGAAATGTGTAAGGTTCCACCTTACCAAGTAAGAATAGAGCATAATTCCATGTTTATTTGGAACAATGTATTTTAGTGTCTTAATTCATCATTTAGGATATTAATTCTGTTTGTCATTTAGACACAGAAAGTATAGGATGTGCTCCCACATTTTTTCAGCCCCAAATACAAATGGGAATATTCTTTTAATTAAATTCCTGATAAGACTGTTACCTTTGAATTTGTTTCTTTCACCTAGAAACTGAATTCACTGGAAAATGTCAAATCAGCTGGAGGATTGCAGTTCTATTATACTGTATTGGGATGAAGTGAAAATTCATGAATGAAGTTTTCTTTTATGTGCTGTACTAACTGTTCAATGTTTTGTAACCCCTCAGTAAGCCAGAGTTGACACATGAAGAGACACAAATGCTATTATGGTACACACATATTGAGGGACCTGAATTTTTTAAGGCACAAGGAGCAGTGGAAATGCCAGTAGACTTAATTTGGTCAATATCTATATTTGTTAGACTTCAAGGAAGAGCAGATCTTCAAGTGTATGTTTATATTCCATGAAAAAGAGATTTGGAAAAAGATACCACAAAAAGAACAGAAGAGATCCCAGCCACAAATTTTTGGAAGCTGGAAAACAGATGGGTAGCTTAGCAGACCCAAGAAGCTAAATCCTAAACTGGCAGTAATGAGAGCTGAGAAACAACTCATTTTACACAGTAGAACCCCCAAAGACTCAGAATTGCTGGCACTAGGTACCTCTAGAAGCATGACAGTAGGGTTAATAAGGGTGGTTGCTTAAGAAGTACTTAAGCACCCAAGATTCTCTCATCCCATCTTGGCAGAAGACTTGAGTTCATTCCCTGGAGAAGGTAAAATAGGTGGTCTCTGGTACAACTGTCAGACACAACTAACAGAAGGTGTCTTAACCTGAAACAGTAAGAGAATGTGCAAAATGTTGCATATTCAACGTGACCCTCCCCAACATTTGCCCCACTTGGATTCCTTAGCATTGGCAGCCTGGCATATGCCCTCTAGGTCAAAATTGTAAGAATTTTCTCTAAGGAATATGATGAGCCAAAAAGAAAAGTCTTCAAGATAATGATGTTGGAAGCTCTTTAATTAAATGGCTCATCCATGCACAGAGAGCTTTCAATTAGCTTTTCAGGGCCCATTCTAACATATAATCAGCAAACATCTGGCAGACAATTCTAAGATGAAGACAAAAGTCAAAGCTAACAAGACAAGGATAAAATGTAGGAGAAACAAAGAATTTATTTTTATGAAAAAGGAAATCTAGAAAACAACACATGAGCTATAATTAATATCCTTAGAATTCAAAGACAAATATTGCAACCATTTAACATGAACAGGAATATGTGTGTGTGCACGTGAGAGTGTGTGTATATATATATATGTATGTACATGTATTCAGAAACAACACAAAAATTCCTTTGGAAATTTAAATGGTAGGAGAAATGAAAATTCAAAAGCATCAGAAGATAAAGTTAAGAAAATCTTAGCAAAAAGTAGGGCAATACAACATAATATGGAAATAAGGGAGAAAACATAAGAAGATTTCAGGAAAAGCCCAGATGGTCTAAAATCTGATTAACAGGTGTTCCTGAAAGGGAAAACAGAGAAAATGAGGGGAGAGAATCTTCAAAGAAATAATTCAAGAAATTTTTCCAAAACTGAACAACATAATTTTCTGAACTGAAAAGTCTCTCAAAAGCTAAGCACAAGGGAAGGAAAAGAACACACAGTATTGGACGCCTCTTAGGTCACATCAGATTCTTCTCTCCCTTGTCTCCTGCTTCAGTGCCTATAATAGCAACCAGATCAGCCAGACTTTGCCAAGCTTCACGTAATATCTCACCTCAAGCCAGCATGGCAAGCTCTTAACTTGCTCTGAGACTCTTCAATTGGAACTGAGGAATGAGATGCCCCCATTCCCTATTTGATACAAACACACATGCCCACCTTGAAGTTCAGAGCAGACCTTTGACCAGCAGGAAGTGGGAACTGACAACCTTCTGTTCACTTTTTCTCCACAGGTGGCTAATCCTCAGATGAGTTCCCTTCTGAAGGATAATTCCATGATATCAGACTGCTAGTAAGTCATCTTTATATTGGCTCTACTTCTTTTCTGCTTCATGTCCCTTGTCCTTTACTCCTGGTTTTTAGATTTTCATACCCAATAAATAGCAAATAGACTTTTGCCTCAGGTTTACTTTCTAGGATATAAACTTTCTGGGATGTAATTTGCATACCAAAACACATCATTGTGAAATTGTATAATACTAGGGATAAAGAAAATAATCTTAAAAGCTAATGGAAAGAACAAAAATAGGAGACATACAAAAAGTTAAGTATCACAATAGCAATCCTGCAAAACTAGAAGAAAATGAAGCAGTCTTTTAAGTTTCAAAGGGGAAAAAAATCCTTTACATCTATAACCAGAAGCAGGAAAGGCATTTGTTAAAATTTAATACCTATTTATGAAAAAAAATTAGCAAAAAAAGAAAGAAAGAAAACACCCTAATTCAGATGAAGAGTATTTACAAAAATATAATCAAACTATTCATTAAATAAGCAGGTGAAATAAAGGCTACAACATCACAAAAAAGAAATAAAAAAAAAAAACAAATCAAAATGACTTCTCATGTATCCTTTCTCAGGTAGTTGGTAGAGAAATCACTCCACTGAAAACAAGTTGGTAAACCAAGACGAGAAAACATGGGACATCAAATACAAGAGACAGGCAAAGTTAATTCCCAAGATTATAGTAAAGGGAGATGCTAGGACGAAGGTTGTCCACAGGGTTAAATGAGAAGATCAGATTAGAGCATATGTAAAGTCTCTAGCATCTAAAATTCTTTGATAAGTTGATAGAGATAGAATGTCTTGAGTATAATAATATAGAAAAAGGAAAAATAAACAATGAGGTGATTTGGGAGATGAAGTATTCTGGAGTAAAATTTAGTAAATAAATTTAAAAAATAACTCCAGGAAAACTAAAAAACTAAAAAATAAATTTAAAAAGCATCCAATACATTGGAATAAGCATAGCATACTATTATATTATGTCCCAAGTATGAAAAACTTCATATACCATAATAACATAAACAATAGTTTTCAAACTAAAACCATGCTATAGAATTCTGTGAGGATGAGGGAGGTTGAAAAGGCATAGGCACTAGATAAGTTTGGTGTATTCCCTCACTAGGGAATGTAGAGCATTGCCTCTTTATCATGTACTCCAATGTTTAAAGGCTAAAGGTTAAAAAGGCTAAACATTCAAGAAATGGTAACATAAGCAAATACAAGTAAATGTGAAAACAATCTGCTGAAAGATTTGAAAGGGGTTGCTTTTGGATGTGAGCAATATGGTCAAGGATAGGTGATTGCCATTGTGTTGTGTTATTTCACTTTTTTAATAACAACTTGGTAATACTATTTGACTCTTTAAATTATGATCATGTTTAACCTCAGATAAAAATTAATTTAGGAGTTCTGTTTCTGGTCATTAGGAAGAAACAAAGTTTGGACTTATTGCAGGACATAATCAACTAGAAAACTGAAAAAAAAATACATTAAACAACAATTTTCAAACACACAACGGCAAGGGACTCTAATGCCTGAGAAATAGGAAGTAAATGGAGTAAACTCTATGAGTGTGTAAGAAGTGATTTCCAGAACTCAGTGCAGAAAGAGTGCACCTAAAGAGATCCTAATGGTCTCACTAAGTTGAAACAACAGAGTTCACATGTTCACTGAGAGCATGTATGCAAAGAAGAGGAGTGGAGAAGAGAAAGCAAGAGAGTTTCTGAGGTATAGGAATCCCCTTCTAGTCTTTGATCAAATATCAGTCTTCAATTCACATGCATTAGGTAAAATTCCACAAAATCATTCAAAAAATAACTTCCCAAGTGAGAACTGTCGGCATCAGGCCATTTTACTGCCACCAGCATTCTGCAGCCCCACCACCACCACTTTACAACCCAGCTCCTCAGCCTGCACACCCTTTGGCCAACCATTGATCTGCTCATCAGCCTGCGAACATTCTCGGCAGCCAATGGTCTGATTGTTGTTAAATTCCACTACCAAAGAATATCTCCCCTGCCATTTTCTCTCTCTCTTCCAGCCCTGAGAGTGGACACTCTGGTCCTCCACCTCCCTCTCTCTCACTGTCTCTTTCTCTCTCTCTCTCTCTCTCTCTCTCTCTCACTCACTTTCTCTCTCACTCACTCCCTCTTACTCTCACTCTTGCTTAGCCTCTCACTTTCTCTCTCTCTCTCTCTCTCTCTCTCTTTCTCTCTCTCAGCCTGTGGGCAGACTCTGCCTCTCCATTAAATAAAAATCTCTTGCATGAGTTCCCACATCTGGACTGGTTTTCTGGGTGCTTTCAAGAACAATTGCCAGAGAACTGTAAGAGCCCACACATAACTTGTAATAATCTGTAGTTCAAAGTGGTCAAAGGGAGAAATTATTATTAAATAGAGAAGGTATTTAATAGAGACCATATACAAGTCATCCCTCAGTGGTGATACTTCTCTACTCATAAAATAAAGCGCATTATAGGCATACCCTAATGAAGTCTTTAAAACACAAGTCTTGAAAGATAGACAAAATTATTCTACAAATAACCTAAATGACTATGAGAACAAGGACCAATAAACATTATTTATTATTTAAATAGATATAACAAAATACAGCATTCAAATAACATAAAAATTTACAATGTTCAGAATCAAGCGAGGCTCGGTGATGTACACCTGTAATCACAGTGGCTCAGGAGGCTGAGGCAGGAGGATCATATGAGTTCAAAGCCAGCCTCAGCATCTTAGCAAGGCCTTAAGCATCTTAGTGATACCCTGTCCCTAAAGAAAATTTTAAAAGGGCTGGGGATGTGGCTTAGTGGTTAAGAACCCCTGGGTTCAATCCTCAGTACAAAAAAAACAAAAGCAAAAAAACTCAAAAAACAGTTTTAAATAAAAAACTTCCACACATATATAAAAAGAAAAATTATAACAAATAAATCAGAGGAATGTCAGTCTATAATAAGAAATTTAGAAATTTTAAAGATGCAGGAAAAAAATTCCTATAGGCAGTAACTTTAAAACCACTATGATCATTATATTTGAAAATTAAGGGCAAAATGAATACAAAAAAAATATAAACAGTAGATACAAAAAGGAACCAAAATGGGCTGGGGATATAGCTCAGTTGGTAGAGTGCTTGCCTTGCAAGCACAAGACCCTGGGTTCAATCCCCAGCACCACCACCACCAAAATAAAGGAACCAAAGAACTCCTACAGATGAAAAATAAATCATTTAAAGTAAAAGTTAACTGGATAGGATTAAGAAACTGCAAATAAATAAAAAAAATAGTGGATTTGAAGATAATGCAATATAAACTCTTCAAAATGGAACATAGAGAGGAAGGAAAGTTGAAGGAGAAGGAGAAAGAGAAAAAAAAGGGAGCAAGAGGAAGATATCATCACCAGTCACATGCAGAATGATACAAAGAATCTAACATAACATACATGTAGTTTGAGTCCCAGGAAAAGAGAAGGAACATTTCCCCTAAAATAATCACTTAACAATTGTCATTATATCTAAGGCAGGTGTTGACCAATAGACTTTTCTGTGATGGTGTACTTTCAGTAAGGTGGTCACTAGCCTCCTATGCTATTGAGCCCTTGAAATATGTCTAGTGTGATAAGAGGATAAAAATGTCTAAAAATATAATTAAAATATTTCCAAATTTAAAGAAAAACTTAAGCTAAGACTCCAAAGGTGCAACGATTCCCAAACAGGTTGAAATAAGGAAAGCCACAGCACATAATAATCAAATTGTTAAAAAAAAAAGTGATGAAGAGGAAGATTTTAAGCAAGACAGATGGGTGAAATGGTCATATATAATTCAGAATAAAGAATTTCAGAAAGTGTGTTACCAAAAAATATGCAAGTCAGAAGACTACTGTCCAATGAGTAGCCACCAGTTACACACGATTATTAACATTTTCATTTGAAATTTAGAAAATTAGTAAGATAAAGAATGTATTTCCTAAGTCATACCAAACATATTTGAAGTGTTCAATAGCCCTATGAGGCTAGTAGCCACCTTACTGATGTACACCACCTCAGAAAAGTCAACTGGTCAGCACTGTTCCAGATAAAATGACAATTGTTAAAAGATTATTTTAGGGGAAAAGGTCCAGAATTAAATACCTAATTTTAACTCTCTCAAGAACCTAAAAAATTAAGTGCAAATTAAACCCCAAGTACATGGAAGGCAGAAAATAATGGAGTTAAGAATGAAAAGCAGTAAAGCAGGAACATACAAACAACAAAGGAAACTCAATGAAATATAATTTTCAATATAAGTAATAAAATTCTAGGGAAACAACACATAAAAACAGAGGAGATGCAACCCACAAACATAAAAAGCAAAGGAAATATTTTAACTATAGAGAATATTAAGAACAAATTTATACCTATATATTCAACGGCCTAGAGGAAATAGAAAAATTCCTTCAAAGGCACAAATTATCAAAACTAACTGAAGAAGGAATTTAAAAACTTAAGTAGATTTATATCAATTAGATAGATTAAATTGTTAATTTAAAATATTTCTAAGTAGAAAGATCCAGAATCAGAGAGTTTTCCTTGGCAAATTCTTTCAAAATATTTGAGGGAAAAAAAGATCAATTTTATAAAATTTTTTTCAAAATATAGAGAAATATGGAAAACTTCTGAGCTCATTTTATAAAGCTGGTATTACCTTGATGCTAAAACCAAACTTGCCAATATAGTGTTAGTAAAGTAAATGAAAATATCTTTACCAAAATATTATTAAGTTGATACCAGCAATACACAAATAAGATATTATACCATGACCAAGTGACATATTACAGAAATACAAAGTTGATTAGTTGATTTCACACTTTAAATATCAGTTAATATAAATCATCATATTAACAGATTAAAGGTAAAAATTATATGATCACATCAATAGATATGTAATAATAATTTTTTTCCTTTTTTATTTGTTTCAATTAGTTATACATGACAGCAGAATGCATTTTAACTCACTGTACACAAATCGAGCACAACTTTTCATTTCTCTGGTTACATGTGATGCAGAGTCACAACATTCATGTAATCTTACATGTAGGGTAGTAATGTTCATCTCATCCTACCATCTATCCCATCCCCATACCTCCTCTTCCCTTCACTCTCCTCTGCCCAATCTAAGGTTCTTCTATTCTTCCCTTGCCCCCACCCACCCCATTATGGATTAGCATCCACATATCAGAGAAAACATTTGACCTTTGTTTTTGGGGGGATTGGCTTTTTTTTTTTTAACTTATTGTGATACATTTTGCTTCTGTTGGCTTATTTTTCTTAGCATGATAGTCTCCTCTCCACTCCATCCATTTACCAGCAAAACCATAATTTCATTCTTCTTTAAGGCTGAGTAATATTCCACACCATTTGATCCAGTTATCCCACTCCTTGATTTATACCCAAAGGAATTAAAATCAGCATACTACAGTGACACAGTCACATCAATGTGTATGGAAGCTCAATTCACAAAGGCTAAACTGTGGACCCAATCTAGATGCTCTTCCTTGGATGAATAGATAAAGAAACTGTGGTGAATATACACAAGGGAATATTACTCAGCCTTAAAGAAGAATGAGATTAAGGCATTTGCAGGTACATGGAAGGAGTTGTAATAATCATTTGACAAATTTTAATACCCATTTATGATAGAATCTCAGCAAACTAGAAATTGAAATTTTATCAATCTAATAAAAGGTACTTACAAAAAACTGGCAGCTAATTTAATGGTGAATGACTGTATGCTTTCATCTAATATCAGGAAAGAGGATACCCATGGCTACTACTTCTCTTCAATTGTTGTACTAGAAATCCCAGGCATAGTAATTGGAAAAAAAAGAAGGTAAAATAAATGAAAGCATATATATTAGAAAATAAAAAATTAAGACTGTCTTTATTTGCAGATGATATAATTGTCTATGCACACCTACTAAAAATTTTACATAAAAATCTCCTGCAAGTAATATACAAATTTGGCAATGTTTCAGCAAGCACTGTTAACACAAAAAATCAACTGCCTTTGTATGTACTGTCAATAAATAATCAAGGTATGTAATTTAGAAAAACATTTAAAATAAAATGTTTAAGAATAAATTTATTCATAGATACAAGATAATTATGCTAAAAATTAAACTATACTAAGAAAAATTAGGACTTAAACAAAGAGATATACCATGTTCATGGATAAGAAGGCAATATTTAATATGTAAACTCTCTCCAAATAAATTCAATGCAATACCAATCAAAATCACAATATGTAATTTTACAAGAATCTGCAAGCACATTCTAAAATTCATATGGAAATGTAATAGACCTGGAGTAGCCAAAAAACTTGAGAATTTACACATCTAGTTTAAGATTTATTATACACCACAATAATCATGAGTTTATTAAGGGCATAAGGAAAGACAGATTAAAAAAAAAAACTACATAACTAATGTCACATTTGTCTTTGACAAAGATACCAAAGTAATTTCATGGGGGAAAGGAAAGACTTTATAGAAAGGTATGGGCAGTGGGGACCTTTCTGGAAAAATAAGACTTATATCATATACCATTCAAAAAAGTTCACTTGAAATGGATTATATGCCTGTGAAAGATAAAATTAAAATCACTTCTAGAAAAAAAATATTATGAGGAAGTCTTTGCAAAGTTACGGTAGATAAGTATTTCTTAGATAAGACACAAAGAGCATGGAAGATAGTCTGGTGTGGTGGTGCATGTGTCTAATTCCAGTGACTCTGGAAGCTGAAGCAGGATTACAAGTTCAAGGCTAGCCTGGGCAGTTTTAGTGAGACTCTGCTTCAAAATAAAATTTAAAAGGGCTGAGATATGGCTCAGTAGGAGAGCACCCCTGGATTCAACTCCCAGTTCCACAAAAAAACAAAAAACAAACAAACAAAAAACAGAAAAGAGGGGGGAAAAAAAGTAATGAGTTCATTTTTATTAAAATTTAAAACTTCACTTTGAAAAGTAACCACGGAAAATTATATGGCAAGAAACAAATCAGGATAAAATATTTATAATATATACTTAATAAAGAACTTGTATCTAAAATATATACCAAACTTTTACAACTTGATAATATGAAAAAACAACCCAGTAAGAAATGGGCAAAATATTTGAAAACTTTCACAAAAGATATACAAATAGCCATTAAAGAATGAAATGACACTTAACATCATTAGTCATCAGGGAAATGCAAATTAAAATCATGAGATACTTTCACTTCACACCTACTGGGATGGCTGAACTAAAAAAGATTAACAATGCCAAGTGTTGGGAATGATGTGGAGTAACGCAAACGTGCATGCTTTTTGGTGGAATAAAACATGTTACTGGCATTTTCTTATAAAGTTGAACATATGCTTAACATATGACTCAGTAATTCTACACCTACATATTTACCTCCAAAAAAGACATATATCCACACAAAGACTTGTACATAAATGTTCATAGCAGATTTATTCATAATAACCCCAAATTAGAAACAACCAAATGTCCAACACCTGGCAAATGAAGAAACAAATTGTAATACATTCACACAATAGAATACTGCACAGCAATAAAAAGTACACAACAACCTGGACAATCTCAGAAACATTATGTTGAGAGAAAAAAGCCAGACAGAAAAAAAGTACATATTGTAGAATAATATTCCCATGAAACTGTAAAAAGATAAATTCATCTATGGTGATAAGACAGATAAGTTGTTACCTATGCGAAGGTTGCAGAATGGGGATTCAATGGGAAGAGGTACAAGCCTACTTTTTGTGATGGTGAAAGTTTGTTGTAGTTCTTGATTGTAGTGGAACCACATGTAAACACATTTTTTCAAAATTCATTACCTGCACAATTATAATGTGTGCAATTATAATTGTTTGCAAACGGAAATTATAATGGTTGCAAATGGAAAGACAAAAAAGGAAGAGAAAAAGGAGAGACAGAAGAAAATAAAATTGTGAGCAATTTAGCCAAAAGAAAAGAAGAAAGAAAATTGAAGACAATAAGAAGGTAAAGTGGAGACAGTCTCCATTACATCCTTACCTCTATGAACTTGGCACATTACAATTTCCCTCAATGCTCACAACTGTGCAAGTTAAAAATAATTACCAGCATTTTGTTGATATGAAAATTGAGACCCTGGAAGATGAAATCATTTTCCAAATTTTCAGTTTATCAGTGGATCCCAAACTCTCTCTGAACGTTAGTAACATCCTTTGAGAGTCAATTTTCAGAGTGGGTTCTACAGAAGTCAAAGTAGAGTTTGCATGCCAAGTGTGTGTCAGGTATGTTAATGTCCATGGCAGCACAATTCACAATAGCCAAGTTATTGAACCAGCCCAGGTGCCCATCATCAGAGGAATGCATTAAGAAAATATAGTATACATACACAATGAAATTTTACTCCACCTGTTTTAGTCAGCTTTGTCTGCTTCTGTGACTAAATGATCTGACCAGCACAATTATAGAGAAAGAGAAGTCTATTTGAGGGTTCATGGTTTCAGAGGTCTTAATCCATAGAAGGCCGCCTCCATTCCTTGGGGCTTGAAGTGAGGCTAAACATCATGGTGGAGTGTGTGGGAGAGGGGAGAAGCTCACATGAGATCAGGAAGCAGAGACAGTCTCCACTCTCCAGATACAAAATATATACCCTAAAGCCACATCCCAATTCCAATCTCCTCTAGCCACACCCTACCACTTCAGTTACCACTCAGTTAATCCTCATCAGGGGATGAAATCACTGATTGGATTAGAACTCTTACAACCCAATAAATTCACCTCTGCACCTTCTTGCATTGTCTCACATGTAAGCTTTTGGGGGACACCTCATACTCAAACCACCATAAAGAAGAATGAAAGTATGGCATTTACCAGTAAATGGATGAAACTGGAAAACATCATGGTAAAGTGAAATAAGCTAGACTCAGAATATCAAGGGTCAAATGCTTTTTTTTTTTTTTTGTATGTGGAATATAGAGAAAAGTAAGGGAATAAAGGGGGTGGGGTCAGATTTCATAAGGGTAGAGGCAAGAGCAATGGAGTAGGAGACTGAGAAGGAAGAAGGAAGAATGGGAAAGAGAAGCAAACACAGGATGAATTTGACCAAATTACACTATGCACATGTATAAATACAGCACAGTGAATTCTATCTTTATGTGTATCTACAAAGCATCAATAAAAAATAAATAAAAGAAGGAGAACCAGGAGGGTGGAGGAAGGGAATTATGGGGAGGAAGAGGGAAGGAAAAGAGGAGGCTCTGGGGACTGAAATGGAGCAAACTAAATTCCATATATGTGTGATTAAGTGAAAATTAAGCCAACTATCATGTATAACTGGAATGCACTAATAAAACCATTTTTAAAAAAGTATGTATCAGGGATCAACCTCTGTGGGAGAGAGGCACTAAAGTGGGTTTGGGCAGAAGTCAAACTGTGATGCAAGCCAACAAAACCTCTGCAATGCCAGAGGGGTTGCGGGAAAGTATGTGGACCCTCAGAGTGTCCCAGGTTGGGGCAAAATGATCAGGTCTAACCATCAGTGCTTTAGTCAGTCATTAAATATGGGAGGCCAGGAAGCATAACCTTGGGTGAGATGGCCCCTTGTGCCTATGAGCTAACATCTGGAGGTCATCATCTTATGGCTAGAGTGACAAATCCCTTGGAGAAGGATATAGATGATCCACCTCTGTGTCTGCCACAATACTGAAGAGTTCTAGGAGCAAGAAAAGGATTTGAGGGGATGCATTTACAACACCTTTCCACCTTGACATCTCTGTAGTACATCAGTGTAGATCTCGGTATACTGGGGCATCTGTCATGCAGAGTCTAGGGAGGGGAGTCCTCTCCAAGAGACCTCCCACCACCAAAGCGATTCCATGCTGAGAAAGGAAGGAGAGGAAGCATATCAGGAATTATAATGACAAAAACAGTTGCTAATATGTTTTATGTGCAGTTATGGGCCAAAGCACCATGTGTGTTTTAAATCATTCAAAACTCACAGCTGTCTGGCCTAGCGCACGTGAGGCCTTGGGTTCGATCCTTAGCACAACATAAAAATGAAATAAGGGTATTGTGTCCATCAACAACTAAAAAATATATTTAAAAAATTTTTTAAATAACTCACAGCTGTCTGTGATGGATGTCATTTTAAAATTTCCACTTGTTATCATAGAAACTGAGGCAAAGAAATTCAGCTTCAATCTAAGAACAAATAGCTAGTAAGTGGAGATGGCATCTTACAGTGGAACCCACTTTCTTAACACCCACACACAATGGATCTCTCAGCATCAAAGACATTAAGGATTTTTTAGTGACATACTATAAATATACTTGATCAAGTGCCACCTGGAGTCCCACAGCTCCTTCTCAAAGCAAAGCCGCCCACCAAGTCCTCAGGTTACTCTTTCATTCGAGACAAGAACCTTCTGATTAAACACATATTTTTCCTTAGGCAATCTGTTCTGACCCACTTGGCCTTGAACCAACAGCTTTGCGCACAAGAGCATCGTACAGTGGCTCTAAAACATGAGGGAAAATCTCAAATTAAAGAGCTATGAGGAGGGAAGACAGTGAATTTACCTTGAATTTGAAATGAAGGGCTTTTGGGTGCTGATCCCCTGCCTCCACTATCCCAGATTGGTCTGTAACACAATCTGACTCTTGAAAACTTAAAAATAGAGATAATTGAACACCCCACGCTGTGATGTGGGGCCTTGAAATTCAGTACTGAATTCGGTGGTGGGAGGGCTGATTTGCATTGACTTAGTCATGCCCACCTCATCAACTTAGACAACTGATGCTAGGTCCCTAGAGTTTCGTAGGAACCTCAGTGTGCCTACGAACACACTAGACAAGGAATCAGGCCAGGACTTTATTCCCAGTTCTGCATTTAACTAGTTCTGTAATCCTAGATAATGCACCCAGTTTCTCAGAGTTTCAGTTCCTTTATCACAGACTTTGGGATTTGGGTGGGATAAGTTCTTTTCCAGCTAATCCTCAATTCTCAGAAATCAATCAGGAAATTTAAAGCTTTAAGACCTGAGTACAGGAGCAAAGACTTTAACTGGAAAACTATTCTTCCCTAAAATGCCATTTTTGGAGCCTGTTTCATTAAGGTGGGGACACAGTTTCTTTGACCCCCATAATGAGCCTCTGACAGCAAACAGTGTCCTCAACATTCTATGTGTGACAGACAAGACACAAAGGGACCAATCCATGGTCCGGAGGCAGCATGGCTTGTGGAAGGGCCAGGGTTGAGAGCGAACTCTACTATGGTTCTGACACAACTCACCTTACCTTCTTCCTTGTTGAACAGGCTTCACAGTGTCTGCGTCTTCCCAGGAGAAAGGATCAGAGACAGACATTCGTGATATCAGACGAAGAAGGAAAAATAAAGTTGCTGCCCAAAACTGTCGTAAAAGCAAATTAGACATAATTTTGAATCTAGGAGATGATGTGTATAATTTGCAAGCTAAGAAGGAAACCCTTAAAAGAGAACAAGCCCAATGTAACAAAGCAACTAACATAATGAAACAAAAACTGCATGAACTCTGTCGTGATGGTTTTAGTAGGTTGACAGATGATGCGGGTAGGCCTGTTAATCCCAACCAGTATGCACTTCAGTGCAGTCATGATGGAACTGTTTTGATTGTGCCCAAAGAACTGGTGACCTCAGGCCACAAAAAGGAGGGCCAAAAGGGAAAGAGAAAAGGTGAGAGAAGAAATTGAAGATGGATTCCTTTTAACGTTCAGAATACAGATTACTTAAGTCACAGACCATTGAAACTGCTTAAATTTAGGTCTTTTTTAAGTTGGGAATTTTATTCAAGTTATTATTTTTACTGCAACTTGAATCACTCAGTTAAGGCTATGCATATTGATGTTTATGACAATACACATTTAAGATCACACTTATGGTAAAAGGGGAGGGGGAGGGGGCAATCACAAAGATTCATACTTATGTTCAAGAGTAAGAATTTCCAGTCACTTTGACAATAAGGTGGTCAGTTTGAAAAGCAAACACGGGATAACTGTTTTTTTTTACTTGTTAAACCAGCCTTAACATTTTCAGTTTGTTCACCCTGAGTAAGCTTTTCAAAAGATTTTAATTTTTGTGTATTTAACTTATATTTTGTGAAAATAAATTTTGTATTTGAATTTATACAAAAAGAAAAAAAAAAGAACTCAGAAGGTAAATTTTGCCTAAGTCCAAGAACAAGGAAAACATCTTATTTCACCAAGCTTACAGGATGCTTTATGAGTTCACTAGATTTCATTCACCTAAACCAGAAGGCAAACATCGAGTATGGCTACATTTATATTTTTTAAAAATTAGAGAGATAAAAAAGAAAGCTGAAATGAGCCTTGGAAGATAAGCTTTCCCCATTTGACTGTTAGATAAATTGACAGCCAGAGAACAACACTGTTTGTCCAGAGCTACAAAGAAAATCAGCTATAGGTCGATTACTAGGACTTGGGTCTGTATTCACTTATTTATAGGAAAAATATTTACCGAGAACCTAGAAGGAATAGATACTATTCTACCTTTCTATCCTTGAGGTTTGCAATCAAATAATCCTACAAATAAAAGCAGAGTTAGAACAGTGACAAATGACAAGTCACGCAATGCTGTGAGAACACAGAGTGGCAAGTGACTAGAGAGGAGACTGGAAAGTGATCTTGAAAGCAGGTGGACCATAAAGATTCTATGGATCCTGTTCAGTTATTCATTCATTTACTCATTTATTCATCCAACAAATATTTTGAGTACCCACCAAGAAATAAGAATCCTACTGAACACCAGAAATTGAGCAATGAACAAAACAGTCCCTGTCCCCTTGTGGATTATATTCTAGTAGAAGAGAAACAAAGAAAATAAAGACATATATAGAAATGTAATGTGTCACATAGTAATAGGCGCCATGATGATAACTGAGGCAGGAGAAGGGGATTGGAGAGGAGTGGCTGAAGTATGATTTTAGAATGACTAGGAAAGCCACTTTTGTAGGGTGCATTTTAAACAGAGAGAAGTGAAGGAGAGAGGCATGCAGAAACAAGAAGGACAGTACTCCAAGTAGAGAGAGGAGCACAAGTAAGAGTCTAAGCTCAGAACACCCTTAGAATATTTAACCAATAGCAAAGAAGCCAGTGTGTGCAGAGCCCAGCCGGCAAAGGGCTTTACAACATTATGCGAAGACTGGCCTTGACTCTGAATGGGATGGGAAGTTATTGGAATGGTTAGAGCATAAGACGATCTGACTTGAGCTTTAGGAGAATCTCCCTCACTTCTCTGTGGATATAGACTATATGAATGTAGTCTTCTGGAATATGGACTTGGGACAATGGCAGCAAGCTAGCTCCTATGGGGGATAGACGACTGGAGAATGGGTAGAATGACAGTGTTTGCCAACTGGAGCTAGCAGTGGTCATTGTCTGTTCCATGGCCTGAAGAAGCATAGGTTTGGCTGCAAAGAGAAATAAGAAAGCAGAAGCATAGAAAGATGTAGAGAAGAAAAGAACAACATGTATTCAATGCCTAGCTCTGATCCCTGCCTGAGTGAGGCCCAGTAGTCTTTCTAAATCAGGTTCCTAAAACATTCTTTGTGGCAATAATAAATACAACTTTTTAATTTAGCTGTTTCTGTTGTCCTTTTTTTTTTTAACTTATGCCAAAGGATTATACCTAATGGTGATGAACATCATTAAGAAGGAGTGAATAAAGTGCTTTATTTTTCTTAGCTAGGTGTGATGGCATATCCCTACAATCCAGCTACTCAGGAAGCTGAGGCAGGAGAAGCACATGTTCAAGGCATGCCTTGGGAACTTAATGAGTCTCTGTCTCAAAATTTAAGAGGGCTGGGAATGTACTCAGAGGTACAGCACTTGTCTAGAATGCACAAGCCCCTGGATTTAATCCCTAGTATTCACAAAATAAAATAAATAGAAGTTTTGTTTTTCTTTATTTTGTGGTTTGGATATGTGGTGGTGTCCCAAGAAAAACTCAGGTGTGAGACAGTGCAAAGAGAGTTTAGAGATGAAATGACTGGGTTGCAAGAGGTTTAACATAATGAATGCATTAATCCCCTGACAGGGATTTACTTGGTGGTAACTATAGGCAGGTAGAGTGTCATTGGAGATGTGGGTCCCTGGGGGCATGCCTTTGTGAGCTGAGTTTAGTATTCTGCTACTGATCATGTCCTGAGCCACTTTCCTCTGTCACACCTTCCACCATGATGTTCTGCCTCACCTTGAGCCCCAAGGAATGGAGTAGGCTATCTAAGGACCTCTGAAACTGTGTGTCCACAAATAAACTTTTCCTCCTCTAATTGTTCTAGTCAGGTCTTTTAGTTACAACAGCGAAAAAGTTGACTACAACACTTTGTGACTGCCTAGGTATGGAGTTCCATATCCAAACACATTGCTCCAACAGAAGGAAACAGTTGTAAGTGTCCAATTAGGAGATTGAGGACTCATATGGCTTCATATTAACTTCCAGAAGTAGTGGAGAATGAGGCTAATGAATGAATGTAAGTCAACAGTCAAGAGAAAAATTTAGAGCAGGGACAATAATAAATCCATCTAGGAAGAAGAAAGAAGAATACATCTTTCTGAAAAGATCAGTGATGAGGTTTCAGGGACATTGTTTTAAATAAGCAATTTTATTAAGTACATTTTAAAAATTAATTCCTAACATTTCAAAAAATCAGAATATTTCACATGAAAATCACTATTTCCATCACTACATTGTGCAAGAGTTACATAAGCATATCAGACTGAGAAATCTCTTCTCCAGTGAAGTGTGTTTTGATGTGATCTGAGAATCAAAACTGGAGGCAGGAGGATCATGAGTTCAAAGCCAGCCTCAACAACTTAGTGAGGCCCTAAACAACTCAGTAAGACCCTATTTCTAAATAAAATATTTAAAAGGGCTGGGGATATGGCTCAGTGATAAAGTGCCCCTGAGTTCAATCTCTGGTACAAAAAGAAAAAATAAATAAAACTTAAAAAAAATTACTAAAAAGCATTATGGAATTAGATTCCCTTATTCCACCTTATCCCCCGCAACCTGGCCATGACCCTTTTCTCTCTTTCCCCCAACTAATATCAGAGAGGAAGAAAAATTGTGGCTGACAGAAATCATGACAGAGCCCTCCAGAGTAGTGGAACTATCCCTAGGTTAGTCTTTGGTTTATTTCTATACCACAGGTAAAACTCCCATATTTTGTTTTGTTTGTTCATTAGGATGGAAAACAGAAATGAAAGAAAATAATGAGCCATCTCCTTTGATTGACAAAATGGGTTTTAACATGTAATGCAGAAACTTGGAAATTTTCTATTTTATTAAATAGCTCATTTGATCAATACCAACCAAAAAGTTTTTAATTAAATATTCTTATTTACATAAATTGAACTTGTTTACATGAATCTATTACAACTGTACCCAGTGTTCATGCATTAGCCTTAGAGGTTGGAGTGGAAGGAAAGAAGGGATAGGGCAGTCCATGATGGTGTGGGTGTGGGATAGTGTAAGATTCAGGAATGCAACAGAACATTCTGTACAGTGTATCCCTTGATAATTTTTTTAAAGCTGAACGTTTAATATTTTGTTAGGGAATTACAAAATGGTTCGATATGAATACCAAAGTGGTCACATTTTCAAAATGACTGCATCAAACTGTCCCTTGCCCATTGCATACTAGGTGCTATCAGAAGGTTCATGCACAGTTTGCAGCTTGTGTAGGCAGAAAGATAGAACTGGCTTTCACATATGTTTTATTTTGCTCATACAGCATTTTTCAAAAAAATGTAATCACCATATTTTTAAAATGTGAAGATTTAAATATAAAATTTGGATTTTAAACTTCTCTTGGAAAAGAGGATACTAAAACTCTGGGTCCTTATTCTTAATTGGCATTAACTGACTGGATGTGAATATAGGCTCACCAGTTTTAGGTAGGGTACTGCAGTCTATCAGTCACCAGGGTTCCTTTTGACTCACTGGACCTGCCTGGCTCCTCTAGGCACCTGAGTTTGCAGCTCCTTGAACATGAGCCTGGAGCCCTGTGTTGAAGAATATAAATATAACTTAAAGCAGGGCAACTACTACCTTTTGCCAACATGTGTAACCACATGATAATTCAGTGATGCCAGATTTTCCAATTTTTCAAAGTTGAAAATTTGTATTTTTATTTAAAGTCTTTCCATTTTTAAAAGTTAGCTGCTAATTCATTTTTCTAGTGCTCTGACAAACAAACATAGGACCTGTGAACTACCAGCCTGTGCCTGCCTGGTGCCATTCTTCCCTGAACCGCAGGAAAAGGCGGCCACGTAAGGAAGCCCTTGATACATGAGCTGCACTGCCACAGCTCCATTTTCAGAAATGTCAGTATAGAAATGAGATCATGATTTTCCAAGGGCAAATCTCATTTGATTGAATCTATGGTTACATGCACCAAGCATTCTCTGTATACGTGGCTCTGAGCTAGGCACTGTGAAGAGGGTGGAGACTCAAATGGGACCAAACCACACTCTGGCCTTTAAGAAGCAGGATGCCAACCGCATCTTTGGCAAATGAGTAGAGTTTGTGTTCAGCTACCTTGTCCCCCAATTGCAGTGTTGCTGTTTTATCTTACAGAGGCCCCAGAAAGTCCCAGAGTTCTCTGTTACTAGGGTGCTCCTTTACTAATACTTCAGGGCAACTAGTATTTCTGCTGCTGCTGCTGCTAACTAGTAGCAGCCACTACTGCAGCTACTACTGGTTCTACAACTGTTATCACCATATATTGTGTCTTCATTTTGTGTTAAACACATTAGGTGAATGATTTCTAATGTTCACAATACTCTTAGATGATAGGTACTGTTATTATACCTGTTTTACATATATGGTTTATTTAATCCAATCAACTATGTTGAGACCACAGTTTGGTAATTATCAAAAATTGAATTGAAATATAGGATTAGTAGAGTCTTTCCTTTATACCATGCTGCTTCAGTTGACAACTACCCTCCTACCAAGACTTTTCATCTTACAGCCCATATATTTAGGACCCACTGCCCTTTGATTAATAAATAAATCAGTAAGGCTTATTTGGTAGAATACTGCAAACTGATAAAGACTTAAGTTAGTATCCTCCCCTTTTCCCTGGATAATATCTTAAATGAGACCCTCCATGCCTTCACCTCCAGAAGTGACTATAATAGAATAGGAACGTTAGCCATTACTGTGGCTCTATTTCGGTACTATTTTTGCACCAGAGGCATTGATGCTCTGCTAAAGTCATGCTGAGTTTGGCATGATATACTCTTCTGGCACAGACTGAGCTGGTACAATAGTATCTGGAATCTAAAAGTGGCATCAATAGATTTTTTTTTTTTCTATGAAGGGCTAGGTAGCAGACATTTGAGGGGGTTTGTGTGCAATCTCTGTCAAGAATTCTGTCAGGACTAATAAACTCTGCTGTCTCAGGGTAAAAGCAGACACAGACAATAGTATACAACTAAACCAATAAAACTTTATTTATAAAAGCACATAGTGGGCTATATTTAGTCTGCTAACTACTTTATCAACTCTTGGTCTACTTGGTCTCAGGCCAGCTCTGTGATCCTGGAAGACAACACATAAACCTTCTGAACCCCACTTTCTTCATCAGTAAATATGTGTCCCACTACTAGCCAAACTAACTTATAAAGGTGATATGGTTATACTGAGGATAAAATTAGAGAATTTACAGAAAATCACTTTGTCAACTGTCTAGTGCTCACACAATTATTTAATAATTAGCACACAAAATATTGAGACTTTACCTACTAATATTGACCTCCTGGCAAACAACCACCTTTGTTTTCCTTTCTTCCATCCCTCCACTAAATTCCCTACCTATTAATCCCTATTCTCAATCCCTTCTTTACATACACACACACACCACAGCACATCACTTACACATCCCTAGAACTATACTTTTACAAACCTCAGCTGTACCCTATGGCCCTCTTTTCCTCATCCACCCTCTAGAAGGCTTGATTTTTGTATGCCACCACTCACTTGTCCTTCTTCAGATTAGACCACTAATGGCAGAATAAATATTATTACTGGCTCAATTTTCTTTCTGAAAGGAGTGATTTGTGGATAAATGGCTTATTCCAACAAGCCCTGGGAGCATCTCACAAGAAAAGTCTAACAATTCTAGTGAAGTGAGTGATTCTTGTTAGAGTACATTAGATTACTTCTGAGAAACTCACTTAGAGCCCAAAACAGCAACTCAGCTCTTGCAATCCAGGAGAAATTTGGACTTCAAGGATGCTATGTAAAGCCAGCTCCATACACAGAATTGCAGTTGCAGAGTAGGAGCATGGACAGAGTGCAAAAACAGGTGTGGCTAGGAAGAAAGACTGAACCTGGACCTACCTGCTGGTTGCTGAAATAAACAAATTAAAAGATGCCCCTCAAACATTACTTTCTCAGGAAAGGTGATCCTTCTTTGCTTTATAAATTGTATTCCTGTATTTTATAGCACTTACTTTTAATCACAAGTATTAAAAGTTCTCTTTTCTATATTCCAAGCTGCATAAGAGCAGATACCATATCTATTGTGTATTTCAGCACTTACTTCAGGGCCTGCCAAGGAGCAGAGATGTAGTAATTATTTGTTGAATGAAAACTATTTCTTAAATAAAAAGTAGTCTTTGCATGTATAAAAGAAAAGAGTCTGAGGATGTAACTCAGTAGGTAGCATGCAGGCCTAGGATGAACAAGATCCTGGGTTCCACCTGCAACACTGAAAAAAAAAAGAAGAAAAGAAAATGTTTTTAGTGATTTCTAAGCTTCTAACTCTTAAAGCACTATGAGTTAAAAAACCAAAACAAAACTGGTCTTTCTAGAGTCCTCATAGTACACAGTGTTGTCCTTAGATTCATTCTCTGATCCCAGTTTAGAATCCTCTGCATTGAACTACTGTTCGCATTTAGTCTTAGGTGGCACCTTTCTGCTAAGGAGGTGCTGGGTGACTCCTCAAATTGGTTAAGGTCCTTCAATCAACATTTCCTTCTAGGGTGGTTACATGGAGCCAGTACTGTGCGAGAGTCAACTGTATGCATGTGTTTCCAATTATGTGTTTAGTCCTTTTCACTTCAGTATTTTAAAATCTGCTTTGGTAGGAGTATTAACACCATGAATATGAGTAAATGCTACTAATCAGGCTCTTTTCTTTTCAGAGAATCAGTTGTTAAACGTATACTTACACAGCACTACCTACAGCCTTTTCTTTTGGAGACTTATTCAGGGGCACAGAGCCTGGTATATGAAGCTCAAGACATTGTCAGGAAATTCTAATATGGAACAACCAATTCTAAATTAATTATATTGGGTCAGGCTCTGAGAAAATCACCTTTCCTCAAGCCTCATTCTCTCAGAGAACCCCCCCCCCCCCAAAATCAGCTAAGTTTTAACTGATGATGTTTCCTCTTACTCTTAAAGGGGTCTTCAAATTTCACATACAGCCTCTTCCTTGATGGAGTTGGAAATAAGGGCCTCTTGTGCTATGAGGTTGTCAGAGGAGGAAGGAAAGGAATGGCAAGCCCCAAGGATTTATTACTTTACATTCATGTCTTGTGTATTTCCATTATTTAATATTATAATCTAATAGACATATACACTATGGGTTCAAAGGGTTTAGCACATATAATAAAAACCATGCTAAAGTATGCCAACCTACATTTTAAAAAACTTTCCAGTTTTGGTTAAAAAAATACAAATATTTGTTTACTTGCATGCTCATAGGAAGATAGAAAGTATCCTTGCAGTCATCACCAGCTGAGCCATACTTTCAAGTAGTTACCTTCTTTCAAGGTGAAAAATCTCATGTAAGTGGTTTTTTGGGTCTTCAGTTTTCTAAGGCTCTTGATCTCTTTTAGCAAATGCTTAATGTGTTGTGAAAGTCTCTTGAAAGGCTGCCTCTTGGTGTTCTATGTACAAATAGAGTTTTACTAAATGAGAGAGAGTGGTTTTAACCAATATCTTATCATTGCAAGTGCCCATTAATGTAAAGGTTAATTATGCTTTGTTTTTATCATTCCCACCTGCTTGAAAGTCTTATTCTTCCAAACAGTGTGTCTTGAATTCTCCTTTAGATCTTAGTATAATTAGATATAGGAAAGTGAATCCAATTCTTAAGCACAGGCATAAAGGGAAAAATGCACTAATATGAAGTTGATTAGTAGATAAAAGAGAATGTATTTCAAAAATAAAAACAAAAAGTGAAATTTTAAAAAATCTATTACTGGTCCCACTTAGATGCAGATTAATTTTACCACTTAATAAAATAGGCCCCTAGATATTTCTAAATATTTGGAGAGCTGCTCAATAAATAATACCTACAAGTGATATTTACTGTTCTAAGATTCAGATCTATATAAGAAGCTACAAGAAACCTGATACCATGGCCCCCTTGCATTCCTTAACTAATCCAGATACAAATAACAGTAAAGCTGTCTCAAAGATAAATGGTTAAGGGGGGAAATGAACTAATTTCCTTATATATTATCAAATTTTAAAGCAATTTTTTAACAACACTATTGATATGTGTATACATTGGCTGTATCAGCATTCTTCTAATTAGGATTTGAATGATTCATCTTTCTCCATACTTTTACTTTTTCCTGATTTGTATCTTTATATTCAAAATGAGTTTCTTGAAGACAGCATAGGGTCTTGCTTTTTAAACAGAATGTTTAGACCGTTTACATTTATTGTAATTATTGACTCAAATCTACCATTTTACTTTTTCTCTTTGTTTTTGTTGTTCTTTAATCTTTTTTCTCGATTCCTTCCTTCTTCTGGATTATTTTTGTGATTTTATTTTAGTCCAGCATATAATCTTTTTTGGTTAATGTTAATGCATGGAAAATGTGCATTCTTTAATTGATGAATAGAGAATTATATAATGTCAATTGTGTCAAGTTTTTTTGATAAATTTGTTTTAATCATGGAAATCTCCACTTGCCTTTGAAATTATTGAGAGATTATTGAGATACATAGATTTCACTATAGATTTATTATTTCTCCTTTCAATTCTTTCAACCTCTATTATTAAGTTCACATGCATTTATTATATTTTTATGTCTTCTTGATTAATTCTTTGTGAAAAGTTCCTCTTTATCTCTGAATATGTTCATTATCTTGAAATTCACTTTGTCTGATATTAATAAAACTATAGTTTAAAATGAGAAATATCATTTATATTTACCAATATATTTGCCTTTTCCAGTGTTCTTCATTCCTTTGCATATCCAAGTTTGCATCAAATACCGTTTCCTTTGATCTGAAGAACTTCCATGAACAATTTTTGGTAGTGTGAGTTGCTCATGATGAACTGCTTCAGCTTCAGTTCATCTGAAAAAGTCTTATTTTGACTTAACTTTTGAGGGACATTTTCATAGGGCAGAGAATTTTAGTTTAACAAAGTTTTTATTTAATACTTTAAATAGTCTATTCAAATGATTTCTGGCTTGGATGGCATCTATTGAGAAGTCTGCATTAATTCTTTATTCCTTGGTAGATAATGCATCCTTTCACTTTTAATTCTCTTTATTACTGAATTTCAAACATTTCCTTATGATACTCCTTATATAGTTTTCTTAGTGTTAATTGGGTTTTATGCTTATTTGGTGTTTTGGGTTTTCTTGAGTTTCTTGGATCTGTATATATATATAGCATTCATTATATTGGGAAAATTTTTAAACATTATTCTTTCAGATATTTTTCTTTCTCCTCCTTGTTTACCTGAACTCCAATTATACATATGTTCAATCACTTAATATTGTCCCCAAATTGCTGAGGTTACCTTTATTGTTTTTAGGGTTTTTCTTTCCTCTGTTCCTACTTTTATTAGAAATAAATTTTACTGCTATTTATTGAGGTCACTGACCTTTTGAGTTTTAGTGTTGACTCTGCTGATATTCTAGCCAGTGAAATTTCCATTTTATATCTTATAGTTTTCAATTCTAGAAGTTCTATTTGATTACTTTCACATCTCTCTCTCTCTCTCTCTCTCTCTCTCTCTCTCTCTCACTGTACTTATGTACTCTTTTAAATCTGTACATATTAAGCATATTTAGAATAGCTGTTTAACATCCTTAATTCACTGTTTCATCATCTCCACCTTTTCTGGAGCTATATATATACATATTTGTGTTGAAATGTGTAATAATTTGTATTGTATGCTAGACACTCTAAATGTTACATTGTTGAGCATGGGATTTTGTTATATTCCTATAAAGAGTTTGGACTTTAAAACATTAAATTATTTGTGAATGTTTGGTTTTTAGTATACTTGTTTTTATTCATTCTTTTTTAGAATAGGCCTAGGAGAGACATTATTTCAAGGTTAATTTAGTCTCAATACTAAGATGTAGTCCTTCATGAGTCTCTATAAAACATTCTGTGTGTTTAATAAGGATTTGTTACTTGCACTGCTGTAAAGAATTTCTATTACTATGTAAACTAGGGGAATAGTTCAGCTTATAGCTCCCTTATTAGTCAACTTTCTGTTACTATAAAAAAATCTGAGGCTGGGTAACTTTATAAAGATAAGGGGTATATTTAGCTCTCATTTCTGGAGGTTCAAGGCATGGCACCACCATCAGCTCAGCTCTATAAGGACATCATGGAGGATGGTACCACAATTGCAGGAACACATGCAGGCAGGAGTGAGAGATTAGCTGCTAAACAGGAAGCCAAGAGTAACTGGGGACTAATTATGGTCCCAAGAGAACTATGTTAAGCCCATCTGAAGGCATACCCCAAGTGACCGAAGGGCCTCCATTAGACCCTGCCTCTTAAAGTTTCTAACACCTCAACACTGCCACACTGAAGACTAAGCCTCCAACACCTGAATCCCTTGGAAACAAACCACATCCAAATCATAGCACTTCCCTATGGTTCCTTATTTCTTGGAAGTGTTTATTGTCCAGCCTCATGAGGTTTTACTCTATATATGTGCAAATTGTTATTCAGCCAAAGATTCAAGCACATCTCTACAAACATTTTTAGTGTTCTTTCTCTGTACAGTTCCCTCGTCTGTTAGTTTGCCCCACAAATTTCAGCCATCTTGGTTTCTCCAATCTCCTCAACTCAGCTATATTGTGATGATATGGGGGCAGTGTCCCCCAATCTCTACATTATATAAACCTGGCATGTGTGGGCTTACATCATTTGGAAGGCTTATTGAATTTGACTTTATGCTCTCTATAGCAGAAAACTAGTATGAATATAGGGCTTACTTTGCTTTCCTCCTCTTGGATGCTGCTGCCCTATGCTGCTATTGTCTCATATTTAAAAACTGGAGTTTTCCCCCACATATTTCATCTAATTTTCTCATCGTTTATGGAAAGAAGGTAATTCTGAACTCTTTTCTCACATGGTCAGTAGCAGAAGCTAATACTTGAATTTTTTTAACATTTGGAAACAAGTTTGAGTGACCAAAATGACTAATTTCAAGATATACTCTTTTCCAACTTACTGCAATAACAAATTATCACAAACTAAATGGCTTAAAACTACACAAATGTATTATTTTATGGCTCTATAGGTTAGAAGCCCAATACAGATGTCACTGGGCAGGAAACAAGACATTGACATTGAAGGCTGTAGGAGGAGAACTGTTTCACTGTCTTTTAACAACCTCTGAGGCCCTTTTTGCCTTCTTCAAAGCCAGTACCATTGCATTTCTTATATCATTTGTCCATAGTCACATCTCCTTCTGACATTCCCTTTTCTCTCCCTCTTCCACTGTTGAAGGTCTTTGTGATTCCATAGGGCCCACCCAAGTAATCTAGGGTAAGCTCCCTATCTTAAACTTAACTGATTAGTAAATTTAATTCCATTTGCACTCATAATTCCTCTTTGCCATGTAACTTAACATATTCACAGTTCCATCTTTGGGGGGAGGGTATATGCCTTCTACAAAAGATGAATAAACAATCCATCACATTTCAGTCCATTTTGACATTGTATTTGGCTTAAAAGCCTGAATTTAAAAAAAAAAAGCAACTTCTTATGCAACTTTAAAACCATGCTGCTTGAAGACTTAATAATATTGGCAAAAGACTGTCAAAGCATAAAATCAATTTCCATTTATATTTTTGTGAATCAGAATGTAGAAGACAAATTAAATATTCTCACAGTGGTCATTTTTATTTTTCTTAATATATATTCACAACCTATATTAAATATATAGACATATAAGCATACAGAAAGAATCATGTGTAGTAGCTGCATATTTTAAAGTAAAGCCAGGTGCTTATATGATGCACATCTTCTTTTCCAGGGTATAGGACTCTGATTTTCATTTGGTTATAATTCTCATTTTTCATATATGCCAACATTTAAATTTCCTGACCTTAGGTATTATATTCACAGATGGGAATATGTTCTGAGAATGATGCTACAATACCATATTAAGTGTTTGTAGCAGTTTTTAAAAACAAATGAGGCTGAGATCCTGTTGAGTATTAAAATAAGAGGAAGAAAATCTCACTTTATGTTTTGCAATATTACAGATTGCAAGAGTGTGCAAAGTAAATAAGTCTTCATATGTGAGGCGAAATTGGCAGATATTCTCAGCCAAAAGTCAGAGTTCTTGCTCCCATCTCTGATTTCTCTCATCTCCTCCTTCTCATTTTGCAACTTCCTTCCCCTGTGGCTAGCACTGTTTTCTTCCCAAGTCAACTGTACATTTCTGAAAAGGTAAGCATCACAGTTTTGATTTCTTTTTATCTACTGTTCCTTAGGAAAATTTGCTTATGACCACATCTGACACATAGTAGGTATTGACGAACCATTCAATAAGTCAACAGAAAACCTCTCATCTCCTGAAGATGGTGCCATCCTCCAGGAAATTCTTTACACATTTCATATGAATCTGGTATTTTCAAATGATCTTTTCTTGAAAAGATTATCTTTTCAGACCTTGTGTTATGGACTCATGGAAAACATCAATGATTTAGATGTGATTGTAGGCAAAAGGAGTCTCTAGAAAAGGCTTCCACAAAGCAGCAGATTCTCCAACAAGCAATCAAGTAAAGACATTCCCCCAACTCCAAAACTGAAGCTTTTGCCACTCTGCCATTTTGATACCATAATGACAATGGATTCCAACTCCTCAGTTTTATCCTGTGAGCTGCCACTTGAGTGGGAGAACAAATTTAGTAAGAGCCCTGTTTGGGTAATGTTGAGATTTTCTACCCTTTCCCCTTTATCCCAGAGCTGTTCTCATTGGTCTTCATCCTTCCTCCCCTGAGTTCTCCCTTCTTTTGATATCCTTGCCTACAATGGGTCACATCACAATGTACCCCATCTACTAGCTTCAAGATTGCTTATCCGCCACTGCTTATTGCTTATTGCCTGGTCCGCCACTGGATATCATTATAAACTACTGTTTTTAGAGGGTTCATATGTATAGGTATCTCTGTATGCTAAACAAACAATCTAAAAAACAAAAAGCTATTCAGCTCTCTTGCAAAAGTAAAACATGCAAAATTCACATAGAAATTTTGGACTGCAGATTTTCTGAAGCCAGCAGAGTATTTTTTAAAACTGGCCAATTTTACATCACAATCCAGATTCTTGACTTAGCATGAAACACTGGAAAAGTTGGCAACACAGGGTCATGGTTCTTGCATGGGAGCAGTCAGCTAGAATTGAATAGCACTCTCCAATGTGACCCAGTCCCTGTCATTCCCTCCTAGCTTACCCTCCACCTACCTGCTTCACTTAAATGTAAGAGCTCGGGACCCAACAAAGCTGCCACGCAGGGCAGGGGGTATATAGGTCCAGCAGCATTTGTAACACCTTTATAGCACCTATTAGGAATGGAGAAAAAAAATATTCTTTAGGTATCAGGTATGTACCAATGATCCCTGCTATCAAGGAATCATACTCTAGAAGGAAAGACAAAGAGCCTATGACAATAACATAAACCAGAACTCAGGTGACAAATAACTTCTTGTATGCAACCAGCATTCATCTTAGCAGACCTGGAGAGGGCTTCCAGCAGGAAGAAATATAGACTCAGACACAGGAATCTGCACCAAGGACAAAATTCCAAACACTAGAGAAGATTGCCACTGCAAAATGACCTAAATTCTCCATACCTCCATTTCCTCATCTGCCAAATGGGGATAATACAAGCCTGTCTTTAGGCTGCTGTGAGAATTAAATAACTTGATGTCTTAGGTAATGTTATGTGTGTTGGCACATATCAAATGGCTTAAAAATGCTAAGTTACCATTGTGACTGACTGACTATTATAATTACTCTTAAGAAAAGGCTCTAAGATAGGAACTTGACCATGGTGGTGGTGACGGTGAATTGAAAGAGTTTGGGAACAAAAAATGAAGGTGGACTTGGTTATGGGGACCATGAAGAGAGCTTAGTGACTATACTCATACAGGAGACTGTATGTACTGTACATCAGTAAAGTACTCCTGGTCCAGGACTCCTAATATGCCAAGATCACTTATTGCATTTCTGCATGGCTGTCCTCCTTGAAGGCCCCTTTTTTTTGACACTTCTTAGTACCTGCTCCAAGCTTGACTCTTAGTAGATTGTCAATAAATGTCATGGAAAAAAAGAAATAAATGAACAAATGAGAAAAGGCCCCAGCTAGGGGACTGAACAATGACCATATGGTGCCGATTTAAACAACTTCTGAGTATTCACAATTTGGGGGCAATTGTATCAAGCGTATCTATTGTTTACTCATTTACATTTTGAAAACTTTAGGTATATACAATATGTAAACATATCCTTTTTATAGGTATCAGAGCACTTTTGTTGTACCACCAAGGTGTTTCTCAGGCTTCCAGTCTTTCCTTCTCAAATTAGGGTCTGCACAGAAGAAGGCTGATTATTTGAATATTAACAATTTTATCCTGTGGCAAAAAAAAGAAATAAACCACTTACAAAAAGAAAGAGAACAGCAACTTTTGTCTCCTCTGTCCTTCCTGTCCTATTCCTGAATGGCAGAGAGAAGAGGCAAAGCCATCGTGTTGCCAAGGGAGACAGAGCAAAGGGCCAAAGGGAGTCGTGTTAGACAGATCGCCTATTTGGGAGTCTGGCCCACTGCTGTTGAAAGGCCATTTTTTTCAAGATAAATGCTTTTGCCCAACATCGTTGCAACTTTTATCCAACACAGGATGCCCTATGGCATAACTCCTTTCCCCTTTTTTGATATTGCCAGCTACCCCTCTGGAGCCAATAGCTTGTTTACCAGACATGGCATCAGGACCAAGAAATCTCAAAAGCTAACAGCCTGGTCCCTGAGCACACTCCCTTAACTTGTTTGCCTTGAAAACCTTTTGTACAAAATAAAATTAGTTACTGCCAGTGCCCACTTTCTCTTAGCTCCCAAACTCCCTCTGCTATGATGGAAGAGGAAACTTGGAAAGAATTTTCCTAATCAGGGAACTTTCCAAACGGAAAAATTGTATTTCCTACTTCCTATATTGTCTTTAATTTGAGTAACGCATCTCATCAATCCTGTGCCTGATTAAGTTAACCTACATGCAAAAGAGATTGGCAGCTGCCTGATTACGAGAATTCAAGGGCACATGAAATATTTCCTAGGACTCTTTCCCCCATTTACTGTGGACTTTAAACACAAACTTTATCCCCTATCAGATTGATCTGGAGTGAGTGTTAAAAATATAGATTGTTGGTTCCCAGAAATTCAATTCTGTAGGTGTGAGGTGCCACCTAATAATTTGCATTTGTAGTAAGTTTCCTAGTGATAATGATACCATTGATTTAAGGACCACACTTTGAGAAAAATTGCCCTAAAATATCAACTCAAGATCTAAAAAATAATCACTTAGCATAAGAGGAAAAAAGTACAGACCAGATGAAACAGTGTGAGGATGTCAAATGAGAGCTTCAAGATGCAAAGGCCCATGATTATATGAATGGTATTCAGCTGGCTACTAATCAGTGTGAGAAAACTACCCAAAGCTGGATAAAGAACAACCTAAAAGGATTAGAGGCAACTTGGTCCTCACACAAGGCCAGGAATAATGTGTTGTCTACCTGTGAAGATAAAAAGACTCATGATTCATGGGGAACTGGGTAAGGTACATAAAGGGGTCTTGCCTCAATAGTGGGAAATAACTACCCCTAGGCTGAGTACTGCTCAGTCTGAGTACTGCTCCAGTCCCAACTATTTTCAAATAACTACATACTAGAACACAGTTGAAGGATACTTATAGGAATACAAAATATTTGACACCCAGCAAAGTAAATTCACCATGTCTGTCATACAGTAAAAAAACTACAAAAATTTTAAGAAGAAAATATGATCCACAATGATAAAAAAAATCAGAATTGACACAGACGTGAGTTTTGGCAGGTGAGGACGTTAATTATTATAACTATGTTGAATAGGACCAAAACCATAAAGATGTTGAAAGTATTTTTCAGAATACTCACATTGAACTTCTAGAGGTTAAAAAATAAACCCTACAACATATGATAAAAAATACATTAGATGGGATTAATGGCAGTCTGGATATTGCAGAAAAGGTTAGTGAACTTGAAGACAGAGCAAAAACCATTCAAAATAAAACACAGGAAAAAAAAAGAATTCAATATAATCAATGAACTGTGGAACAACCTCAAGCAGTCTAAAAGATGTGTAATTGAAGTCTCCAAAGAAAAGAAGAGAGGAGAGAGACACATTAATGTAGAAGAACAAAGAAGGATAAGCAGATTTCTCATAGGAAACAATGCAAACGAAAGAATAGTAGAGCATTATCTTTAAAGTACTGAAAGTAAAGCTCTCAACTGAGAATTAGCATTCAAAACATCTTTGAAAACTAAAAGTGAAAAAAAGATGGAGGAATTCACTATCAGAAGATGGGCACTGTAAAAATCGTTAACAGCAAAAAGAAAATGATACCAGATGGAAGAAAGATGGCTCTACAAGAGAGAAAGAAGAGCACTGGAAATATTAACTACATTGGTAAATATTTAAGGTGTGTGTTTGTTTTGTGGTGCTGAGGACTGAACCAGGGCCTCATGCATGATAGGCAAGTGTTCTGGCACTGAGACACAGCCTTTGACCCAGATTTTTAAACTATCATTTAAAATTTTATACTTATCATTCAGGTTTTTCTGGGTAACTAGGAATTATTTACATAAGCCCCTTTCCTCAGTTTCTTATGTTAACCCAGAAGAAAATGAAGGAAAGCAATAAAGAGCTGGGAAAGACATAGTTAGCCTGAAGCCATCATGATCTTGTCTTCAAATTAGAATTTTAAAAATTTCAAAATAGCCCTGATTGCTATACCTCATTAAACAAGGCCACATAACAGGGCCCATAGCAGTAACTCTATAGTCAGTTTTTATACTTAAATTGACTTTTAAGGAGCCACCCACTTTCTGGGTATGATTTATTATTAATAGATAATATTAATAATGTTTAAATTCAAGAAATGAAAATGGCAATATGTTGGCAAGTAAAACTGGGAAAATAAGAAGTATTGATTCATTTAAAGTTCACAACAAATCTGTAATATAGATAATATTATCCCCCTTTCAGAGAAGAAAAATACTAAAATGCAAAGAATAGAGTGACTTGTCCTAATTTAGGTAGCTACTAAGTAGCAGGACTGGGATAATCGTCTGTTTATAGACTGTTCTTAATCTTTATATTGCAAAGACACAGGAAAATTGGACAGAAAATATTTTTTAAATATTAGAAGATATAGTTAGAAGAGTCAACATCCAAATACTCGGAGCTCAAGATAGCAAAAACTGTAGCAAAGTACTTAAAATTCTATAGAGAAAAATATGTCTAAAGATTGCTAATCAGAATGTATCAGATTTCTCCACATAAATAGAGAATGCCAGATAATATAGTAATATCTCCCAAATTCTAAAAGGCCAACATAGATTTCTATACTCCTAAACTCTTAGTTAGGTATTAAGGTAGAATAAAGACACTTTCAGGTCATTAATGTTTCAAAATATTTACTCTCCATCCACTCTTTTTCAAGAATTCACTGAAGACGCACTTTAACAAAACAAAGGATTAAGTAATAAGGAAGATATGGAAAACCAGAGTTCCTACACAGGAATGAAGCAGGGGAATCCACAAGATCTTTGTGAGGACAAAGATCCTCTTTGAGATCCCAAGAGGACAGCATTAATAGTCCAGGGAGTAACCAGTCCAGATTGGAGCAGGAGGACAGAAGGCTCCAGCAGGGTTACCTCTGCAGAGACATTGGTAGATCAAATAACATGGATGGATGGAGAGATAAACAATTCGACAGAGTTTGGTGAGGAATTGATAGTACACTGAACACTTAGCAACTGTAAAGAAAAGAAGATCAGTGACTTCAAGGGAAAACCAAAGGCTGTACAGGAAAGAAATGTAATAGTTTTTGAATAACATTTACTTGGCGATAATAAAATTAAACAGTGGTCACTGATTAACCTGAAATTATACTCTGTAAAACTGTATGAAGGAAGAGATTCTGGACTGTTCTGTTCATTGTTTTATTTCCCTTGATAATCAGCTGTGCCTGGCACATAATAGGCACTCATTAAATATTTGTTAAGTCTGTGAATGAATACAGGGAGAAGAGGGAAGATATATAAATGAGTGTAGGACAAGGAAAGAAAAACTGATAAGAGAGCTACATCCTCTTCTTCCACAGAAGTCAAGAAATAATGTTTAAAAGTAAAAAAAAAAACAAACAAGAAATAGAAGGATAATTAGGCTATTTTAAAAACAAAGGTAAAGACTTGAAGAGACCTGTGTTAAAAAAAAAAAAAAAAAAAAAAAGATTGCCACCGTGGAGGGCGTAATGAAGCAGGAAATAGCAGAGGGTTGCTACTTCTTATTATAAACTTTGTAGAACTATTTATCTTTTAAAATAATGACATGTATAACAGGGAGAAATTAAAATTATAAATTCACAGAAATAACTATTAGCCACCCACTTGGTAATTAGCAGACTGACCTGACCTCCCAAACCAGTACAAAATTGCCTTTCAACATTCCAAAACAGATTCTCATTACAGAAAGTAAAAACACAGAAATTATGAAGAAAGAACACCATCAAAGATAATGACGTTAAATATTTTGGTAAGACTGGCGAGAGTTTTTTTCTAGGCATTTTTTGAACAACTAAGTCCATTCCTGGCATGTAAATTCATGCTTTGAATTTATTTCTAAAAATGTTGGAACTAAACAAGAAAAAAAGATTCTTCACTAGAAAAAAAGTCAACCTCTCACTACAGAAATTCAGTGTTCACATTCTACTGAAAAGACAGTCAATGACATCATTTTCATGCAAAAAAAAAAAAGCAGAAAAAAGTATATTCTTTTTTAAAAACAAGCAACAGCACATAGCATGTTAATTAAGAGCTCAGGCGATGGAATCAGTCTGACTGGGTTCAGGTCCCAGCTCTCCCACTCCCTGGTTGTAGGATGGACACCATCACAATCTCCATGAACCTCAAATAAAAATAATAGTAGTGCCTGTCTGCTACTGTTTCTTTGAGGAACATCTGTTCAATGGTGAGCTAATGAACAGCATGTAGTGAATGCTCAGTAGACATTAACTATTAGTTTGTAATTATTATGACTTTATGACTAATAACCACCTAGCAGATGAAACGTATACCACAAAATTAGATCATAACAAGGGGGATAAAGGGCTGTGACTGAGGCAAAGATGTCGTCATCGTGGAAGGAAGGATGGGAGGAAAACCTGTCCTCTGGTACTTGACACTCAATATTTATTTGTTAAATTAGTGAATTGTGGACACACTTAAGCAACACATCTAGAGTTTTTGAGTGACTCTTGTGTCATTATCAGATTTTCAGATTAAGAAAGGGATGTGCAGGGAGGGTAATGGTTGTTTAGGGGGATTCAGCTAGGGGAAACTGTCAAGAAGAATGTGCAACAGGGAACCCTACAGAGTTCAGGTCTTGCCCAGCATGTCACCTCCTGAAATATGTGAATTAATTAGGTTTTGAAATACTGTGTCCCAGGTTCCTGAGAGGGGAAGAGCCTGAGATAGGAAGTTTTGGAAAGAAAGACTAGGAATCAATGAAGTGCCCAGGCATAAGACGTCTAGTGATGGAGAAAGTCCTTTGGGACCTCCCAAGTAAGTGGAAGGACTCTGTCTTAGAGACAGAGGTGAAGAGAAACAGGTAGATCGGCTCTTCTGTAGAGAAGCTAACATCCTAGGAAAAGAGTGATAGTCCAGGACATGTGTTCCATGATCATCTTGTGGGCTGCTACCAATGCATGAAGAAATAACACAGTGGTCTTCATGTCTGATTTGATGCCAATACCATACTGTTTTTTGTCACTATAGCTCCATAGTATAATTTGAGGACTGATACTGTAAGGCCTCCTGCATTGCTCTTCTTGCTCAGAATTGCTCTGGCTATTCTGGATCTTATCCTCCCAAATTTTAAGACTGTTTTTCTAGCTCTGTGAAGACTATCACTGGTGTTTTATGTTGAATTTCTATATTGCTTTGGTTGTATGGCCACTTCAATAATATTTATTCTGCCTATCCAATGGAACAGAACATACAGAAACAAAGCCACATATTTGAATAACTAAGACATCTAATACTTGACAAAGGTGCCAAAATCTGTGGAGAAAAGATAGCCTTTTTAACAAAAGGTTCTGGGAAAACCGTATATCCATATATGGAAGAACGAAACTGGGCCCTACACAAACCCTACACAAAAGTCAAATCAAAGTGGGTTGAAGACTTAGGAAGTAGACCAGAAACTTTGCAACTGCTAGAAGAAAATGAGACTAATGCTTCACCATATTGGTACAGGCACTGACTTCTCTAATAAGACCCCTAAAACTTAAGGAAGAAAACCAAGAATCAGTCAGTGGGATGCCGTCAAACTAAAAAGTTTCTGGACAGCAAAGGAAAGGATCAAGAATGTGAAGAAATGGCCTACAGAATGGGAAAAAATTTTGCCAGTTGCTCTTCTGACAAGGGATTTATATCCAGAGTATATATAGAACTTAAAAATAAATCTAAAATAACAAATAACCCAATCAATAAATGGGCAACAGAACTAAACAGGCATTTCTCAAAAGAAGAAACATACATGACCAACAAATATATGAAAAAGTGTTCCATGTCTCTAGCAATCAGGGAAATGCAAATCAAAACAACACTGAGATTTCACCTCACCCCACTCACAATGGCAAATATCAAGATTACAAATAATAATAAATGCTGGTGATGTGGGGGAAAAGGTACACTCAAACCTTGTTGGTAGGACTACAAATTAGTACAACTGCTCTGGAAAACTGTATGTAGATTCCTCAGAAAACTAGGAATGGAACTACCCCATGACTCAGCTATCCCACTCCTTGATATTTATCCAAAATAACTAAAATAAGCCTATTATAGCAATACAATCACTTCAGTGTTGATAGCAGCATAATTCACAGTAGTCATATTTTGGAATCAGCCCAGATACTTAATAAACAAATGGATTAAGAAAATGTGGTGTGTGTATATATATACACATGCACAATGGAGTTCTACTCAGCCATAAAGAATGAAATCATGGTGTTTGCTGGTAAATAGGTGGAAATGAAGCATATCATGCTAAGTAAAATAAATCAGACTCAGAAAATCAAGGGTGGAATCTTTGCTCTGTGAGTGGAAGCTAGAGCAAACTAAGGGAAAGAAGCATGTCCAGGGGCATGAGGGGACTGAATATCATAAAGATATAGGGAAAATCAGTAGAAGAAGAACAACAGGGAGGGAGGAAGGAAGGATGGGAAAGTGGAGGAAATGTAGAATTAATTTAACAGAATCACATTATGTGCATATATAAAAATACCACACAGGGAATTTCACCTTCATGTGTGTGGGAAACACCAATAAAGGATGGATAAATGGATGAGCAAGGGGAGGGTCAGTGGAGTGGAGGGAAGCTGGGGAAGAGAAGGGGAGATGAGGATAGGAATGAAGACTGAATTGGAGTGGGTCAGACTCCATGCATGTATGATTTTGTCAGGATGAACTCACATACTATGTGTAAACTATAATTCTCTGAGAGAGAGAGAGATGAAGGAAGGAAAGAAACAGTACATTCCAGGTCAGAGGACCCACTTCTTAGTCCTTCTCCTAGGTGGGTTGTAAACTGGGAGGGGAGGATGGCAAGAGAGAGTCACAGGTAACTGAGCCTCTGCCTTAAGAACTTAAGAATCCAATTGCAGTTTGGTTTATAATTAGTTGAGCAATCAGACTTAACTGCTGTCTCGCTCTTCTCCTCTGTAAATTGGGGCTGTAACAACCATGCTACCCACTTTAGAAAACATCAGCAAAGAGGTAACAAGGGGATAATGCTTATATCAATCAGAGTCCACCAGGAAACAGGGTCACACTCACTTTTTCCATATTTTTTAATACAGAGGTCACTAGGTTACTATGTCACTAGTTCTGACAGTAACTAGAAAAAGACCAAAATGACAACTTTAACATTAGCACAGAGGAAGCGTTGACAAGGCAGTTGTGCCCCTAAGGTTGGAAGAACAAATGAAAGGGGTGGAATTATTAGAATGGAGAGGTTTAATGGGCATACCACCTGAGGGGCTGCAGCGCTGGGCTGTGCTGGTTGTCTCAGAGTTTAGAGGTGATTGGGACTCTGCCTTCTAAAGAGTGGACCCCAGAAGATGGTGTTTAGAATCTATGAAGTGGGGGTATAAATAAGGCCGTTTCTGCAAACATTAGAAAAACTGCCAACTGGACTGAGATTCTCCTGCTACTGAAAGGAACTACCACTGCCTCCTATGATCTCTGTGGCATAACCAAGCTGATAGAGTTGTAGCCAAAGCCTGATAAAGTGGTGCATGAAAGGGTGGGTTTTTTAAAGTACAATTATTAGTGCACATAATTATAAAAAAAAATGGGTTTGTGAAAATTTCATACATGCATATAACATCAAGGGCAGGTTTTAAGCTAAGAGACAGTGGGTTCATGTATCTGGAATAATGCCTACAGGAAGTACTGTAACAGCCTACCTGTGTTTTCTTAACAGATATTTTGATACAGGACATCTCTGTTACTTTTGAAACAACTCGGGGTGAGCGGAGGATGAAGCTCAGTGGTAGAGTGCTTGCTTAGCATGCACAAGGCCCTGGGTTTCCATCCCTAGGACTGCAGAATACCAGAAATTAAACAAAAACCAAAAAAAACTTAGCTGTGTGTGCCTCTAGTCCCAGCACTCCAGAGGCTGACGTGGGAGGGGTCATTTGAGCCATGAGTTTGAGAACAACCTGGGACACATAGCCTGTCTCAAAACCAGAACAAGTAGGAGTCCTAGTTTAAAAAACTGAACAAATCAAATACATCCTCACCTCAGAGCTCTCATGGGTGGCTATGCAGCTCAGAGAATGTGACCCAATGTGAACGAAGGTAGATGTCACCTCTGAGGACTGATGTGTGGCCAGAGAAGACTCTGGTCGTGGGATCAAAAGGTCTAGACCTGGCACATCAGCAGGCATCTAAGGATCTCAGTTTCCTCACTGGATTCTAAGATGGCATGAATCCACATAAACCTTTCCTGGAGGGCTGGCATGTTTCCTCTTCTCTCTTCATCCAGGTTTCCAGCCCCCTCGAATATGGAAATCTTAACTGGTTTTCAAAGTCAACAAACGAGTGGGGAATCAGATGGGGTCAAATGACTAGGACCAATTTGAGTCCCTCAAATAACATGTTGGTCTACACCGCCAACTCCTCCAGAGTCAAAGTAGCCATGCTCCAAGGGTCACTACCAGATGAAGACATCATTGATTATTCAAAGGTCAGGCTGCATAAAAAATGATGTGAGCCACTAAATTCTAGACTCACACTTAGCACATGAGAACTGAGACCCATTTGTTTCTATACTGGAGCCTCTTTTCACTTGGGCTCTGCAGAGTCCCTAAGGAGAACTACAAGACCTATTTAAACTGTCAACTGGTTCTCTCCCTTTGTTTCTTTGTTTTGCTGAAACGTGTACAACACCCACCAGAATGACTAAAATGGAAAAGAAGAAACTACTAGATACTATTGAAAATGCAGACCAACCATACATGACTGATGGGAACATACACTGAACAACCCTGTTTAAAAATGGATTGGTAGCCAGGTGTGGCGGCATACACCTGTAATCCCAGCAACTCAGTAGACTGAGGCAGGAGGATCACAAGTTTGAGACCAGCCTCAATAACTTAGCAAGGCTCTAAGCAGCTTAGCAAGATCCTGTGTCAGAATAAAAAGGGCTGGGGATGTGGCTCAGTGGTAATACCCATGAATTCAATCCCTAGTACCTACCCCCCCAAAAGATTGGTAATTATCTGAAGTGGAACACATGCCATATCCTATCACCCAGTGATTCCACTTGTGCATACACATATACTGTATGATTCCATCTATAAAGTGTTTCAGAATAAGCAAATGTAGCCTATGCTGTTAGTAGTTGGTAGAATTCTGAGGTGCTGGTAGTGCCTGGCTTCTTGACCTGAGTGCTATTTATTTCCATGGGTGTAACCAATTAAAAAAAAAAACAACACTTTTTAAAAAAAATTCATCAAGCTGTACCCTTTTACATGTGTTTTTGTATAATTTTATGTAAATATGCAATACTTTAATACAAGTTAAATGTGACTTCCTTCCAATTCTGAATATATATGCAAAAGAACTGAAACCAAGAAACCAAGAACCCATTCGCTCATGACACTGTTATTCACAACAGTCAAATGTGGAAGCAACTCAAGTGTCCACCAATGGGTGAATGAATGGCTGGATAAACAAAAATTTGTAATATGCAACATGTAATATTATTCAGCTTGAAAAAGGAAAGCAATTTGGACATATTCTACAATGTGCATAAACCCTGCAGTTACTATGCTACATGAAATTAGCCGGTCTCACAAAAGGATAAACAATATCTGATCCCACTTGTATAGGGAAATTAAAATGGCCACACTTAACAGAAACAGAAAACAAAATGATGGGAGAGGTAGGTGAGTAGCTAGCACTTAACAGGAATGGAGTTTCAGTTTTACAAGTTCATGAAGAGTTCTGTGGATGATGGAGAGAGTTGCACAACAATATGAATGTATTTAACACCACTGCACCACTTACTTAAAATTTAAGAAAGTAAATTTTATGTGTAACATGAATTAAAATTTTAATTAAAAAAGTTAAATGTGACTCTACTATATATCCTCCAAATAAGTGCATGCCAATGTACTGATTGACTTCCCTTGGGAAAACAATCTAGAATTTTCACCCTCTTCTCTTTTTGGTCTACTCTAATCCTTGCTTTTTCAATCCTGCTGTGCACACAAAGTAAAAAGAGCTAAGAATGGGTTCTTCTAAGCACCAAGGTAAGATGCGTAAGACTGGTCTGCATGCACTTGGACCTTAAATTAAACAAAATGCTTTGACATCTTTCTTCACTTTATATTCACAACCACCTTGTGATAAATGATGAATGTATGGATGGATAAACAAAATCTTATATATACATACGTATGTCAAAGAAGCTTGTTATCGACAACTTAGGGAAACTGAGAGGAAAAATAACAGACAAAAGAAAAACATAAAACTCAAATATCAGATACCAAATTCAAGTAGTAAGACATCCTCATAGTACCCTCAGGTTCATTACTTGCCTTGGAAAGCAAATTCAATTTTCAAATTAGTTTTCTGCTTCTATCGCTCCCATAAGAAAACACATTATATAACACAGATCTTCTTTATACGTTGAAAATAATTTCACTGATTGACTTGAAAACAGTTTATTTAATTTATACAAATAACTACTAAATACAAAAAGTAGATTAAAACAAAATAGTTATTTTTTTTCTGGCAGAGTTTAAATGCACATAATGGATAATTCCGAAGAAAATGCATTTTCCCCACAGCGTTCAGGACTAAAATTCTACTGAAATCTTTGCTTCTAAATCAGTAATATATTCGGTGGTGTCACATGGGTAATGACTAAATACGTTCTGCATAAGAACTGAAAAAAAAGTTACAGTCTACACACATACAAATGTGAAGCACTTAAAATGTGAATTTAACTGATAATAAAAGAAAATGTCCGTTTCAGAGTATAGTGTTAAAAACATTTCAGTAATAAAATCATAAGATCACATAAAAATAAGCTTTAACATACGCACGAAGCAGTTTTGTAAAAACTGCTAAGTGCACAAGTAATAAATAATTTGCAAAGTTGTGTATAAACAATTCCTAATGTTCGGCATCGTTGTAAACATCAGCACATGTGTAAAATGCAGCAAAGTCTGACATTACATTTTGTTTTTGCCAAATTGAATTCCTATTATCCAAAGACAGACCAGTGGAGTACGCAGCCAAAGTTTTGGCAAGTTGGGTCTTTAAAATTAAGAGTAACAGTGCAAGTAAGGAATGCAAAGAATTCCTAGTGCAATAAAGAAGAGAAGCACAGGCAATATTGCTGATTAAAAATTCACCACCTCCTTGAGTTTCCCGTGGGGAGTGTCTAGGAGACCTGTGAAAGATATGCAAAGCCACTGTCTTAATGCCCAGATCTCTTTTAGGATTTCTCTGTGTTCCTCCAGTTCCCTACCTTTGCAACAGTATCTGTCCACCATTAGTCTTTGCAGTGTGAACAGTTCCCGAAATGCCCAGTTCACAGTCATTGAGCGAGGTTGGGTGGTTTTGGTGTCTCCCCAGCACATGGCTGGGAGAGATGTCTGCCTCGTCAAAGTGGCCACTGAGGGAGGGAGACAGATGAGTTCTGTTCTGACAACCAGGCAGGCCAGCATTAGGTCCCAGCTGGACAACAACAACATCAAATCTTCCTTCTTGACACCGTGAAAATGTCAACAGTCAGTTTTCAATTTGTCTAGGGAATTATCAATTTTGGTCAAAGTCTTTTTGATACGCAGAGCTGTGAGTCTTGCAGATGGGTTTTGATACCAGCATTCTTTCATCAGCTTGGCCAGAGAGGTTAATGTCTGAGAAAAGAAAGAACAAAGACCACAGTGACAAATTGGCTTTTGAGTGGCACTAGAAGCTGGGCAGAGGTTGTGTCAACTGTTTTGAAGAACTCTGCAGGTCGGGTGAAGTTGAAGAGATGTTACTGACATTTTCTTTATACAAATAGTCAAGGCTTTAACCAATGATAAAGTCACTCAAAAGTTTCTTGAACTCTGTCCTTTGGACTCTTGATACTACTAACTTACCTTATCAGGCAAATCATACAGGCCAAGTCAGACCCCTTGATGGATTTGTAGACACTGAAAGTAATAGTACTAACCCGGAGATAACAGTGAAATTTGCAAATAGGATCACTTCTCAAAGTCCGAGATCTGCTACTAGTTATGTGTAGCAAGACAGGCTCTACAGCACTGAGTAGCTTGTTTGGAATTTTAGGTAAACAGAGATGAAGAGGAGATGAAAAGCATCACTCCAAATCTCAATACAGTCACGTGGGTAATAGAGGCAGTGATGTGTCTCCTAATCCCTGGTCAATCACTAAAATTCTTTTGAATAGTATCACTCATTAGCAAGCCCTTCCAGACAGGGCTTCTTAAAAAACAAGACAATTTTCTAAATCTACTCAGTTAGGCTTAAAGAGCCTTCTACATAAAATAGGGAGGAAAAGTAGTCAATACAGAGTGCAGATGACTTAGATACTAAAGACCTGTTGAAATCAAGAGCAAGTAAATCTCAAGCAGCCAAAATAGCTCTGGAACCAAGAAACTAGCACTCTCACCGGGTCTGAGAACCATCTGTTGGGTATGTTTGGCCTTTGTTGATCCACACAGACTACTTTCCTCATATCTTCAAAACTTGGGTCATTGGGAACCACATCGTAGAATGGTGGCTTGTAGTCTTCCACTATACCTGCACATGGGACAAGAATTATGCTGGGTTAGCAAGATAGTAAATGTTCCCCCAGGGTTTTATTGATGAGTGTCACAAATTAGAATGTGACAGGATAAAATTCTAGTCACCTTCCTTATACCTCAAGCAGTTCTGGAAGCTACAGGGAGATACATGAAGAAGAAGGCTGCAATAACTACACATCCTGTAGGGAATTGGAGGAAGAACAATTGTTAGAAGAAAATTAATTTCTCATATAATCACGAGTATTAACAAAATGTCCAATAATGTATACAAACAGCTCTGCATTGCCCAATAAGGATGGAGTGACCTAAAACAAAAATCCCTGGGCTGGGGATATAGCTCAGTTGGTAGAGTACCTGCTGCCTTGTAAGCCCAAGGCCCTGGGTTCAATTTCCAGCACCGAAAAAGAAAGAGAGAAAGGAAGGAAGGAAGGAAGAAGGAAGGAAGGAAGGGAGGGAGGGAGGGAGGGAGGAAGGAAGGAAGGAAGGAAGGAACGAACGAACGAACGAAAGAATGAAGGAAGGAAGAAAAATTCCTTTGGTCCTCAGAGAGGAATAAGATACCTCTAAAAAGTACATGAATCTAGTCATTTCCAACCATAAATAGAAGTAAAAAGTTGTCCTCAAACTAGAATTAGAGGCAAATAAATTAAGACCATCACCAAAATAAGTCTTTCTGTTATGAATTATTTTGTAATAAGAATCATTGTTAAAAAATAATCCTTCCCACTAGAAGGGATGCCAATAATGTAATATTGCATTTCCTTGTTCATCTATTCTACATGCAGTGAGTACCCTCTAACTACCAGACACAACTCTATTAATTACTCTCAGATTGAAGGCACAAAATAAACTGTAGAGAGAACAGCCATTGGGAAGGCAAAGGGACAGTGAAGAAGGATGAACTCTTCCCTTATCCCCAAGCAAACATCAAACTTTCAGAATCTACTCCTGAATGATTTCCTGTGGCTTAGAAACCTTTTCCAACAAAATTCCCAACAAAATTTCCAACAAAAATATATAATTCACTTACTTTATCAAAGAATAATAATTCCAAAAATAGAGAAATTTAAAACTTCATCATTTGGAATTGGAAATCTGATTCTTCCCCTCATCAAGATGAAACCAGAAACATCTATTCTTTCCTTTCCCTCATCAAAGACTTCAGCAGAGCAGTAAGTGGATAACTTGGCTTCTAGCTTTCGTTCCCTCCTCCATGTAATTTATTTCTACTCCTAAATACACAAGGGGTTGTGGCAGAGGACAGAAGGAAGCTACGCATATGGTTGTGATTAAGTTTTCCTAGTTCCTACCAGTCACCCAAAAAGCTTCAATCCCCTTTTCATTTATCAAAGAAATTACCTAGCAGTGAGAAATTACCTACCATTCTTGCAATCCCATATAAATACAAACCACTTATGCAGAAGATTAGATATGATAAGGAGCATCTGTTCAAGAAATACTACAGATTTTTTTTAAACTTAACAAATTCAACTAAAGAGTTTATTTTTAAAATAGAAAGTTGTCTAAATTGTATTTTTAAAAAATTCTAGTTGGTACCCTTCTCACTTCTGAATCACTTAGCCCATTGCATAGCGGCACTGTAATGTGTCAGTCACTAGGCTAAAACCTTCCCTGACAAATCATGAACAGCCTACACTGGGCATCAACCACAGCTTACAGAATACCTGGAGCATCTTATCTCAGAGGCCTATCTGCTTCTCATGTAAGGATCCCAGGAAGCATTCAAACGAAAATATTTTACTTCTCTTCAGTACTAGGAGACACCACCTAAAACAACTGTATAAGGACCTGCACTTTTGCCAGGACACATGAATGAATTTATGAGAAACAAAGATGTGCTATTCACCATCTCTCAATTTTTCTACAGGGACACATTTAATAACTTTGCTTAATAACTTCTTTAAAATTCTCACATAATAGCTATTTGGGGTAACATGCCCGGTGAGTATGCGAAGGGTTATGTGAATGCAAACAGTAACACAAAGTTGGATTTTTCTATAAAGGCAAAATAAAATAAGATGCAGTTTAAAACATAAGATATGATGACGTCCTATAATGAACTTCACTCTGCAAAGCTGAGGTTTTCCCTTATGTTTCCATTTCCCACATTTTAATCTTATTAAATGCTCCCTGCTTTTAGGAAAAGAAGTCAAGTTTAAAAAGAAAGACCATTTAATCGATTATGCCTGGGACTTAGTCCCGACTCTGTTTCTTCAACCATGGTCAGTGGTTGACTCTGGCTAGGCTGCTCCAAAATAAAATAACCCTAAGATTAAACTGTAGCAATCACTTGGAACTCTCTCTCACCAAGGAAAGCAATTTCCATCAGTCAAAAGTACATTATACCTACTATGTGTGGAATGACATATTAAATGCTGAGGATGATAAAAATTCAAACCATGTTCTTATTTTTGAAGGAAATCAAATTCTGGTGGAAGATCAACACAGTCCCTTTCTTTCTTTCCTTAGATGATGGGGTTTTTTTGTTGTTGTTGTTTTGGGTTTTTTTGTTTGTTTGTTTGTTTGTTTGGTACCAGGGATTGAACCCAGGACACTAAACCACTGAGCCACATCCCCATCTCTTTCTAATTTTTTTTTCCTTTTGAGACAGGGTCTTACTATATTGCTGAGGCTGGCTTCAAACTTGTGATCCTCCTGCCTCAGGCTCCCCAGCCACTAGGATTACAAGGGTGCACCACTGTGCCTGGCAACCACGGCTATCTTGTCAAAAAGAACCTCAAAAATTATTTATATCCTGAAAGGCAAAATAGAATTATTATATGTTTGCTTGTTAGCTCAAACATTGACTCGATAACCATGTGATCCTTTAAACTCTGTGTATCAGAAGTTGTACTTGGCTGTAGGGATACAAAACCGAAACCATGTGGTGTTGGTGCTGAGAAGCAGGGCAATGGGAGAGGAGGATAAAAACAAAATGATAAACTTGTGTTGGAGACAGGAGCCATAAGATGGGGGCTGAGAAGGACCCATCTGTATGGTTTTACTAAGTACCGTCTATAAACTGGGTGCCACAGGAGTACAATGAGCTTTCGAGGACCCAGGGGTTAGATGCACACAGATAAACAATTTGTGAGGAAGCATGGAGGAAAGAAGAAAAATTACCATGGAGAAACTACATTCCAGGCAGAGGGAGGGTGGGGCAGGGAAGGATGACAGTGAGCCCCGAATGCTGGCGAGCTGAAGGGGAGATCCCCAGGGGTGAGAACGGAGCACAGGGTGGTGGGGAGCTGAGAGGAAGGACCAGAGTGGGTGGGAGGTGAGGCTGCACCATGAGGTGACTGTGTTGTCAAAGGTAGGTAGTGACTGCAGACGATTCTTCCTCATTTCTGCCAAAAAGTGACAAACAATTGGGTAGCCAGGCAAAAAAAGTGAACTGTAGGTCCTATAAAGGCAGCCCCCAATGAGCACTGCCAAACGTGAGCCAGCAAAGATGACAGCACGAATTCAGGAAAGCAACTAAAAATACGAAGTGCTTCAAGTGCCAAAGAGTGGTACAAACAACAAGTGATACAGGGATGCAGAGGGAGAGGAGCTGTAAACGCTGGTCAAGGAAGGAACAAATCGCCAGGCTGGCCTTCCCATCAAGGCAGCTGCTGACTCAAAGCGACCAGGGGAAAGCAATCAGAGAAATTATTCATAACTACACCCCCTCAACTTTTGGCATGTGTACTAATTTATACAACCATTTTTTTCCTCCCTGGGCATATGTTTAATTGAAAGGTTTGGGGTTTTTTTGTTTTTTGTTTTTTTAGAGGCAAATCTATCTTTACCAATCAATATCTCTATCACTAATATGCTGCACAGCTCTGAGTAACCCCTCAGTCATCACACTGTCATCTTCCAACACCTTTAAAGTACACATCACAAAGCTCACGGGCAAAACAAGAATACCCTCAACATGTCCTCTGAAAACCATGAAGTGCATGTGTCCAGAAATAGACTTCCCTTGTGATCCTGCCTACCAAGGCCTTGGACCAGACAACCATCTTCTCCTCGTTCACATATGCATGTCACAGGTCTTTCTGCTTCACATCCTACCCTCCCATCCTTCATCATATTCCATTGCCTCCAGCAAGATCTTTAAGAGAAAACTGAAGGTAAGTGCATCATGTCCCTCCTCTGCATGTATTCCACCAGTATTGCCCATAGGAGGGTGTTCATTCCCCACCACAGCCCATGTCCACCACAGTCCTTCACATACCTGGGCATCAGCCACACTGAAATGACTCGCACTTGCACTGAAAGGGTATATAAGGACTTGCCATAGCTCTTACTTTTGTGTAGCATACCAATTATCATTGTAGTCTAATTTTATTTCTCATTCCCACTTGCACCTCACACCCTCACAAGCTTGCCCAACTGAGCTCTGGTTCAACCCTTTTCTGATTCAGTTCGTGCCCTCTGTCCTTTGAGCAGGCCCTCCAACTTCCACAACTCCAGGGTCCCAAGGTTCAGTGCTCACCCTATACTTGGGCACCTCCCTGTGTACCCCAACTGTAATGGCTTAGCCTACTGATAATTTGTTATAGTTAAAGGTATATCCATACAGAGAGCTACTGTGAACAGCTAATTCCTACAGAAAGACTGAAATTCTTCAGAGATTAGTAGAACTAAGGCTACATTGGAAAGATAAAAGAAGGATGGTTCGTATTTGCTTTCAGGGAAGATGATAAGTTAAAACAATGTTTATTTTGGGGTGGCATGTGGGGCACTTCAATGTGGTTCAAAGACAAAATCTTTTTATCTTACTTAATTGCCTACTTATTTGCATCACAGTCTTCCATTTTATGCCAGGTGACACTGGATTTCCAATTCTAGTGGTGATATAATTTCCTTTCAAAACAAAATTCAAGCTTAAAATGAGTCAATTTCAAAGAAAAGATTTCATAAATAGTGATACAAGTGGCAAATGGGTATGGAAAAATCATGAAGGTAGCATGTGTATGGGTGAATCTTGGGAACATGGAGTTTATAGAGAGACATTCTTCCCATTGAGACAGGGCTCAAAGAGGTGCATCCAATATTTGTGCTACTCCACCTGACATACCTTACAAGAGAATGTCAAAATATTTTTCATGACATGGCCAACATAAACAATGGTTAGTGGACATATGACTAAGGCGAGTCATGGCAGAGGGGAAGATACCTGTGAGTTCTGGACCTGGTGGCCCTGACTCACTGCCAGGGGGGTCAGAGAATCAGTACAGTACCTGAGGCATCTAGGAGCCCCACAACAGGTAGCCCCTTGTGAAAGCAGAGATGAAGTTGGGAGGACAGCTCTGCTCCCTGCTAGGTAAAGTAAGGTTGTGATAGCTATGTCCTCATCCCCACTGCAATTCACGGGCAGTGGAAACATATATGCATCTCAAAGTCAAAAACTACTGCCTCCTTGGGAATCCATACTAAAATTATAAAACTAATTAATTTTAAAATTAATTAATTTCTATAACTAAGATTCTCATAGATGCAATATAGCAAAATCCATGATTTATCAATTACTAAGAAGTCAGGTTTAACTAAAAACATTTAACCAGTAATGTACTGAATTATCACTGGGGTGGACAAAATGCCAAGGAAAGCTGCCTGGCTATTCCCTGAGTTGGTCTTACATACCCCCAAACCTAGAGATTCAGCTCCACAAGGGCTGCAGACACTTGGTAGCTATGAAGCCCTTGTAAGAAGAAGGTGCTATTTACTAGACGTTAGGGCTGTTATGAGGTTTCAAGATGCTGATGATTGTCTTGGTGAGGGACTGCTCTCAAGAGCCAATCAGGGAAGAGACTAGTGGGCAGTGAACAGCATTCAATGAAGTTCTGCTGCCTTCAGGTTGTTTTGGCATGAGGTCAGCTGACTGCCTACCCCTGTTCTGGATCTCTAAATCAGGGATGAGGAATTCCAGAAAATTGATGGGGAAAAAAATCCTTCCTCCACCTCACCTCCATATTCCTTACCCCAGTTGATTACCTAAACGTTAAAACAAAAGAACAAAAGAGCAGAAATCACTTTGATAAATATTAAAAAATTTTCCCTAAAATGATTCAGCTATTTGTTCAAACCTTAATATATACTACAGTAGTCAATTAAAATCATGAAACATGTTGGATATTAAGTTGCTGAAGAAGTGAGAGTTGTCATGGTTTCCATACCCAAGCCCATTGTGCTTAGGAACAGAAGCACATGCGGTTCCCTGGCAAGCTCAGGATTAATTAGAAGAGGTTTTTCCAAAATAAGTGTGCCAAACATAAGCTTATTCTAACAAGAGTTTCCTAGTTCTCATCCCAGAAGAGGTGCAGCTTGGCCAGCAAGGGCTTTTCTGTGAGACCCAAACAGTTTTCGACACATTTGAATGCTGGATTTCATCACAAAATAATCAAAGCCAGTAAAACAGTGTTCCACAGAGGCTTCCCATGGGCAGGGAAAAGGGGAAGCGAAGGTCATGTCCAGGCAAAGTGCTAGCACAGTGAGAAGCAGAAAAGGGGTGTCAGAGGTCTGCAAGCTCCTAGAATCTTGCCATTTTGCAAGTAACCAAAAAATAAATACCAAAGCACTCTCTCTATGCCAGACACACACTAGGTGCTTCACCTACATGACCTTATTTAATCTTCATAACCCTTTTAAGTGGATGTTACCTACCTTTTTCAAGGGATGAAACTAATCTAAGTGATTGGGTCAAAAAGCATGATTTCAGAGCCCAGGGTGTTACTGATTCCCTTTTGTTGCCTCCAGTGGGCCCAGGAGAAGGAGTACCCAGCTCTGGAGAGTACAGTCCAGCGGGCTCCTGTGTGCAGTGATATCTCGAGACCCAGAGCAACGGAAGACAGAAAAGTCCATCTCAATATGCCCTGTAACCACCAAACACCAGAGAAACAGATTTGTCCTGTCTTCTACAGATATGTGCCTGTTCAATCTGGGTATGTCACCTTCTCAAAAGTTTTCTATTCAGAGTTATGTATGTGCAGAAGGGAATGGGGGCGTCAAAGCTTCTGACCTTAGAGCTACTAAGGTTCTGGGCCTGGGGCCCAGCACTGTGCTTCTCAACAAGTTCTGTACGTGATTCTAGCCCACACTCCAGTTTCAGAACCACTGATCTAAGCAAACCCCTACCTGAAGTTCATACAGATATTCACACAGGAGAAGTGAGAAAACAGTTTTCTTTCCTACCAATTCCAAATTCAGTGTCAAACTAACACCACAAGTAAATTCCAAAAGACACTTGAGAAACGTTCACATGTGAAAATGGACTTAACTCTCATTTTCTGTACAGAAACAGCATGAGGTTTATTATTAGTAGAAAATAAATGAACAATTCCAATAAAAATACAAAATACTACATATTTTTATGCTCATCGTTCACTAGAGTTCTCTTGGAGAACTACCTGGTCATCAATTTTTATAATGGACTCTGAAACTCAAAGGATGCATAATTATAATAACCTTCTTAATATAAGATATTCACATATTTAAATGAGGTACATTTTATATACAATAATTTCAAAATCTATATTCCTTTAATGATAGTACCTAAAGCTGGTAAGAAAGTAAAATAGGTGCATCACACCCTGGGGTGAGAAGGATATTGTAAATTAGAACAGCTTTAAGGGAAAGCAATTTGGCAATGTGTTCCAAATCATAAAAATGTCCATACTTTTTGACCTATTAAGTCTACTTCTTTTCAAATTAGGAATGAATTCCCCAAATGAAAAAGTGATGTACACAAAATGGGAAGCCCCAAATGGGAAGACGGGATGTCTAACAATATGGAAATGGCTATGTTAATAAAACATCATGGGACCATTTAAAACAAGTACATGGCTATTTGATAATGTAAAACCCACAAGTGAAAAAGATGATATAGATTTGTATTTGTATGATTACGACTGAGTTTAAAATATGGATACACGGAGAAGTACAAAGAAACGTGAATGCTAGAATCTGAAGGCAAAATTTTTCTTGTTTTTCTTTCCACTCACTTTTCCTGTTTTAGGGGAGTACCAATTAAAGTAATAATTTTAGTCAAATAGGTTTTCAAGTAGCATGGAACACCACTGAGTCTGAGTTTAGATGAACTGATTTGTGGCTGGCAGGTGGGGGGTGGTGGTGGTATGTGCATAGAAGAGGAAGGACCATAGAAAGAGAAGAGAAAATACCAAATTAGTCATTGCCAAAGAACAACAGCTGATTTAAAATGAGAAATGAGATCCCCTTACCTCCCCTTAAAAATCAAACCACATCACAGAAGTTCAACCCACAAAATTTTAGGAAATAGCTAGCAGCTCAATGATGTAAAAAGGAGATCGATAAATCAAAAACAACCAAAACATTCTCCCTTCTACCATCCACAACTGTTTTTTCCAAAAATAATGCTAAACACAGGATCTAGCAAGCAAGCTAACATTTGTTGAGCTAAATTTTAAACTGATGACTCTAGCTTCAAACTGACTACTATTAATCACAGCTGATCTTTAAAAGCCATTTGGGTTTATGCCTGTGACACAGGGAACGGGTTTGCAACATGAGTTCTTACAAAGCCCGAATCCCAAGTTTCTGCCAAGCAAGCCTGCTTGGCTCTGTGCCGCACGCCCACAGCTGGAAGTGCTACTGTGCTGGCCGTGGGATGCCAGCTTCCTCCTCATTTGGGGAAGTTCCCCATCACACAGTTTATTCTGAGACCAATCCTTCTCTACAGTCTCAGTAAGATAAACTAATCAGAGTTAGACTTTTTTCAGTTCCAAGGTGCTCAAGAATGATTGGGGATGGGGGCGAGGAAATGAAGTTGATGTGCAATGTCAGGCAAAGTTCAGAACTTTATAAATCAGCAAAATAAATCCCTCTGTCGCAAACAAGTCTCAAGGCGCTTCAGTGGCACAAACTGAAAGGCAGCGGCTCTCGGCAATTGAGAAATAATTACCAAGAAAACGTTTAGGACTCCATAAAAAAAGTATTTTCAAAGAAGAGTCAAGTTATAATCCTTGTATGTTTACTCTGAAACATGCTTTAGTACTCTCAGAGGGTTCATTCAAAGCAGATACACTCTGCTTTCACACAAAAAGCTAACGTGAAGACATGCCAATTTTAATTATTCTACATGAAAACCATATTAAATTTCCCAGCTCCACTTCTTCCACAAAACCTCCTAGTCTGGCTGTGAGGTCATGAAAATTATGATTACCCCAAAAATCTCAGAAGAAAGTATCCACAGAAGGTTGGATGGATCACAGATGTGAGAGGTTTCATGAATTTTTTTTTCTCAAATACTTCAAATCTAGGATCATAATGGATCACAGGAGGGTAAAATGTTAGTGTCTTTTGCAAATTAATAAAAATCTAAATATATGACATTTTCTTCTGTTTTCCTGGGACAATTTCAGATATATGCTCTGTGAAATAAGACTTCCAGTGGTGAAGATATGAAGAAGTTCATCAAGCTGATTCAAGAGATTCTGCTATAAAAAAACACAACTTTGTGGGTGGTTGGGGCATGTCCAATTTAAAAGCATACTTAGTGCTTTCCAAACACAAAGTACTTAAAGTCCAACTACGTATTCGAGATTGATTTGGGTACATAAAAGATAACAGTGAGAACTCACCATAGGGATACAGGTTAAAAATGAGTGTCAAATGCACCCTTAATTGCTAAGCAACACCATTTCATTAAACTACTTATAAACAGATCAACATAAGCCACCTGTTGAGGGCTCCCTGAATTGAAATTGGACTCATGCAGAAAGGAGTGGCTTCTGAGTGTGAAAACCAAACCTCTTCTCAATAAGCCAGTCATAAGTGAAAATATCAGAAGAATTCACCCTTAGGCTTACTTGAGCATTCTCCTCAAGTTAAACCTACCTTATGAGAAGAACCAAGAGGAAAGGAGAAAGCCAAATAGGAAGAAATGAAATATGGACCAACCCAAACAAAAACCAAGGTATAATTAGTCTCCTCCAGAAACACTCCTCCTTTCCTAACTGTTGCTTCCTCTCATGCTTCAGACATGATGCCAAGTCAGTACACCTACCAGCCACAAGTCAGAAGTACACTTCCAGAGTTTCACAAGTACGATTCAATGAACCAGGTGGGCTTGTGTCTTCCCCTTTGCCCTTTCAAGTAGGAGTGTCAAGAGAATGAGGACAAGGACAATATCATATCAGATACCTACCATTGCTCACCATCCGCCTGGCCACTTCCCACAAAACAAGTCCAAAGGCCCAAATATCGACCCTCTTGTAAGAATCAAAGCAATCCACCTGGATGGTTTCATCTAGAACTTCAGGGGCCATGTAGCGCTTGGTGCCTACACGAGGATTGTTCCCCACATCAAGCTGATTGGTGCTCTGGGAATGCATGACTGCCAGGCCTAAAAGGAAGAAGACAACAGTACAAGTTAGCTCACTTCCTTTCTCATAGATAGCTTTGGAAAGATTTCAAACCAACCCCAATCAAAAGTGCCCTCTGGTGGTACAGGCGGTCACTGCTGTATTACACCCAGAGTAATTCCTGGAATACTCAGGGTGACTTATGTCGTGAAAGCAGGAAAGAAGACTAATGCTAGAAACATTATGGGGTTACTAAGTTAATATACGAGTCTTTAAGGGACAAAAAGTTTTGGGCAAATGGCAGACCAATGCATTAAATCCCTATGAGGCCAGTGTTTAACTTCATAGGAAAACAGGCTCCCCTGTTAAGTGTGAGCCCTAAAGTGGCTTAACAAGTAAATTAAGCTCTCAAACTCTACCACCATTCCCACTAGTCTCCAAACATAAATTTTAAATAGTGTGAGACAGAGAATTTGAGGTAATTTGTCACCACACAAAGGGCAGACTGCAACAGGCCCTGCTGCATCCCTAAGGGGAGGGCTGCTCCTCTGAGCAAGAAGGCTGCCAGGACCACAGGCCTCTCCCTGGAACTGGTGGAACAGACAGCATTAACCCGGACCTCAAGTCAGTATGTGTCTCTCATGTTAAATGGCCTGAAACACTTAAACCAAGGCTCGTTTCAGATTTCTCAGTCAATGAGAGAGACCTGGCATTCCTCACTAGCCAGTTGGGATAGATGTATTTCAGACATGGTTTATTTGAGGATGAAATTACTTACTGATACATATGCAGAACAATTAAAAAATGATTCCTAATCTACTTGATATAATGAAAGGTGCCAACATGGAGCAGGATGCCCTGTAAACCTGTACAATCCAAAGATCCCTTGGAATTCCCTCAGCTGTCTATTGAGAATGCTTCTCTTTTCACTTCGTGCTTCAGAATGTGTTGGGATAATCACTCTATGTAATGCCAAAGAGGTAGCATATTGTTATCTCACCCTTAAAAGTTAGCTAAGACATTTATGGAAGCAGACTGGGTCTTCTTTCCCCTATTTTTATAATTAACTGTAAGATTCTAGAGCCATTGTGAACATTTTCCAAATCATATATGCCCCTCCACTATTCCCAGAACCAGAGTTGAAATATCATAAATATAAAAAGGTACCCTTTAATCAAGACATGGCCGTACAGCTGTGGTGCTTTTAAAATATGTCTACAAGCTCTTCAAGAGGTGACCCTGAATTTCTCATCCCATGAGTGTGGGCTGGACTACTGAAGAGAACATGACAAAAGGAATGGGTTGTGTCTTTAAAATTAGGACATAAAAGACATCAGATAATTATAAAAGTCTCCTTGTTTGTTCTCATGGCTCTCAAATCATGTTATGAAGACACTTAGCAGCCCTGTGGAGGGCCACAAGGAAGGAACCCGGGCTTGCTGCCCACAGCCATGTGAGTGCTCCATTATGGAACTGAATCTTCCAGCCTGGGTCAAGCCTCTCAGATACTGTAGCCCTGACCAGCAGCTTGACTGAACCCTCCACAAGACCCTGTGCCAGAACCACACTGCCAAGTCATTCCAGGATCCCTGATCCTCTAGGGGATGAGTGAGATGATACATTTCTGTTGTTTCAAGCTGTTAAGTTTTAGAGAGAATTTGTTACCTACTAATAAATAATTTTTACCCTAAAGAGATAAAACAACCAAATGCAATATGTGAATTTTGTTTGGAAAAAAAAGGGAAACATTTGAAAATAGATATTAAATGATATTAGAAAATTATCAAAAATTAGTTATGCAGGAGATGCATTTTGAGATATTTTTAGGGGGTGCATTTGAGGTCTTCAGGAGAAAAGTGTTGTGATGTCGTCAACATACTTTCAAATAGGTTAGCAAAAATACAGACACAACCATATACAGATAAGATAAATGTGACAAAATTTTTGAATTTAGGTATTGAGAATTTAAAGTGATCACTATACTATTTTCTCCATCCTTAAGTGTGTTGAATTTGTTACAATAAAAAGTTCAAAAAAACAAATGGAATGCTACTCTTTTTTAGCAGTATTATTAATAGAACTATTTCTAATGAGTGAGCCTTAATTTCTAAATATAATGTAAAAAATTATATACAAATTATGGTCTTCTAAGAGCTGTTTCCCATACTACCTTATCAATCCCCTTAATAACAACATCTTAGTACAGATTTTTAAATCACCCAATGTATCTAATTGAAAGGCTGCAGACCAAACAAACTTTAGCTGAAGAATTTACTGCATAATGTCCCTTATCCTAAAGCCATGAACTCAATTTGTCCATTCCCCCAAGTCCACTAGATTATAACAGCATCAACCATTTGAATCCTTATTACTGGCCAGGCATTGATGATAATATCTCAGTCTTGTCGGAATCCTGTGAGGTCAACCTAATTGTTTTTTAGTTACATGAGTAACACATATACATGCAATGATCAAAGTTTCAAACAGTACAGAAGTATAGTATGAGGCAGCAGCACGGCCCTTGGGCTGGCACTGCTTACATAGTGACACAGACTTAGGCAAAAACACAAGGTAAATAAAAGGGAAAATCAGAAGTTAAACCCAAATCACCCTAGCACCAAGAGAACACACAACACAAGTCATACCACATCGAAACTGCCTGCTAAAAATCTTAGGGCCATGGACTAACTGTAAAATAATTTCTCAACAAAAAGAGAAGAATTTAAAGGGATTCAAAGGAAGTAAAATTTCTTAACATGTTAAATCCCTTGTGTTTAAAATCAAACAAAATAATAATGAACTTTATTATTATTTTTATAATTAAAGCTAATTTTGCCTAAACCTTTATCGGTCTAACAATAACTGCAATAATGTGATAAACCATTATTTTTAATCAAGTAAAATAGGACTCTCAATAGTCCACTGAAATGAATAACCACTATTATAACTCAGTTCTTATTAGCACAATTATTCAGTCAATATAATAGGGGTCTAGGATGAATATGATTTTATATAAAATGTCATGGTACATGGAAATAGTCTTATTTACAATGCAATTAAAACTACACTGAGAATTACCCTAACACCATAAGAATGAGGTATTCTAGTAGAACAAAATGAACTATTTTGCTCATTCTCAAATTGATAATTTTCTCTTATAGAATGATTTTAGAAAACATCTTTAAAGATGTTTTTCATTCCATAGAATATTTAACTGTGTACTTACTTTACGTGAAGGTTTGCAAAATCATTATGTGCCATTGTTAGTTGCTTCTCAAGGTAGGACAGTGACTGCCTGAGTCTGAGGTGACTTTCTAGAGTAATTAAAAGTGTCAACAGAGATTGGGTTTTATAGCACTTGTCAAAACTCTAAGAATGTACATAAGATCTGCATATTTAATGGTATATCGGATTTGCCTGAAAAAAAAATAAGCATCCTAGTAAATGGTGTACTAATATTTATTTATGTGAAGTTACTAGAAGAAACTACCTGCAAAAAGCAGGCAATTTACTTTGTGGTGTTATCAGATTAAAAACTGATGAATAGAGAGAAGGATAGACATGTGATAAAGCTTAAAGAATATGAAAAGCTTAAAGAATTTTCTTATAAATGGGAAAAGCCAGGTTGTAGGTATGCAGTTATTGATTTTAAAGTTGCTTCAACTTTTTGCTATATTTGAAATTTTTCATAACAACAGGAGAAAAGAAGTGCAATCTGGCTACACATTGGAGAAAACAGAAGTAAAAATGGTAATTAAAAAATGTTTTTTTTTTTTTTAATTTACCCAAATCTGCTATGCAACACTGTCCATTCTTCTTCACCAGGATGTTTTTGCTCTTTAAATCTCGATGGGCAATGGCTGGCTTCCCTTGAGTCCCAAATATCTCTATGTGCAAATGTGCAAGACCACTGGCTATGGACAGCACTATTCGAAGGCAGCTAACTGTATCCAGAGTAGTGAGCTGAAGATAGTCATACAACGACCCCATTTCATGGTAATGTGTGATCAACCATAACTGGGTACTGGAGTGTCTTGATGTCATGTCTGAAGCAATGAAACCTGGAAAGAGTAAGAACAAAATTAGACATGTGAGCATTCCACACTATAACTTTTCATATCCAGAAAGTAACTTAAGACAGTAGAAATCATCTGCAACAAAAACAAGTAAATAGCAATTACCATGAGAGGTTTACAGACACAGCAACAGAGAAAACAATAGCATTTATTCCTTAAAAGGGCATTAATTAATTGGAAATTTTCTTATTAGTTTCCACTGTAAGTGAGCCTTTAGAAAATATTTTTACATTGTATTAAGACTCAGAAAGGATACTTTCTGTTCATCCACAATAACAGTGCCAAATTCTTCATCATGTTGATATTCTAAGCACAGACCATTCATTCATCAAGCATCTGAAAAAACACAAAACCAGAACCTGGACACCTATATTCTAAGTCCTGTCTGCCTGTGACCTATGTAATAATGGGCAACTCCTGTAAGCTCTTGGACCTTTATCTGCTCAACTGTAAAAAAAAAAAAAAAGAAAGAAAAAAAAGAAAAAGAAAAAGAAAAAAAAGAATGAGTTGATATTGAATGTTTGACTTATTCATCAAATAAAGAAGGAACCAATCAACACAAGCCTAAAGTAGGTATTAAGACATTACAAAAGGGCTTCGATCAGAAAGTGACAACTGAACTGCTTCTTAAAGGAAACTGAGACACTGACAGTTGTGGACAGACATTGAGGGTGATTTTTTGAAATTTGGAGGAAACTTTTGAGCATACTAAAAGAACTTTTAATCTTCAATAACTTTTCCAAAAATAAATGCCCCAAACCAAAAAAAAAACACACTGCTCTGAAGAAATTAAATTGCTATTGTGTATCTGTGTGGCCTCTGCTGATTTCTTCCCCCAAGGAAGAGCAGCCTCTGGTTAAATAAATAAAAGGCAAACTTTGATTCCCTTACTCTCCCTTTGCACCCTAGGTCTAAAGAGAAGGATTCTGTCATCCTGTTAATTATGTTCTAAACCTTCAGGAAAAATGACTTTTTAAATAACAAGATTTTTTAAAACTATTTATCTTTCAAGTGTCAATTACATAACTACATTTGTTTTACAGTGTTGGAGCACTTTTGTGGGCTATTTGTATTTTGAGTCAAAGTGCTCTATTGTTAGTAGGGGTTGAATAGGGGCTAGAGGTTGGAACTCTGACACAGATACTGGATGTGTTCCTAACAAGGGAGAAAATAATTAGGACTTCTTATTTCATACTCAATGTCATCCTCCCAGCCTTTTCAAGAGCTAAAGTAAAATGCAGTCTTAAGTAAGGTGACTAGTGCCCCTTGTGAGCTTCTCAGTGGCACTGCTCATGGGAACCAGGTACTGAGTATCTGTGACAGCCAAGATGTAAGGCCACCACCCAGAGCAGAGCCAGAGAGGGTTGTGCCCAGAGCTTCAGGACTGGCTCATAGGCCAGCCCCATCATCCCAAACTGGGAGACCTTGCCCAAGTCACATACAGTCTCCTCGGCATCCTCATTCACAAGATGAGGGCAATGGCAACACACCTCAAGGGGTAATTCTGAGAATAAAATCCTACAATATGTATAATCAGAATGAGAGATTACACTCCATTTATGCAAGATCTATCAAAATGTATAAATGTATTCTACTGTCATGTACAACAAATTAGAACAAATTTAAAAATTAAAGAATAAATAAATAAAAATAAAGAAGATTTAAAAAAAAAAAAAAAGCAACATTGCATGCAAAATGCTTGATCTGATGAATAACACACAGTAAGTGTTTAAAAATGGCTGGCCACTAATAATTTGAAAACAGACCAGAGTTCCATTAAAACCATAATAATAGCTTTGTAATATAATATTTTTTTAACAGGTAGTTTCCTTTCCTTGCATCAGTTTTAAGAAAGTGGGACTGGTGAAACAGCCAAGCAGTGCCTGTTACAACCACAAGACAGTTCCGGAGCAGGAAGGTGGTAATGGCTGCACAAGATGAATGAACTTAGTGCCACTGCATGCTTCAAATGCATCAAGTGGCAAGTTTTATGCTACGTATATTTTACAACATGTTTTTCAAAAGGTATAACACAAGACTTTGAAGTAAATCCTGATATTAATCAACTTCTATAGTTTTAGTAATGAGGAAAAGAATGCTCAGAAAAATACAACTTTGATCCCAAATTAAACAGTGGGCCTCTAACAGTCTCCAGAGTAGACACCAGTCTCCCAAACTCCCAGACTACTGTTGCTACTACCATGTGACAGTGTTCCCTTGGCCACTTACCTCTTAAGTGCCACACTAGACATAACAGAAGAAAAAGCTAAAATTCAGCCCAGTCCATTTGAAAAACATTATTTTATAGGTTTGGTTAAGGGGATAAAAACTGAGGGCCCAGCTGGGTGTGGTGGTGCACGCCTGTAATCTCAGTGGCTCGGGAGGCTGAGACAAGAGACCAGCTCAAAGCCAGTCTCAGCAAAAGTGAGGCACTAAGCAACTCAGTGAGACCCTGTCTCTAATTAAAATACAAAATAGGGCTGGGGATGTGGCTCAGTGGTCCAATGCCCCTGAGTTCAATTCCTGCTACATATGTGCACGCGCGCACACACACACACACACACACACACACACACACACACAAAACCCTGAGGGCCCAGAGTTCTATATGTATAGACAGATGCATAGAAACATACATAGATAGAATTTAGTTATATATTTTTGGGGACTAGAGTTAGCAATACTTATGGGTGGGAGGGAATCATGATCTGATATTCAAAACACAGCATGTAAGCCAGGTGTGGTGGCATGCACCTGGATTCCCAGCTAGTTGGGAAGCTGAGGCAGTAGGATCACTTGAATCCAGGAGTTTTAAGGCCTTCATGAAACAGCAAGATCCTGTCTCAAAAAAAAAAGTCTAAATACTCAACAAAAATGGCTTTCTGTTTCTATGAGCGTTCTTAATTAGACTACAAAATCCATATGGCTGTGACTATGATAAAGGCAGAAAGATATTATGATATTCAGAATTTCCAAAGATCATTAGAAAATAAAAAATGGATGATGCTTTACCCTCTGTGATCACACTAAGGAAATATAACTTCTTCTATTTGAATCAGATTGTAAAGGTACCTTTCAATTTTCTTTGTGATTAAATCCAATTTAATAAATATTTTCTGTCATGCGCAGGGTACTGTGTTTAGCACTGGGTGTGAAGGCAAAAGCAACGCAAAAGATTCTCTCCATAGAGCACAAAGGCATGTATCATAGGCCTTCAAACTAGAGTGCACGGATAAGAGACCATTTGCAGAATACAGCAATGTCTAGCGTATTTTGCACAATGAGTCTGTGAGCTCTGTCAGTATGAGTGGGGATCCATGAATGTCCCCTTCCTTCAACAGGTCTCAGACGTCATGAGCTTCTTAAGGGTATGTGTACCTGCCTGTGAAGAATAATTCTGCTACTTGAGAGAAATAGTTTTGTATGACATGGCTTTTAACACAACCAACTCAATTTGTTCCAGTGGCAGAGGGAGAAATGGGACATTCATAGGTTATTTTGACTATAGACAAATTTTTATCTCATACCCTGGCTAGAATCTAAGAAAAAGACTCCACTGCTATCTGAACATCCAGCAGACCACTGCTGGATACAAAATTGCAGCAGAGGGTTAGGTTGCCTAGTGTAATTTCCAGCTCTCCTATTAAACCTCCCTGTACATCAGCTGCTTCATAAATTAAAATTGGAAAAAAATAAGAAAACCGACCCTCTTACAGTTGTGGTGAAGGTTACTTGAGAATATGCACATGAAGCACTTAGATCAGTGGTTACTGCATAGTAACTAACCCTTCACTATTTTAGATAGTGTTCTTATTATTGTCATTACTGTGGTTACACACAGACATCTAACGGTAACACATGGCCACGTGTAAAAATAGAGCAGAGTACAACGTGAAGCTGTGCACAAAGCGTAAGCAGTTCCCCTGGGAGAAACTGGAAGGGAACTGAGAAGTTTTACTGGAGGAAGAGGTGGCTACAGGATGGGAAGGGGACGATGGGTGATCAAAACAACATGCACAGGGACAAAGAGACCTCAGTGTTCATGGCAATCCCAAGGAATGGCAACTATTGGTGGCAGCAGAATATGGACATATTTGTAGTTGATGCTTAAGAGACCACAAGGAGGCCCAAAACAGGGGTCATGAATGTCGGGTCCAAAAGGCATAAATGCTGCAGGCGGTTTGGGAACCATCAAAGACACTTTGAACAGAATTATCTCTGCTTCTCAGTGGAAGACTATTCTGTGTGGCGTGGGGGATTGGAAATTGGAAGCTGATAGCAACAACAGAACTAAGGAGGATTAGGTAATGACGAAGGCCCCAGTGGTAAGGGAAGGGGAGAAATCAAGAACAGAAACTGAGACAGTTCAAAGAGGAGACATCACAATCACACTAAAGCTTTGAACAACCATCAAACCATCATCTACTGACACTTAATTCAGATTTAAATACTAATTAATAGTAGTAGGACAGAAATACATTCTGGCGATGGTCCTTTGTATAAGCCAGAGCTAATTCACTAGCCATCAAGTGGCTGACACTATCATATCAGGTTAAAGAAGTCCAAGCGGCATTCTCCATCCTTGTTAGTGTAAACACATCAAGGAGAAACCTTGCAAAGCTACTCAAGTCAATGGCCCAAGGAATGGGTTCGCCCTTATACTGCCACTGCAGGATTTCAGTGGGCACTTTACATAAATTTCACAAATGTTGCTAAGCTTTAGTTTCCAAATTAAAATGTATGCTGAATCCCTCTGGAAATCTGGTCTTTAAAAATGATGCCTAGTTTGAGGGAATGTGCATTTAATTATGGTGTCCCTGGGAGCTGTGAATCTCTAGGAAAGAATCCAAAGATCTTTCTTAGTTTGATTCAAGTAATAAATATTCAAAAAGGGTGGGGTAAGGAGAACAACCCATGAAGCCTTGAAGTGAACAATACGGGGCAAATTTTTGTTGTTTAAATAACGATCTGCAGATGTAGGAATAAGAATGAGCAATAACGGATTTCCTTTTCATCATCCAGAGAATCTTACAACCTAACTTATTTGCAGAGTTACACAAGAAATTGGCGTTAAAAGAAAATTAAACAGTGTATAGATGCTGAGGCTCCCTATTCCACTTTCCAAGAGAGACTCTCAAATTCATATTCAGCAAACCAGAGAGGGCAAAGGTCGCCAGTACTCTCTACCTGGACACAATCAATTGAGGGGCATCCTTGTACTTACCTAAAATATTTTCATGCCTCAGCATCACAGTATTGTACAATTCTGTTTCCCTGAACCATGACTTCTCATCACGGGAGGAAAAGATCTTCACAGCGACATTTTCCCCTTGCCAACTGCCCCTCCACACCTCACCATACCTGCCTTTTCCTGTGGAAGAGAAAAGAGAGCAGTCACTGGAGGGTGACACAGGAGAGGCAGCCAGCCTGACTCCTAAGAATGCACCTGTGAGCCTAGTACCTGCAACTCAATCCCACCCATTATTTGCCATGAAAAGTCAGTTTGGGAATATCAATAGTACAACCTGTTGTCTGTGAAGATATATAAAAGATAGGTTGGAATCTGCCCCACCCTACAGTGATAATAAGCTGTCATCTGTATCTGCATTAGCTATTAATCACAATGCTTACATTTAAATTCCTCTACTGAAAGGCATAAAATGCATATGACTTTCAAAACCATAAGCAAGTTAGTAAAATCTAGTATATGTTCTGGATTATTAGATTTCAAAGTTGTACTGAAAGCTAAAAAAGGTGTGTGTAGCTGAATTAAATGGCTTCCATGGTGGCTCCTTCTTACACAATCAAGGTAGGCGCTTTCCAAGCACACAAATCTGAATTTATGTGTGCATTTTTTTTTACAAAGGAGACTATAATTTTAGGATGTGTGTTCTGAGGATTAAAAACAAAGACAACAGAACACAAGTCACATGGGAGATCGTCGAACTCTACCACCATCCCTATAGGCTTTCTTGATGGAAGATATATTTCTAAAGAGAATTTGTAGACTTAAACACATAATCCCACAACCATTCTGATTTCTGACATTGGTCATGAGTATTTGTTTATTAGACAACCCCTGTGATGACACAAATCAGCTATGCTGAAAAGACCACTTGGAGAAAACATTGCGAAAAACAACAGTGATTTTGGTTGTGGTCTGACCTGTCTGGTCTGTTCCCTCTGCCACATACGTTTCAGTTGTCAACGACATGTTCACATTCTCTTTAATTACAGGTAAGGGTGATCAGGGAGGTTGGGAGGGGCAATTACCTCAGTACTATGGGCATTAACACAGGGTATAATCAGCCTGGGCAGCAAAGAGGCAGGAGATACAACTTACAGGGGAATGGGGCTTTATGCCCAGGCATGCGGTGACCAGGATCACAGGGCTGTAATAAGCAGTTGTAGCACCACCTGCAATGCAGGAATACACTCCCTGGTTGAAAAACTACGCCACTGAGGAAGAATCCGAACACAGAGACAGAGCAGGTCTATCCATGTGACATCCCTGAAGCATCATGGAAACCACTAAATCTGGATTCCCTAAGAGCCAATGTTCCCATGAAAAATCAATGATTAATCCAAAATGAAGTTAAATGAGACCCATTGGTGCTCACTGTGGGCCACTGTCAGGGCACAGACACTGTTTAGTATAGAATTCATTTAATCAAATTGCAGCAATTGCTCAGCACTTGTAACTTAAGGAGAGGGTTAGAGCGAAGATGCTACAAAATCAGCTGCCAGAAAAATGATATGCTAATCTTTTTCTGCCTTTGGTTCCATTTTGTATCTTTATTTTCCCTTTGCCTTCATTCTTTCATTAGGAAGGAAAGAAAAATAGCACACAGAATTGTGAACATAAAGTTGCTTCAAATCCTTTCTTTTTCACCCCCCACAAGAAAATACAGTAGGTAGATATAATTAAAATAGATATCAATTTCATTGAATTTCAAATGCTTTTGTCAAATGTTTTTTGAAAAAGCAGCCACATGCAGAAGACCCCTATAAAAGTGGAGTTTCCCAAAAGCCCTGACCACAAACCCCCAAAGGAGATCCTCAGCACACCTAAAATCTGGGCATTCATCTGACTTGGTTCATTGACCCAATCCAACTTCACATGGTTTTTGAAACATAAATGATAGCACTCTACCCATGCAGTTTATCACGTATATTTTTATCCAGAGCTGTACCACATGAATGCTCATCACTGCTTTCATTAAAGTCTTTAGCACCAACCCAACAAAATGCAAAAATTAAATTCACACTATCTCAAAAAAATGCTGAAGAATATCTATAGAACAAGAAATCATATATATTTTTAAAGGTACAATATTATTTTGCCCTTCAGATTCTGGATCTAATCTCTGACGACTGAACTTGAGATATGGTGCTGCCCTGAGGGGTAGGCAGCCCCAGGACAAGAGGGTAGAGGGTAGATGAGACAGATGCATGTCCCCTTCACTGCCTTCACACCACTACCCAGACACCCAGGTTCGCAATCAAACAGAATGTTAGTTATTACAAGAAGACATCTCTGGCTGCTCGTAATGAGTACATCTGGGGCTTTTCTGTATTTATTTTCTCTATTCTCAGCCTGCTATGGAGGAGACAGGTACAGGGGGAAACAGTTACGATAGCTGTGGAACTAAAGAAAAGTGAACAAAGCTGCTGCCTGTCATCCATGTGCCTTCAGGCAGCAGTCACTGCTTTTCCTACTTCTGTCCATCCCCCTTCCTAATGCTGAGCTTGGGGTATCCCTCTTACCACGAAAACAAGAAGAAAACCCAGCTGTGTGGAGGCAGCTGATGACAATCAGCCACTTCCCCAAAGCAAAGGATGAGAGGGCAGGTGCCCCAAAGCCATCCAAAGAAACCCTGAGCACTGAGAGGAAAGCAGAGGTGGTGCTGAGCCATTTTCACTATAGAAGCCACCCCCACACGGTATCAGAAGGGATAGTCAATGAGAACCATAGTGCCCCCTGGAAACACACACACACCAAATTAAAACTAATAAAAACTAGGACTTTTTAAAAAAGCATTTTGCTGGGCATGGTGCTACACACCAATTCCAGTTACCTGGAAGTCTGAGGCAGGAGAATTTCAAGTTCAAGGTCAGTCTCAGCAACTAAGTAAGATTCTGCCTCAAAAACAAAATTTTTTTTTTAAAAAAAGGGTTGGGGATATAGTTCAAAGGTACAGCACTTCTAGGTTCAATCAGTACTGAGAAAAGAATGTTTTTAAAAATCATTTTACGCTATTTTTCTGGAGAACAATATAAAATGATAAAATATTCACAAGTTTTGGCCCAGAAATTCCCAATTCCTCGGAATCGATTCTGAAAACTCGAAAGAAGTAATGTGTGCAAAATTTTTTTCAGGTGGTAATGTTAAACTCAATCAGTGGACTCTTAGAAATGCTTTAAAAATACTTTGGATGTATGCAAATACAGGAAAGGTACGTGAGCTTAAACTAAAAAGGCACAAAACATGCACCATGATTATATCAACATAAAAATATGTTCCCATATGGGAAAAATGAGAGGCCATAAAAATGCATATAGCTATTGTAAATGAAGGAGCTATAAAAGTACCTTTGGTAAAATTTCAGTTTTTTAAAAACCTTTAAAAGTATTTTTAGATTTTTAATTGATCCATTGTCATTATTTTTCAAGGGCGGGGAAGAGTGAGAGGGATTAGAGACTTACAATGAACAGCATCATTGTCCAAATATCCACTTACTTCAGATCATTCCATATTTACAGTAAGGACAGTCATCATCAATTCACTTTTCAAGTTTTCCCACCATCCCAAAGGGTTCACATGTAAGTGAACACTTTTGACTGGTCATTCTCTACAATAGCCACGGCTATCCTGAAATTTAGTAAACTACACACATGACTGTTTGGCATCTCCCAAGTGTAATAAGGAAGCAACAGGCACCAGAAACAGACTTTGAGGGTTCCATCCTACTTGTACAATCACAGCTAACATTGCCTATTATTTACAAAAACAGGGAAAAAAGAATTACCGACACACTCCAACAGTGTTATCTGGCGAGCCACTGTTCTTTGTACCAGAAAAGGAAGACCAGAGCCACTTCCTGATGTACACGAATGATCCAATAAATCCTGTGGTTTAAGACAGAGAAAAAGAAATGACTGAGTGATGGCTCCTGGTTTCAAGTTTTACAAACATGTTGCTATAACTTATGTGGAAAGTGGCAATCTTGGGCACATGGCCATCGGCCTGCCTGGAAAGCTCCACCAGAGGTAGGATTGGTTTCATTTCTTATGAAAACCAGAAGTGAGCCCTTTTACTGATACATGGTAGATTTTCCTGAAGGATAAGCACCTTTCTGATACCCAGAGTTTTAGTGTAGAATACATAAATAAGCTGAGCAAAGTTAAAGATGCAAATCAAAAAGTTTAAGAAGCAGGATCAAGCACAAAATGACTAGTGGATAGAAAAAGTAGGGTACAGGATCCCTTCAAACCCAAGAGTTGGGTATAAGTTACCACATTCTGCTTTGCTCCTGATGTATTTATCAAATGATCCACTTTAGCTGCCATAATAAGTAAGAAAGTCTAATTAGGAAAAAATAAATTAGGAGTATGAACAAACCACTCTAACACTGGCAATGGAAACACTCCATTAACCATGTGATTAAACGGTCCACTCAAGCAGGGATGGGCTCCCTGGATAAGGTTACCTTGTAGTTGGGTGAGGAACAAAAGGGTTAACACCAAATTAACATCTACTTCCCATTTTTTTAAATGTAAATCACAAATTGGAAAAAAATAAAAACACAAAGCCAGGGTCCCAAATTGACTTCTGCAAATGAACAGGTTGCAAAAAGATTCCTAGATAGTTCATTCATAGTTTTCCTTCTTATTGTCAGCACAAACCAACAAGCACAAGTCTTTTGGTAATGGTGTAAATGATCCCTAATAAATAATATTGTGCCCAAGGTGATGGTGGCAAGATTGCAGTAATGTTGAGCTAACATTCCCCAAGGCTCTTCCTTTCCCAGACATTTTAGCTGCCCTATTAAAGCAATACATCGATTTCTGTGAATTTCATCTTCTTCACTTCCTCTGAGAACCACTGCAAAGTACTGTTGATCGGCAAAATTACCAAATGCTGAGCATCCAATGGAAGAAATTCAGAACGCTTAAAAACCACAAAAAGGATAATTAACAAGAAAATGAGTGTAGATGAGGCAGAGTTCATATACTACTTTTCCCCCTGCTGTCCATTCAACTTTTTTTTTAAACAATAATTCTGAAAGTTAAACTGCTAAAATTAAATGTATTGCTTTTTCATAATGCACAATTTTGGTCCTAAACACAGGTTATAGATTTAAGAAAGAAAAAAAAATATCAACCAAATACTAATAAATATGTCCTTCAATCTGGGATCCTAAGGCTTCTTTTCTCAAGACAGGTGAGTGGTAAAGTGAGGGTATGCTTTGTTGAATCACATCAAAGAGCAGATTACTTAAATAAGCAAGTATATAGATCAATAAGGACAACTTGTTTTAAAAATTGTGTAGGTTTCTATGTTATTATATCGTGATATGCTGTCACTGACATAAGTTGAGTTTAGAAGACTGTTTTGGCATGTACTCTCATTCCTTCAAAATCCTAAAAGCTATTTAAATGGTAATTTATACTACTAGATATTTCAATTATTACCCTTGATAATTAGTTATGTTAGCAGCTCTGAGGAATAAAGTTCTGACTAATCTATTTTAGAACCTTGCTTTGATGAAGCTCTGTCAAGATTCATCCTTACATCTTCTTGCTGCTAACTCAATAAGCTCATTTAATTTTCCTTAAAGGTTGGAATGGAGTTCTGAGTAACTTTCTAATGAAAATTTGTATTTCTCTACTTTTCAAAATAAAATGTCATTATTTCCTCTTCTCCTAGTTCTATGCAATTTAAATAGATTGGTGAAGGGAAGCTGCAAATGGCTATTTTGCCCCTTTTTTATACAAAAAGTATACTTGACTGGCAGCCCAGGGATGGGGCAGGTAGGTCAAGATGCTTCCTGCCTGTTCAGCCACCATCACATGTTCTGGTGACTCCTAAGGTGGATCCTGCAGTTGTCCAGGTGTAGCACCTAAGCTACAAAAATACTGCTGGGGAAGGTACATTTTCTGCAGCAAAAAGGAAGCTGCAGGGCAAGTCTAACTGCAGAACTACCAGCACTTCGAGGCTTCTCTCTAGCAAAGTAAGACTTAACACACAGTGAGACTGGATGATACATAGGTATGGCCTGAAATAACACTGAATCACATTAGAAAGTTATTGCCTTGATTGTCTTTCAATTCAATGGATTATGATAAAAAGAGAACCTACTAGAACCGCATGTCTTTCACACCTCTTTTATACCACAAATTTTTGCCTTTTTCAAAGTAGGCATCAGATACAGTATAGTATCCGTGTAGAATATTATTACTTTTTTCTTTTACACTTTATGGTAACCTTCTATTTATAGCAAATGATCTTCTTTTTCTAAAGTTTAAAGTCTCTTCAAAATTAAAATCTGATGCTGGGCACAGAAGAACATGCCTGTAATCCCAGCAGCTCAGGAGGCTTAGGCAGGAGGAGCAGAAGTTCGAGGTCAACCTTAAGAATTTAGCAAAGCCTTAAGCAACTTAGCAAGACCCTGTCTAAAAAAACAAAAGAATCAAAAGGGCTGAGGATGTTGCTCAGTGGTTAAATGCCCTTCCATTCAATCCCTAGCACAAAAAAAATTAACAAAATGAAATTTTAAAAGGAAGGAAGGCAGCCACTGTTAATGTTGTCATTTAAAAATATACAAAAGTGATTATTAAATGTACAAACACAATGGTTTCCATGTTGAGTAAATGCTAAGTAGTCTAAATTGATACATGTAAATTTAAAATCCACAAGATTTTGAAAACTTAGCTCAAAAAGTAAAATATCTCAATCATTTTTATTGATGATAGGTTAAAATGATACAAATTACATGTGTTGGGTTGAATAGATTGTTAATTTCACTTGTTTTACTCTTTTGTTTTATTTTACCTTTTTAAGGTAGCAACTTCAAAATTGTAAATTACATGTGGTACACAGGTTTCTACTGGCCCACACTGGTTTAACCAAATGACTGCACTCCACAAGGGGGCAGCACAAGAGCATAAAAAATTTAATAGCTGCTTTTTTGGATGTCAAGTTTTAAAGTCTTAAATTATAGGGTGTTAAAATAATCTCGAAGGGAAATTAATTTTAATATTAAGCAAAAGTACTTCCTTTAAAAAGCACTTTTACTGCTAAAAATAGAAGAGCAACAGAATACCAACTCCAAGCCCTCCAAAATTACTGGCAACCAAGCATTCTCTGTCCCTTTTCCTTTACCATCCCCTCCACCCTGCAGGCGTAATATCCTCAAATAAATCCCCTTCTTTACTTCTGTATCTATGTAAAATGGATGTTCTTGTGTAAAGGAGCCTAAACAAATGCTACCATATGCCTGCTTAGGAAATAAGTGACCAATGGCATGTGTGTCCATTCACTGTTTGCTTTTCATGCCAGAAATATGGAAGTGTCTTCAGCCATCCTTATTGTGCTTAGGATTCCCTGTGGGGTCACAAACTCACTGCTAAAGTGCTGTCTCCAACATTGGTGGTGATGAGTCCTTCAATGGTGCCATACTCCACATCTCTGGGATTGAGGCGTTCTTGGTTGCGCCTTTTAAATTTTCGGAGAGCCACTCCCAGCAGGCATGCTAGAAGGCATACTGCAAACACTACAGAGAGAATAATGAGGCCAACCTCCAAGTGGAAATGTTGTGTTCCAGGGAAGGACTTTCCTGGAGAGGGGGGAGAAAAGGGTAATTGTCTGTCAGGATCACAGTTTCCTTGATATTTAGCACAACCAATATCCTAACAAGTAGCTACTGATCCTGATCACACTGTCTCACAATACACAAAGTGCTAAAACGAAGATTCTTCTTAATACCTGGCCAATAGCCCAGTCAATTAAACCATCATTCGATTAGACATAACTGGAGTTTGAAAAAATTCCACTGAGAATCAACTATATTAATTTATGTATGTGAAAGTGTGTTTAAAATGTAAAGTACTATACAAATCTTGATATTACTCTTATTTACTTGGATTTGATATTTAAAGATGACCTTACAGACAGACACTATGCTGTAATATCCCTGTGAGAAAGTGCTATCTCGGTTAAAACCAAATTACCCCATCTGTGCTCTTTCTTCAATATATCTTGAGAATGTCTACTGCTGAATTCTCATTGATCTTTTTACAGCATGATTCCTTTCTCAGAAGCTAATTATTCATCTGTGCATTTAGTCACCTACTCAAACCTTCACTCACTGATTCACTCCCTCGTCCAGACATTATTACAGTACCCATTCAAACACTGGTACATGCATTCAAACACTTCACACAGCAGATATTCACAAAGGCTTTCCACTTGCCTAGTGAGTTAAATAAAAAATTTTTAGTTGGATAGTGAAGGTCCATAATTTAAGGATCCCCAAACAATACTCACCTCTGAATTTCAGACCCTTTATGACATTGTGTCACCAAGTCTGGTCCTTCCGTACATCTGCTTTACCTGTGTCCATATTCCTGTTCCCTTCATCAATGCACTCTCAAGCTGAACTTCCTTTATACATTTCTCTAACTTTCTAAGCCCTAACAATGACTTGGTGTACACAATACTCCATGGTACATGTTATTTGCATGACAGGGTTTAAAAGTAATTAAATAATACTGAATTATAAATATTGCAGCCTCTCAGATTAGACAGTAATTAAAGAAAAAAATCTTCTGTTAAAACTTGAGTCTAGCAGAGTATTCTACAGATGAGGAACTTCATACTGTAGATATCATAAATTTTGTGTGAATGCAGACCTTTCTTCATGTCCATCCACTAGATTAATAAAAATTTAACTCACAGTGCAAGGATAGTTCCCCTTTAGTTTTAATCTTTTAAATATTTGATCTCTCTTTTTAAAACCATTTATTATTCAACCTTATTTATTTATCACAATTAAATCTTTTCTGTCTGCCTCAAGGTCACCACTGTAACATCAAAAACTCTATAATGTGATCTCTTATCAGCTTTTTTGTTTTTCTGACTCCTCCCTGTTGGCTATTTCTGGCAGTAAATACTCCTAGTAGTATCTCTCACTCCACCTTTTGCTTTTTCTTCTTTCATGAGTGCAAAATTAAGTAATTATACCTATTAAAATGTACTATGCATTAAGAGAATAAATTTGGTTTGGAGTGAATCTACAGTAATATTTTCAGGGGCTTGAGATCACAGTCTAGGGCTCATTTAATGAGAAAACAGTTTCAGAGCACTAGTTTCCAGAGGATAGGAGATTTGTAGGGAACACACAAGGGAAAGGATTCCACATAAACCACAGGGTTCATGAGAAATCTCATCTGGCTTCTAGATTCAGCCACAGCTGGGGAATCGGATCTGGGAGGAGGTTAGGGGGTCTCTTTGCCACCTTCCTCATAAAGAAGGAAGAGCATTCCACTCAATCACAGTTTTGTGTTCTATTTCTCTGTACTCCCTACAGTTGTGACTAGAGATAAGTGTTTACTAAGCAGAATTATTTCAGAAATTATGAAAGACATCCCAGCCCCTTAACAGAAAGTGGCATGAAAAGCTGTACACCTGTTGGTGGTGACCTAAAGACAATTAATCAGTCAATCTATTCCCACAGTGGATATTACCTTACTCACTTTCTCAAACATGCTCACCCGCCTTTGAAATTCAAAAAGGCCATGCCTCTCTCTTCCTCAGCTAAAGCAACCTTCTATGTGGCCCACTGCCTTGAAGAGTAGGAAGAGAGCCTTATGGTTGCATAGATCTTAAACCCAAATAGATCATGACACTACTAATGAAATCCCTGATCTAGAAATAGAAAAGTGCATGGGAACCTTTAGTGGGCAGCTGGGCCGTGATGTTCCTGTTGCACCAGTCCCCTTGGCAGCACTCCACGGCTTGGCCAGGTGATGGTGGGGTCTTACAGGTCATCTTTCCTTGCTCGTACACCTGGAAGCAGCCTTTCTGGTAGACATGGAAGCCATCGTTGATGCTCAGTGAGGAAAAGCACTGCTGGCCTTCACAGTGGTCCTCATTCCCACAGGAAAGGCCTTCACACACACACATGTAAAGTTTGGGGTTGACCTTGGGCTTCTCATCTGCAAAGGAGAGAAAAGCAGGGGGGATGGGATCACTGAGTTTCACTCCCACTGAGGGAACAGCAGTAGTTTCTCCATGATCATTCCAAACACATCCATAGAACAGAAAGGCATCACCATGATACCACATTCTGTGGCCCCATCACTCGACCAGCCACCAAACAGTCACCTCTCACCCTGTGAGTGGACTTATATAAGCTGAGTACCCTCCTTCAGAGCATCACCTGTCCATGGAGTTATGACAAGAAGTTTCTCCCACTGTGGCTTTCATGTTACCTTCAGCTCACTAGGCTCTTGTACCCCAGTTCTTGCATCGAAATAAAATGTTTTGCTGGAACATAATTTCACCACCTTAACTTAATACCCAAAATACATGGCAGCTGTTAACACCAGTTCCTGCTGCCTAAATCTTCATTGACTAGTAAAACAAGCAATACTGACTTTCCTGCTTCAGAAACACACTTGTATAATAAGTTTGTGAAGATGCAGTCTACAGCTATGAATCCAGGTTATCAATATTTCCAGCTAGATGCCTAATACTAACTTCTCCATAGTACTAATACTCAAGTTTTTACATGATTAAAATGGAAATTAAGAGCCATTTAAGAATTTTCAACTGTCAAAAAAAATGGGGGTACCAAATATTCAGAATGAGGGCACAAGGAGACAAAGGGAATGGAAAAATGTCTGAACACTAAGGTAACAAGTAGGACCAAAGGAATATCCCGAACTTGGTGAACCCAGGCTACAATGAGGCAGAGGCACGCTCTAACAGAAGTACACTTAATCAGACCTCCTAATTGTCTCTGTCTAAAAGCACCCATTTGCAGTTACATTTTTCACATCACTCTTTCCCCCTCCCTTGTTGGAATGATTCGTTTGGACTTGCTTGTTCCAACAGCTTCCACCAGTGGGGAAAGAAGCGAAGATAGAATGTAAACAGCCAAGTGCTAGAGACCACTGATTAGTCAGTCAAGGCCATTTTCACCGAAACACTGTTCATATAAGGAAATTCAGCTTGCAGAGTACCCTCCAAAGATGTCTGGCACAGACAGGCTGCCCTCTAATCCCTGAACCCTCAGTTGTGGGTCTGTGAGATAACTGCTTTCTTTCTTAAAATAACAGGTCGGGTGGCTGTGCTTTCAGGAGAAGACCTAAAGGTGAGGTCTTTGAAATGTCAAGTTCATTTACACAGATTTGTGTGGGTGTGTGTAGAGATGTGGGTTATCTCAAAAAGAGAAAAGTGTTCTTAATCTTTCTTCTTCCCTCTTCAAAGAAGTGGAAAAATAGTTCACTGCCCACTGTCATGTGGGTGCCTCATCCCACAGAGTAAGTGCATGCAGACACACAGACACAGCCTTCTATTTATAATTGACTTGCTAGTTCTTTTGAAAACCACAAGGGGCTCATCCAAAAGCAAAGGCATGCCTGAAAGCAGAAAATCCAAAATAGCCGCTGACAGTGCTATGTATGTCACCAGTCTCACCCCTGAGAATCAAGAGCCCTCAGACATTTTTAATGAGCAAAAATTTTAATGAGCAAAGAAATAGTCTTTATTTTCTCTAAGTAGAGAAATCCAAGAGAAATTCCAGCACCAATCTATTTCTATGAGGATAAGAAACATATATATCCGCTGACATAATCCAGCAAAAAGTTTACACTTGCCAAAACAGAGTTGAAAGATAATATTTCCATGGAGTCTAGACATGCTCACCACTCTTGAATGGCTGAGGGCTGCCAACTATGCTGCCCAACAGGTGATAGTTCTTTGGAAGGAAATGGATGGGTGGAGTGAGTTAATGGTGTCATATTGATTTGTTTGTGATCTATAGTAGGGAATGGAATGACTGTATTCTTAAGACTCAAATAATATAATTAATGTAAATTTGAAACATTCAAAAACTAAAAATCACAGATGTCCATGATACATAAGTAATATACAGTTAAGAGTATGTGCATGCTGAGTCTGGATCGAGGATGAGGAGTTAATGTTGGGATTAAGAAGTAAGATGAAAATAAAGTAAGGGTGTAGTTATTCATGGACTAATAATGGAGAGAGTATGATGTACTCAGTTCACTGCAGTAAGGCTCATGAGGAACATCAGTCATAGCAAACAAGTAGCTCTCGACTGCAGAGGGCTCGCTCACCCTTGATCCTATAGAAATGGACAGTCCAGCTTTACATGACCATCATATTGGTCAGCATTACAGTGCATGTTTCACATGTACAAGGCCCTGGATTCAATCCCTAATACCACTATCAATCAATAAATCAGTAAATAAATAATAGAAATGGATGGTCCAAGCTACCAAAGACTTAATGAGACTTTATGGCTCTAATAAAAAAAAAAAAAAAGACAATTAAAAAAAATAGCAACAAAAATAGTTTCTCTTATATGCTCTACAGCTGAACAAGTTTTAAGTTCCAGTCCAAAATAACTCTAAGCACTCAGATGCAGGAAGGGACACTGCTTTTCTAAGGTTTCCAGTTTTTGACAGGATATGCAGACACTCTGGCAGATATTTGGACTATAACCTATAGAATTTTGCCAGAAGAGAGCAACCTCAACTAAATACCACTTTCAGTAAAATTCAACTTACTGGGCCCACCTCTGCAGTGTACATAGACATAAAGCAACACTGACTTCAAGCAGATCTTAATCCCATGGGGTCATAAAGCCCTAAGTCAAAGGGAGTCACTCATTTATTAAACGCTGTCCTTGGATCTTCCATATACTTCTTAATTGTGTACGGAAGACCAAGAGGCTGACTATCTTTCAGTTGGTGATTTTTTGCAGCAAAACATCAAAAACCAGGATTTGTACATCCTACCCTCCACACTCAGGACAAAATTAAAAATTAAATAAAAAAAAATACAGGCAAAGAAAAATGACTGCTAATGAAATGTAATAATTAACTTAATCTCCGACAGGAAAGAACCATGAGCTGAGTCCAGCAGTTAGTAATGTGAAAGTACAAGACCTTCAGGACTTCCTTTCAATTTCACTCTTCACCCCACCTTTCATCTTTTTAAATCTGTACGTTCCCATATGCTAATGAGCAGAGTCCTTCATGAAGACCCTAAATTCATACAAATATAAGAATGACCACACACACACACATGAACGTCGAACATCACTGACAATTTCATGTGACAGACTGGGTAAACCTGAAGAGACGCCAAAAGAATTTTCTGAGCTAGGATTATTAATTCCACAAAGAAAGTTAAAAACAATGTAGAATATTCCCAAATACTGGGGTACCCACAATTCTTAGAAATACAGAGGCTTCAAAATGCCTATGGTTCACTATGTCTTGCCAAATTTAGGGATCACCATAGCACGTGTGGGCCTATGATGTCTGCTGCTGGGACGGGGCTGCCTTCGAGGGCCACAGATAAGAGTGTGTGGATCCCTAAACTCTCAGACTGGGATATAAATACAACATACCTCAAGAAACACCAGGGAATGGATAATCCTGTCCTGTGACGGGTTTTCCACAGTACAGACAGGAAGCACCAAATCTGATGTGAACTACTTTACACTTGCCTGTGCAAATAACCAGGAAGTGCCCTGGCAGAAGGCAGAGAGTCTACTCTACCTAATTGACATTCATTTAAATAATTCAGTAGTTTAAATGTCAAGCCAGAGGTATTCCCTCTCTGCAGAGCTCACCCACATTGTTTGTTCTAGAAGGCACCTCCCAGCATTACTCAGTGTTATGGCTGGCTCCATATGCCCTTTGTATCACAGGAACCAGGGCTGTGTGAAAACACTCACAGCCTGGGCTGGCTGGGAACGGGCAGCAAGTTCTGACCACAAATGGAGGCTGCCTCCTATAGAGAGGGAGGCCAAGGGGTGGGGGAGGATGGGAGCTGGCTCTGCAAACCAGAGATGCAGGCTGGGAATCCCAGGAGTTTACCACAGCCAAATCTTTAAAAAGATTTTTCTTGTTCTGGGCAATACTCAGCTCGCCATCTGGACACACCTACCCTAAGACTAATCCTAGACTGGCAGAAGAAGAGGCAGAGCAAAGAGCATCACGGACTTTCAAAGACTGTTCATAGTTTGGGATAATCTTGCATGTCACAGTAAATGTATTCATATTTATGTTTGAGACTTTAGCAATCTAAGCACAATACTATGGACTTATCTATTCCCACCTGCCCAGTCATGCACTCTATAATGCTTTAAGGCATTTAAACTGATTATCATTCTAAATGGTGCATAAAAGCCCACATTTCCCACTAAGATTTTCATACAAGACAAATGAGCAAATGAGACAAGTAAACCAGTGTGTAGCTATGATCCATCCTTGGGGTCAGCAAAAGAAACAAGCTGAATTTTTTAGTCTTACCTCAAAGTAGCACAAATAATAATGCAGTAATTAGATTGTAATTATAAAAGTCCAACAGCACAGAACTTATATCGGCTAAAAAAGGAGCTCCAAATATTCCTGGCCTCCTTCCAATAGTCTAAACAATTCATTCACTTGAAATGGCAGCTTATATTAGGTTTATAGATTATGGGAGTCCTTCCATCATTTTCTAATCCGGAACACAGTTTGGCACCTCTCCAGAATCTGCAAGCATTTGAGATCTCTGGCATTAAACAAAGGCTTAAGGAAGGATTTTGCAATGCCAGGTTTCATTGCCAGCAAGCCTGCTCCGAAGACAGGAGCACAAAGGTCCATCCGGAATGCCTAGTGAAGGGCATTTGATCCTCTGGCAAGAAGGCAGGCTATATGCTCAAGGATTAAATACCCAAGTGCCCAGATGCTTTCTTATTATAAAACACTCATTTAGCGAACTCACTTTCTTTTTTCTTTTTAATCAAAGAGACTGATACTTAATAAAGTTGTAAAGCCAAGAAGAAAATGTATTCCAGGATTACAAAAGAATAGAGGCATTCAAAAAAGACAGCTATAAACTAGAATAACAACAAAAATGTCTAAGATTTTGAACTCATGATGCCTCCACTCCAAACATGCTCCTCCCCAGCGTTCCCCAACTCAGTGAATGGCAACCCTGCTTATTCACCTGCACAAGCCTGATTCTGGATGGCTTCTACCACTCTCAAAAGACAGGCAACGGTCTAATCCCTGCCTGCTCTTCGGCATCCTCTTCAGCACGTGGCAGCTCTCAGAAGGCCTCTTCCTGCTTCAGGATCCCAGTTCCTGTGGGTGTGGAATTCCCCCAAGCTTATCTCCACCCCATAACACTGCTTTCACCTAGTTAGTGCCTATAAACCAAGCACATCTTACTTGCAAGGTATTTCCTTGAGCAGACTTTGCTCAGGCACCCAAAGGTAAAGAAGGAACCCCCTTCAGATACTCAGGTTTGTGTCCCTACGGCTGTTGAATGCCCAGCCCTTTCCTCTAGATTGCAAGCACTGTGAGGGTGGGAACTGCATCTTCCTGGATCACCATGACATACCCAGCCACAGCCTTGGTGCCTGGCAGAAGTACACGCCTGATGCGTATTTGCTGCAGCATGACTCTTCTCTTCACAGAAAGGTTTCAGAGGTGAGAAGAGACCTGATGCTAGTTTTCAGAGCAGACTGAGCCCATAAAGTCTTCAAATGTCAGCACAGAACTTAAGGCAAGGCTTAGTCACCAGGCCAGCATGTCTGTGCAAACTATTTCTTCCCTAGAGAAGCCCGCTGTACCATCACATCTGTTCACTACTCGGGCTCCCATGTGTGGCAAATTAGTACTTTTTGTGGTACAGTAGGTTTTTCGTTAGCTTGTTTGTTTGTCAGAAGAAAGAACTACGATACAAGAGTTCCTAAAATAAGGAGTTCTAATACATTCTAGAACAGCTGGGCTTCTATGGCTGGTCCTCTTTGGGCTGGCTGCTTGAGGACTTTGGACTACCATAGTGCTACGGTGATCAATATCATCCACACACAGTAAGTGCCTTCAACACCAGTCAGCTTACAGTGATGCCCGCAGCACTTGGCTGCTTAGTAGAGAAAAAGCTGCCCCTGATCTTTGATGCCATTTTTTTTTCATATCAGTGCAATAATGGCAAGTTCAGCAGGGAGTGGGAAAGAGCAAATTACATCATGTTCTCCTCTTGCTTTGCTGAAGGTGATAAGGATTCCTAAGTCATCCCGCATTTGAACTGCTGAAGCTGAGAAAGAAAAAAAAAAAAAAAGTACCATCTGTTTATTTTGTGTCTGGGCTGACTCCTTGTCTCTGAAATAATCCCTGTAAATTAAGTCTATTGCAGCAGCCACACCTTCTATTTCAAAGCCAAAAACTCAGCCTGTGTTCAAGTGACTAACAAATTAAACAACACTGTGGGGTAATGACCTAAGACAATATTGGCCTGTCTTTTCCATGTTTTTTATGATTCTCTGAAGGCAGTACAGACTTGGCTTTAACACAGCACTGCCTATGACGCAACTCCTTCACATGAGAGGAAAGTAATGCCCTCTGTGTTTTGTCTCTAAACTTCTCTAGCCAAGCCTTCACAGAAACAAATGATTATGACGACTGAGGGGAACTGCCTACTGTGGAATATTTTCATAGGTCAGAAAATACTCTCTCCCCACCACAAATAACAATGCCCATGTCCCAGCAAACCTCCAGTTCCAGGGAGAGTAGCCTAAAGGAAGAGGAAAGCAGTTCATCCCAGTGAGTCATAAACAGTTCACAAAAGTCACTCCTTCTCTGTGGTTCCATCTATTGACCATCTCAGACTGGAAGCTCTGCTCACAGTACAGGAAGGGGTGCCACTCTTGGCAAGTCATGTTTGGTGGCTTCCCCCATTCCTTGGGCTAGCCAGGGAGTACATGGCCTGCCACTGAGGGCATCCTACCTGGTCTCTGAACTGAAACTTGGTTTAACAGGAAAACATAAATAAAGGGCAGAATCGTGGAGAAGGAACCACCAGGCCCTTTGGAGCCTAGCTCTATACCTGGGTTTCTCCTCTCCTGCCCTACTCCACCCTTTCCTCTTGGGGTTCAGGGACCTGACCTCCTGCAAGTTTGCCAACCTTGGATCAAGTTACCATCACAAGCCTTTACCACACCTCTCCACCCTTTCCGGAAGCTTTCAAACCACACAGATAAACCCTTCAAATGCTGGGCAGGGTTCCAGTTTGTTTAACAACAGTCTTGGAATGCAGCCTTAGGCACTGTGGCACCAAAAGCCAAAGGTGAAAATGCCCCTAATTAGTAAACCCCCCTTCCCTATCTATACTCTATCCTGCTCCGGAGAAAAGCAAGGAAGGGACATGGTGATTTCTAGACTGCTTCCATTCTGTGCTAGATGAAACCACAGGCATTAAAAAATAAAAAGAGTGAAAAATAAAATGAGTGAAAACAAACCTGTTACTGCTACTTCCTTATCCCCCAGCTCCCCAATCCACTTCCCAAGGCCCTATCTGGTCCAGAGCTCCATGAGGAGCTGATGACAGGGAATCCCATGTCTTCAGTCCCATGAATACATGACTGTATGCCATCCCTCATAACCTGATCTTTGCTTCATCCAACCCCTATCAGACTAACTAATAAGGTCCAAAATAACTAATTAACTCCAAATTCAGCGTATTTAAGAAGATTGGCTGATTACTGAGAGAATAAAGACCCTACAGTCCCTAGGAGAAGGTTGAGTTTGGGTCATTTTGAGCTTATTCCTCTTTATTCAAGTCCAAAGAAAAGCTCCAGATGCCTACACTCAGGGCAGAAGCAGAATGCATTTCTTCAGAGTGCTGAGAACCAGATCTGGCTTTCCAAACACAACATCCCTCTGCCTCAATCTCTGCAGCATGGCAAAGCATTCCCAGCTTCCACAGTCATCTTGGACCCTGGCAGAAGAAAGCCAGCTAAATCTGAGATGTGTCACGAGGCCACTGGCTGGGAAGCAAGAATACCTAAACAAACCCAAGCCAGAGCAACAGGCAAGAGTTTCCGCAGATTCCCGTTGGCTCCTGTAGCTACAGATCACTCCCGGCCTAAAGATAACCCAAGTATCTACAAAGGGTCACTTTTAAATAGTAGCTTTAATGCCACCAGTCATCTCAGAAGTATTTCCTTCCAGAGCCTGCTTCCATCCACACTGTCATGCCAAGTCTGTCCAACAATGGAAAGCCCAGTAAGGAGATGAAAGTCCAGAAGGAAATGGAAAGAGTCCCAAAGGGGAGCAGATAGCTCCTAACATGTGTGGTTCTATTAATTCTCCATGCACTCACATGTGGACTACTGAGAAATAATCTTGCAGAGAGATGCCCTGTGGAAACCATCTACTGAACCACTGGAGATTAAAGAGCAGGTATAAAATGAAATGAAATAGTTTAACTCAATGCCTCTAAAGCAGAGGCAACACAAACCATGGTTGGCTGCCATCCAGGAGTTTTTAGGAAAACCTCTCCTTCCAAGAGGAAACTCAGGCCTCGCACTGTATCAGCCCACTGTTCTGTTGAACAAGGGAACTATATGGAGCCTTCAGACACACTGTACATACACAGCAATTGTGGCCACCCACTAACCACGTAAGTGCCAAATGGACCTGCTCAAAAGCCTGCTTTTTGTTTTGGGTCCTTTTTTTGTTTCTGTTTGTTTGGTTGGTTTTGCTCCCTTTTATGCAGGGCCAAAGTCCCCTGATCTTCCTAAGAATCATTAAAATCTGCTCAGCGCCTCACCTGCTGTCTACCAAGTGAGTCCACACTGTCCTTCAAGGCAGTCAGCCAGGGGCTGCTGTACCAGGGACAGGTGCTCAGTGGGCTATTTTCAGTTGCTATCAGCTCAATCGGGAGCAGCACATGCTCAGTAGGCAGGCGAGTTTTGGTAGCATTTCAAACTCTGGGCAGCCAAGAGACATACACCTTTCACAGCTGCTAGGGCAACCAGCCGCCCAGTGCTCCTCCCAAGACTGGAGACAGGCAAACAGTGTAACCTGCCCAGCCAATACGCTGGCAAGCAGGCTGTACCTCTCGGCTCTCTGCCTGGGTTATTCTGAGCGGGGCTTATTGACACTCCATGGCAACACAGGAACAAAGGGCCAGCTAGAAGGATTGAAGTGTCTTACAAAAGTTGCTAGAAAAGTCGGCAGCTCACGCTTCTGTTTTCATAATAAAGTTAGCGGTGGATTATTATTAGATAATTCTTGTTTCAAAGCTGTGGTCATTATTTGTGAACTATCTGTAATAAAGTTCTACTTTTTGAACTATAGTTTGCTTCTGTTTGCCACCATTTAGTTGCTATAGTTGGGATGCCTTTGAAAATGCAGCATGCAGTCGGCTTGCCCCAAAACTGCAGGACTAGTTTTTCTCCCTTTCCTTCTTTTCTTGACATGACTTACAGTCTCCTTCCATCACACCACTCTTTCAAAGCACACAAATTGCCTCTACTTAATCTTTCACTAGCTCTCCACTGCTTTCAGAATACAAGACACAACACCTCGGGCACAGGGCTCTGCCTTGCTTACAGGTCTCAACTCAACCCTAATTAATCCTGTCTCATGACTTGGTGTCCCCCATGGTCTCCGGGCTCCACCCTTCCCCTGCCTAAAATGTCCTTCTTAGTCCCTCCTTTGCTGGCTAAGGCCAGTTCATCCTACAAAACTCTGCCTCCATGGATTGCCAGCCCCAGCCCCAGCCCCATAGGAGTCAAAGGTATTCCTTGGAAGGAAAGCATTAGTATCATGTGGTAAGCCAGGCTTCAAACAACTGGACTGTGACTCATTAACAGCCAGAACCCCTTCCTGCTTACACAGACATTGCCAGTGCCAGCCTGTTTTGACAAATGGTCCTCCATTTGAATAAAATCTTCAGGCAGGATGATGATGATGATGATGATGATGATGATTATTTGGGGGTTGCTGGGGACTGAACCCAGGGCCTCGTGCTTGCGAGGCAAGCACTCTACCAACGGACCTATGTCCCCAGCCCAGGATTATTTTTAAGGTGACTCTCACTACCTCCCCAAAAAGAATTTTGCATTATTCCTTTTATTCCTTCTTTCTTTCCCACACCCCCCAAATATATATATATATATACACATATACATATGTGTATATATACACATATGTATATGTGTATATATATATATATATTTATATGTATGTATCCTTGAAAAGTTCGTGTTCTGCGCTAACCCATAACAAAGAATTAGGCTCAGTATTAACCCAGGCTCTAGGAAACACCCGCTCCAGGGCTCAGATTCAGCTGATTAGAATCGGGCAGCAGCTGTTACAGTGTTATGACCAAGGCTGGGAAGGTGCAAATGTAAACTTCCCTTTTCCTCTCAAATAATAGGCTTGGAGAGACAGGATGGTCAGGCTACGTGAAATTGTGAAAAAACAAAAGGTTCTAGGCCAATTTTGTTGGTGAATATACCAGAAGACCTAAGATCAGTGGTCAGAACTTTCCCTTAGGGCAGGAGGAGCTTCTGGAAAGTGAACTTTTAGCAGCAGACTGAGGTTGTGTTTTTTAAACTGGGTTTTGACTCATTAGTGGGTAGTGAAATCAATTTAGGAGTTCATGACAAGGTTGTTTTCTATCTTTTGGGGATGAAATTCAATAGTGTTAAGGAAAGAGAAGAAGCAGGAGCACACTGAACATGGTAAGAGTAATTACTATTTCATGAATCTATTGTTTCAGATGTGTGTGGGTCCTGTATGCACACTGGGTCCTACTCTAAAATGTTTCTAGCTGTGAGTCACAGTCAGAAGTTGGGAAGCCACCCCACCCTGTGTCTTATACTATCTTGGAATGGCATGAGTTCTGCGTAATTATGACTATTATAAATAATCATTATTCATGGAAGCTTGCTGAGTTCACCTCAAGCTGCAGGGGGGAGTTCCAGAGGGGCCAGCAGTGTTTGAGAGTTGTAAATTAATTTTTAAAAGTGTTTTATTTTACCTTTTTTTTTTCTAAAACTGAAAGTTACACATGGCAATCCTACATGCCTCCTATTTGACTAGTTTTTCTGTAAAAATGGCATACCTCCTCTGACTCTTGAGACCGATCTATGAAGACCCATGGCTCTGCACCCTTAATTACAAGAAAAGCATTTCATAAGCTTGTGGATTGAACTTGTTTTCCCATCTGTTCAATGCCTGATTTTGTTTGATTTGAATTTTTAATAAGTGCTACCCAACCCCCTCTTATACTGTCCAAAATAGATAGATGATAGATAGAGAGACAGACAGACAGTAGGTGTGGCTCTCCATAGTAGAAACAAACATTTCCCAGGAAGGAGAGGATAACAGAAAGCTTTGTTTCAGCTCTCCTTGTACCAGCTCATATACAATCACTTTATTACATAAGAAAACATGATAATAAGGAAACAAAATCTTACAAGTGTGCAGCTTTGGGCTGGGGATGTAGTTCAGTTGGTAGAGTGCTTGCCTTACGAGCACAAGACCCTGGGTCAAACTCTAGCACCGCAAAAAAAAAAAAAAAAAAGTGTGCAGCTTCATCCAACATTTACAATTTAAGTTCTTAAACAACTCAACACATCTCATCTCTCACTCCCTAAAAAATTCTCTCATTTGATGACATGGTAAAGAAAAAAAATTTATTATGAACAAAAGAGATAAATTATAGTAATAAGAAATGAGAGCAACAAATTTAATACTGAGATTTTTTTTTTCAGCCCTTCAAGAACTTCCTGAATCCTCAATAATGAGAAATTCAAAGAAAGGCTTATTCTATTCTTCCCCCAGTGGAAAAGAGGGGCACCTTTGTGGACCCTAACAAAAAGTCCATTGAAGTTATCCCCTTCCTTCCTTCATTGGGTAATTGGGCTGGAAAGTATGAGTGGCAATGGCTTTGGAAATACTAAAATCCAGTCAACTTGGAAAATAACTTAGGACCTAGCAATCTTCTCTAGGATTGGCCAAAATCTTTTGCAACAAAACTCTGCATAAGTCCAGGCTCCCTTGCTATAATAAAATCTAACTATGACTTATAAATCCTACAAAATGTTGGTTGTCTCAGCTTTAAAATAATTCCAAAGAAGCAATACTCCATTTTATGTACTAGTGTCAACGTCTTCACCTGCATGCATTCAGGGACAAAAGGAAGCCAAACCCAGAGGATCTGTCTTCTGCCTGGTGGCATAATAGTAGTATTAGAGCATGATGAGTCTTATTAGTGGGAAGGAAGGGAAGAATATACAGGTAATTAGGACTCAAGTGCTCTTGTCTATAAAAGCAAATAAAACTCTTCCTGCAGCTAGAGTTGTGTAGATAATGAACATGAAAAATGATTACTGATAGGAGAGAAAAGAGAAGTAAAAAACACAAACCCAGCTGAAAGGGGCCTTGTCATTTGCTGTTACAAACTCTCTTCTCATCCTCTCAAACAGACTGGATTGAGCTGGATTTTAGCATGCACCAGACATAAATGAATGTAGACGTAGCTAACTTAGGACACCCTCCCCCACCCCCCCAAAAAAGTGAAAATTCGAAGAGGATTAATAATGACAGAAGCTCTTAGAGCTGGGGACGCAGCTCAGCTCAATGGGTAGAGCACTTGACTAGCACAAGCAAGACCCTGGGTTCAGTCTCCAGCACCACAACAAATAATAATAATAATAATAGCAATAATAATAATAATAATAATAATAATAATAATAATAATAACAACAACAACAATGATAGAGGCTTTTGAACATCACTCCTCAAAGTACATAATGCCTTTTGTTGGATGTGTAACCTCAAGAAAGAGCTTTAACCAACCCAAATATGCCAAAAAAAAAGAAAAAAAGAAAAAAAAGGAAAAGAAAGAAACAAAAAACCCATCTTGCTAGGGTAATTGTGAGGATTATGGAAAATAAATACTAATTAATATGAGAAATAATAACATAAAGCAGTTAGCCCACTAACTTGCACATACTAAGCTGTTAATAAATATTATGTGTAATTGTTAAAGTATGCAGTATTTTCCAGTTTTCTGTACAAAACAAAACAAATAAAACAACAAACAAAAACAATTTTTTTTTAAAGTCTCTTTTTGCTCAGAGCATTGAGAATTCCATAGAACTTGAAAAAGGTTCTGAAGTACACTTAAACTCTATCCAACAGCAGATTCATGATTTTGGACCTACTATTTGAAGTATTATCAGATTTTTAATCAATGTTTAAGAAACATTTGGTCCTCAACAATGAAAAAAAAAAAGCGAGGGAAAAAAACATTTGGGAGAAAAATGAGGAAGAGTTATTTCATGGGTTTGTTTTTTTAGGGGGAGAGGGCACATAAATTTGTACACATTTATGGGTGACAAGTGATGTTTTGATGCTTTTATATAATGCATAATGTTCAAATCATGGTAAGCACACCTATCTCCTCAAACATATATCATTTATTTGTGGTAAAAACACTCGAAATTCTTCCTCCTTGCTTTCTTTGAAACATACATTATTATTATTACTTTCCATCCTACTATGCAACAGAACCCAGAACTAACTTTCCCTGTCTAACTATAACTCAGTATCCACTGACCAACCTTTCCCTCTCCTTTGGTTGTTTTAGAGGTGGGGTCTTGCTATGTTGTACTGGTTGCCATTGAATTCCTGGGCTCAAGCCATCTCCCACCTCAAACTCCCCAGTTGCTGGGATTACAGGCACTTTTTTAATGGACTACAAAATACATTAGAACAAAATCTCGCCAGGCACAGTGGCACATGCCTATAATCCCAGTGACTTGGGAGGCTGAGGCAGGAGAATCACAAGTTTGAGATATGCCTCAGCAATTTAGCAAGGCCCTTAGCAACTTAGCAAGACCCTGTCTTCAAATAAAAAATAAAAAGGGCTGGGATGTGGCTCAATGGTAAAGCATTGCTGGGTTCAATCCCCACAACAATAACAACAACAACAAAAAACTCAATGACTATTATTTATTTCCCAATAATGTTATCTAGCATCATTGATATCATTGATGTGCAATTAATAAGATGGTTCCCCTACTCCATAAATATTAAATAGGGATCTGTTTTCTTTTAAATTTGGTAATCTATAAAGCTCAGCACCAGAGAAGCTATAGTGCTATTACAAATGTTCGTTGTCTGCCCTCATTTTACCTCTTTGGGGCATTTTATACTTCACATTTGCTTTACAACTAATGTTGAGTATATTAGAGTATATTACAAATAAGATTTTTCTGTAATAAAAAAAAATGTTGGTAAACACATAAAAACAAGAGTGCCTTTCATAGAATATGCTACTGACAGTTAACATGGAGCTGAGCCAGGGAGAAAGGACAGCCACCCAGGCAATGGCCATTATGACTGCAGCACTCTAGGTCAGAGCACCCACTGGATGTTCTGTTTTTTAAAAAGACAGTATTGCAGCTAAAGGATGAGGTGCTCTTTCCCATACTCTTGTCCATATTTGTAAACATCCTAGTGGTGGCGGTAGATTAAATGGCAAAACCTTAGTGGCCATTTATTTTTGTATCAGCCCAGACAAACTAGTTTCATTACATGTTTTCACTGTGGCATTAAAATGTCATTTGCTGGACTCTTTGGGCAGCTTAAGAGCTGGAATCAGGAAAAAGCAACCAATAACAATGCTGTTGACACTTCCTTAAATTCCATTTTCTCCTTTTTCCTGTTCTTTCTCCACCCCTCCTTCTCTCTTTATACTACATTTCCACTTGTATTTCTCTTTCACTCCTTTTTCTTTCTATCTTTCCTACATCACATTTAAGTCCATGATGCCAATGTGAACCCAAAGGTATTACCTTAATACCATACAGAACTGGTAAGGTACCTAGGGAAAGATAGGACATTTAGAGAGAATTCAGTCCTCAGAGTCTTTAGATTTAAAAAAATAATAATAATCATATTGTTAAGTAATTTAAAAGAAGAGAAAGAATCCTAGAAACTCACTTGAACTAAATGTGATTAGAAATTGCTAAGTATTTCTTGGGGGACAATTTCATCTAGGGGACAATCGAACCCAGATGAAAACCACTGCTAACTCAACAAATCTTGCCAGCTTTCATAGAAGCCCTTTCCTCTTATTAATCCCTTCCACACTGCCACAGTAGGAAACTTTCTTCAAACACTCTTGGCACTAATTGACACAACTGCTATATTATCACCATGTCTTTAACAACTTTGCTTAGAGCAGAGTCTACGCTCTAGATATCTAAAGTGGGATATAACAACATTGTCCAAGAGAAGTAAAATGTTAGCAACCTTATGTAATTCTAAATTTTCTCAAAGTAGTAAAAAAAGAAACAAGTGAAAATTTTATATCTTCACTGTCTTAAAAAAAATCCAGTTTGTACCTTACACTTACAGCATATCTTAATTCCACTGCCACATTTCAAATGCTACATTGACTACAGGCCATCATATTGGACAATGGAGATGCACAATGTATGTCAATGAATATGGAAAGGAAGTAGGAATAGATCAAAAAGTATAAGCTTAAAAATAACAAAAAAGATTCTAGAATATTGAAGCACAGAGGTTCCCACTGTACTGGCTACACTAACTTGTCCAATTATCTACTTCCCAGCAACTCATCAATTATATAAATTAGACCATTACACCCCAAAGAACTTATAACTGAGTAATGTCCCTCACTCAGCCTTACTGTCCCACCTATCATAAGGAGGCTGAATTCACATTGTGAGCACCAATCTCTATGGAGGAATCCTTATAAAACAGAGTAGGCTCAGCTTGATGCACAGAAAGGCAAGTTTATGTTTTGTGTATCTACAAAGTTATATGCCAACATGCTAAAATAAATCACACATAAATGCAAAGAATTATGAATAACTTTTATACTTTCTCTCTTGGTTATCGATTCTCTGGTTTTCGAAAGGACTAGTACTGCCTCTAAGCAACTTTTTGGAAATTGGCAGGAGACCAGAGATGCCAAAGCCCTTGAAATGCCTGGCTGGTACCACACAGCTAAAGTTTAACCTGATATGTTTGCAAGAGCAATGGGCCCTTACCAGACACTGGATCTGCTAGCATCTTGCAGTTGGAATTTTCAGCCTCCAGAACTGAGAAATAAATTTGTGTTTTTTATGAGCGATCCTGTTTATAACATTTTTGTTATGGCAGCCCATACAGACTAAGACATAGCCAATGCCCCCACAAATTCTGACTGTCTCACTACACATTCATTTACATGTAAAATCTTCATATAATTAATTGAGCCTAATACCTATTATGTATAGTATATCTTATACTTCTTAATGCATAAATTTCCAAAAAATATAAATGCTATATAACCTGAGAATGTGTTATCAGCTTTCCACTACTGTTACAAGTACCCAAGATAATCAACTTAATAAGAGAAAAGGTTTACTTTGGCTCACAGTTTGGATAGTTTCAGTCCAAGACAGACTGGTCCCACTATTTTAGCCAGTGGCCAGCACATGTATCATGATGTGAGCAGATGGCAGAGGAAGCCTGTCACCTCAAGGCCAAGTGCAACAGACAAAAAGTGGAAGGGGTGAGGTCCCACAAACCCCTTTGCGGAGACACCCCAAATAACCATAAAACTTCCCATAGGCCCCACCTTATAAGAGTTTCCATCACTTCCCAATAGAGTCAAGATGGGAAGTAGGCCTTTAACACATGAGAGTTCATTCTAGATTCCAGATTCAAACTATAACAGAAGGTCAGCAGTTCCCAATTTTGTTTTTATTCAGAAAATGCAATCATTGAAGGTGAGGCCACTTGTGACACCAATACAACACAACAGTACCAACCTGCTTCTGAGGATGCTGAAGATCATTATATACATAGCACATGCTAGAGTAGCCCCCCTTGTCCTGGGGAGACATGTTCCAAAATGTTCAATGGATGCCTGAAACCATGGAGAGCACCAAACCCTAAATATGTTGCTTTTTCCATATACATATCCTATGATAAAGTTTGATTTATAAATTAGCATATTAAGAGTTGTTAACAACTAATAACAGAAAAATCATATTATACCATAATAAAAATTATTTAGAACTTATGAATTATTTTTTTCTGGAATTTTCATTTAATATGTTTGCACCATGGTTGACCACGGGCAACTAAAACTGTGGAAAATGGAACCATTGGGGGACAGGAAGCTACCCTACTTCTTTATGTCTTCTAGCATACTCATGCTCACTGTGACAGAATGTATGGAATTTGTTTACATATATTGCTGTATTGTTAATTATAGAAATTTATTCCTTCTTAATATTTATTTTAGATGGTGCATTATGCCAAATTTTTATATTTTTATATCAAATACTTTAAAATTACAATATAATAGGGATCAGCATTGCATTTCAAATAGTCCAGGGGCATAACCAAATATTTATTATAAAAAGGGTGTGTTGAGGCTACTGGGGTTAAGAAATGCCTAGTTTACAGCAAGCCAAATGATACACAGTATACTTATCCTAATCCAAATAGCTGTGCGTCCCTTACCTTCCACACTCGGGGAAGGAAAAGCAATCATCATTAGCACAGGAAGAATCATCACTCCATCTACCATCGTACAACTGTGGAGGGAAGAGAAGAGAAGTAAGTAAAACAAAATTTTAACTGCAGGATAACAAATTAAATTAAGCATACCATCTTCCTCTGCCACTGAAGGCCCTTCTTACAAATCCCCCTAACATATGTTTCCTTATGTTTTAGTACATTTAAATGAATGCCCTTTTCACTGATCTAAGAAAATCATCTAAGGAGTTAATCAGATTCACCTCACTATCTCTGAGCCCACCCTCTTATGAAAAACTCAGTAACGAACTCAGGGAACAGTGGTATAAAGGCTGAAAATGAGGTATTCCCAAAGATTTCAGTTTTGAATTTGATCTTACCTGACTGAACACCACATTGACGATAAAAACCCTAAGAATAATAAATACACTATTCTAGCACATGTTAAAGATTAAGAGACTGAATAACTCAAGCTGAATTTCTGTTTGCACCTTACTTTCCTTTAAAAGATGAGGAGGTGGTGGAATCTGCATTCCAAAGAAAACCATCAAACAAGTAAACAGACAACACCTCATCTACAGCAAAAAAGAAAAAAAAAATGCTTTTCTATGTTAACCTTGAATTTAACAAAGGACAGATGCAATTAAGATAGGAATACTCCTGAAATACAAAATCATGTACATCTATAATATATGAAATTATCATTAAGAAAATAGGATAGTTGGTGTTGTCCTAAAACTACATTGGCAGAAGCTCAATTTTCTGAATTAAGAACTTTTCCACTTGAATAAATCCTGCAAATATCAGGAATCCGATGGGAATCTGGCTAGGTGCAATTTTCTGGATAGAGTAACAAAGAAAACTGATAAAGTTCTTTATGAATAGGTTAACATGCTACCTTACTCTGATAGCTTCAAAACAAAGGGCAAATTCTGTTAAACTATTTAGACTCCTTGTTATCCTCCTTCTTTAAAAAAAAAAAAAAAAAATTCAGTTGGTGGTCTGATTGTTTCCTTACCACACTCCACCATGTCTTTCCACCTCTCATTTAATATTTCCCTTTTTCCAAAATTAAATTTCAGTCTATCACTTTTGTAATAGCAAGAAGGGATACTGAGAATTTTTATGCACCTTTATCTTTAAAAGCATATGAAACTGGAGTGGCCCTCTTCAACTGTAGTTGTTATTATAATAATTTGTGTCCATATAGCTCTTTTGTACAGCAAGTCTTTTTTGAGACTACAAATTCCTCATCTTGACCCCTCACAACCACAGGCTGACTCCTCCGACATTCTCTCTGTGCCTCTGAACAGCAATATGCTGTTTGCTGCCCTCTGCTTGAACTGTCCCAAGCTGCTCGTGTCATTCACGATCTAGCTCAAAAGGTGGTATAGTTTAAATCTGTCCCCCAAAGATTCCTGTATGGCAAACTTAATCCCCAAAGTCATATATTAGTAGTATTTGGAGGTGGGGCTGTCCCTAGCCAGCGGCCTCACTGTGTGATGTTTTCTGCCATGTTACGATGCAGCAAGAGGACCCTTACTAGAGCAGATGCTGGAGCTTGTTCTTGGACTCCCCTGCCTCCAGAACCATACAAGTAAATTTGTTTCATTCCCAAATTACCTGGCCTAAGGTATGCATTGTGGGGGCAGAAAATGGACTAATACTTGGTAAAACCTCTCTCCACCCTAAAAAACTTCAGCTCCCCAGCATAGGTCTAGAGCAACTTGCAGTCAAGTCTGGGGTAGTCCCCAGCAACAGCCCCCTCACCTTGGATGCATGCATTGAACAGCCATGCAAGAAAACTCCTTGAGCCATGGAATAAAAATACTAAACTCTCTTTTCCATAAAACTGTGAATTTTAAAAAGTAATAAATGACTCAAGCCTTTATTGGGAGTCTATCTCAGTTCCCTGTGACAGCAGAACGTGAGGTAGCTTTCAGGAAGAACAGAGTTACATGATGAAAGGGTGGGCATGATCTGCTTATGGAGTACAGCTGAGCACTATAGACCAAAGGGTCCATTTAAGTGAATTCATAGCTTACTCTGGCTAGTTATAATGAAATGAGCTCTCCCCCTATGGCAGGGGTCCTAAAATCATCAATCAAGCCAGAGATTGGATATGTTACTAATGCCAGCACCTGAAGAGTAAGAAAACCATGCCCCAACATCACATATTCCTCATAGCTCTTCTTTAACCACTTCACTAAAGAAAAGTAAGAATATTCAGCTTACCCTGGTATGAAGCAGTCTCCCCAAATTCAAAATTTAAAAAAATATTTGAAAACTGGATTCATATCCACTGGCATATATAATAAATATTACTTGAATGTCTTGAGCTTTTCAGTACTAATAGAATGCCATCACTATTACCTTAACTATTTCATATTTAGTTTTTTAAAATTTCTATATTATATATTGCTATGATTTAGAATTTGAATGTCCCCCAAAGGCCCATGGGTTAAGGTCATGGTCCCCAGGGTGGTGCTATTGGGAGACAGAGGAATCTTTAAAAGCTAGAGCCTAGTAGAGGGTTGTTAGGTCACTGGAAGCATGTCCTTGAAGGGGACTGTAGGATCCTGACCCTTTCTTCTTCCTATTTTTTTACCTGACCATGAGGTAAACAGTTTGCTCCACCATGAGATGCCCACCATTGCCATCCCACACCTTCACTAGATGCCTAAAGCAATAGGACTACCCCATCATGGACTAGAACCTAGCCAAAACAAACCTTTCCTCTTTCTAAGTTAACTATCTCAAGTATTTTGTTATAGTAATGAAAACCTAAGGGCTGGGGATGTAGCTCAGTGGTAAAGTACTGCTGGGTTAAATCCCCAGTACCAAAAAAATAAAAAGAAAGAAAAAGAAATTAAAAGGAATTCTGATTTCTCTTAGTCATCTCTCAGTGTTACATCATTGTCACCAAAACACTAGTGACACTTACTAATGAGCATGGCACTGTGCTTAGGATCAATATGCATTATCTTATCCAATCGTTCCAAAAACACCATGAAAAATACTCATATTAATTCTATTCTACAAATAAGAAAATGGATGAGTGGAAGTAACTGATCCAAGGACCCAAGGTCAAACCCACATGTATATTTTATAATATACACTTTGCATTTTATATAAAACACAAATCAACATATATTTTTAGGGTACATCAAGAAAATTAAGCTGATATAATATGTCATCAAAAGCCATTTGAAACCACTAAACTAAACTATGTTTTATCTCAGTCTTATCTCTGAATTCCCAGTCTTTCTTTCATTAACTCATTCATGCATTCAAATACTATTGAGGGCTGGGGTTATAGCTCAGTTGGTAGAGTGCTTGCCTTGCAAGCACAAGGCCCTGGGTTCAATCCCCAGCACCGCAAAAAAAAAAAAAAAAAAAAAAAAAAAAAACACAAAAAACTATTGAGAGTCTACTATGTGGCATGATTACAAACTATATACTATGTACTATATATTAGAAATGAAATATGGTTTTTGCTATTGTGGAACTTATAACTTAGATATACTGGTAGTCAAACAATCATCAGAAAGATTGCATAACTTAAAAACTAAAGTATTAACTATATTGCCCAGAAAACAAGTTGAGATTTTCTGGAGCATGAAGGAACTTCCCTGAGGAGTTAGTACCTGAATAAGACCAGGGTGAAGGTACAGGGAAAAAGACAAGGGCACCTGTAGGGTGTGTGTCCCTGTCTGTGTGTATACCACAGGGTATGTGATACAGACATGGGCAGGCACACACAGGGTACCATGTAAGGAAAAAGGTACAATTCCTCAATTTCTGTAGAGGCCCCATGCCAGGACAAGTGTAGTATGTCCTGAGGACTTCAAAGCTTAACTTAAAACTGAAAAGCACCAGAATGGCCAGGAACCAGAAACCTGAAAGAGATGCTACAAGAAGCTGGAGATGGCCCAAGAAGGCTGGAAAGGAGATGTTACCTAGCCCCCACTGGTTCTTACCACCATCTCTTCCTTGGTTCCCTAGGCCTCTCACTTCCAGGCACTCCAATCAGCCTGCTTCCTGACCAACTCTACACCTCTGTATGTGTGCTGTCCCTGTGTCCTAGTTCTAGGCCCAATCTGGCTAATTCCTACTCATCCATCAAGTCTCAATGTAAATGCCCCTTCCTTCTAGAAGTGTGCCCAAACCCTCGAAAACCCTCTTCTCACTTTCATATACTACTTTCTTAATTTTCACTCATAGAAATCATCATTATTAATAATTTTGCATTTAGATCTTTATGTGCTTCTGAACATGTCTCCCTTATTACACTAAAATCCACAGTAGCAAAATCTATTGTCTACCTTGTTCATCAATGCCAGAGCCAAGTAGGTGCTCATTTAATACTTTTCTAAGTATAATGCTTTCTAAATTAAGAAGCTCAACTTATTAAAAAATTAATAGCTCTCCCTCCATATATACCTGTAAAGGAATGACAAGAGTAAAAATGTATCATATCTAGTTATGTTATATGCATGTATGAATATGACATAATGAATCTCACTTTATATACAATTACAATGCACCAATAAAACAAACAAATAAATAAAAATATATCATCCCCATAGACTTTAATGTATACAGTTTTAATTTGGGTAATAGTCAATGTCAACACTTAACAAGCTTCAAAGTCAAAAATCCTTTCAGTATTTTTTTAAAAATTCAAAAACAATGACATTTCCTATTTTCCATGCCACAAAGTCAACAAAAGCCAATGCCCCAAAATATCTATTTACAGATTATCATTATGCAAGCAAAATTAATTTGAGTTTATAAATAAGGAGACAGAAAAAGAATGATAAATTAAGTTTCCCAAGCTAATCTTAAAATATGCCAAAAATTACTGGGGTAAAAAGCCCACATCACTTACTGACTGCCACTGTTCAGGGTCTGGAATGCCTCTTCTGCCCATTAATTGAGCAGAGAACCTCAAAAAGGAAAGGGAAAAGGAATGCAGAAAAGAGAATGTTCTGAAAATTCCTGATCATGCTTTAACTATAAGAAACATCAGTGGCACACACCTGTAATCCTAGTAGCTTGGGAGGCTGAGGGAGGAGGATCATGAGTTCAAAGTCAGCCTCAGCAAAAGCAAGGTGCTAAACAACTCAGGGAGACCCAGTCTCTAAATAAAACACAAAATAAGGCTGAGGATGTGGTCGAGTGCCCCTGAGTTCAATCCCTGGTATGCCCCTCCCCCCAAAAAAAGAAAAAGAAAAAGAAACATCAATATTCTAAAGTATCAACCTGCGGAACCTACTTTCCTTGAGAGGAGAATGGAAGAACTTTAGATTACACAGAAGGAAATGAGAGGGAGGCAGGTTATGAAAAATGGTGGAATGAGATAGACATCATTACCCTATGTACATGTATGATTAACAAGAATGGTATGAATGTACATCATGAACAACCAGAGAAATGAAAACTTGTATCCCATATGTGTACAATGAATCAAAATGAAGTCTGTAAAAATTTATAAAAAAAAATTTAAAAATAAAAATAAAAATAAGAACCTACTTATAATTTCAAAACACACTTAAAATATATATATATATATATATATATATATATATATATATATAGCCTTTAAAGTGAACTTTTAACTCCTCTGCTATAGATAAGAAAGAGAGATCAGTGGAAATGGGAATAGGAATAATAACAATTCAGGGATGCCTCACTCCAGCAGTTTCCAAACTTTTTGGCCTCATAATCCCTTTATGCTATTGAAGATTACTGAGGAATTTGTCAATGCAGGCTATATCTACTCATTTAGTTTAACTTTAGAAATTGAACCTAAGAATTTTAAAAAAAATTTTGCTTATATTAAGATAAAAATAAACACACTGCCCTGTTTTTTATAAATTTGAAAAGAATTGTATGTTAAACAAACAAAAAATATGTAGGAGAAAAGTGGCATTGTTTTACATTTTGCAAATCTTTATGTTGGCTAAGAAAACACTTGGATTCTCAAATATGATTCTACATTCAACCTGTTACAACATGTTGGATTGATTAAAGTGTACATAGCAAATTTACCCTTGCAAATGGTATTGCAAGAAGGATCTTGCAGAACCCCCAAGAAAGTCTCATAGACACCAGGGACTCTTGGACCACACTTTGAGAACCACTGCCTTACAGTTTAGATGCTCAGTTCTACTATACCACTTCACCAAATGGTACCAGATATATTAGACCAAGCACTTGCCCCATACCTGACAAGAGTCCTACTGCTCCTCAGTTTTAACCATTCTAACATCAACGAAATCTATCAGTCAAGGAAAAATACACTGATATGTTTTTAAATGTAGGAATGATATTTTATATATACAGCTACATTTTTTTAAGTAGGATGTAAACTTGTAATATGAAGGTACTCACTGCTTATCACATTTAGGTTCAAGTGCCAAAGTCCCTAACTGAAGAGTAATAGGCTACTGGGATTGCAAAGTATTATCTGAAGGGTTGTGAGTATGAATTTTTGCCTGCAGTGTATACAACTCTCCCTTCTGTTCTTGGATAAGACTCTCAATCCCTGGTAACTAATCTTAATACTTCAGTCACAAGGAAAATAGCTTTTTGGAAAATGGCTAGGGACCTCCTGCCCAGCTAAGGCACCCTCTTTGAATCAGTACTTCTCATAATGTCTCAGATCTACCCTCTTAGGAGGCAGAGCATTCTCATGATACTCTACTAAACACAGACAATCACAGGGCAGAGCAGAACCACTTTACAAATCCCAGGGTGCTTTTCAAACTCCATTTATAGATCAGACTGATATCCAGTCAAGGAGCTAGCATTCAGCTCAACTTCTAATGTGTGAGCTAAAGACCAAGTTTGGTACTTCTTTTTGCTCATCACAATTTTACAGCTGACAAAGCCACAGGAATACTGAAACACGATAAAAACAATCATTTTGCTATTAGTCACAGAATAATTAAAGACTATGATATACTGAATTTCTATATTCAACTTTTAGAATTTATATTAGGCAATCTATTTGATAAGCCACCACATGGCAATAAAGGCTATTTCTAAAATCTAGGCTTAAGAGTAAAATACAATTTATGGTTCATAATACAGAAAATAAGGAGAAAGCTATCCAAAAATTCTACAAAATATTCATTTGTTTGGCCAGGTAGCCCAAACTCACTTAGTTTGTCCATTAGCTCAATACATAATTTAGAGAACACCTAATTATTAAATAGGGATTTTCTTGATCCTCTTCTCAGTTCCACTTTTGACAATCTCTGAGTTAAAAAAAAATCTTGAACAAGGATCACATGAGCACTTGTCCCTGTTTTGAATGACTTCACACCATCTTGTGTTGTCTCTTTAACCTTTGCTGGTTTGCCATTTATGAGGGCTTTCTTACTCCTATTGCATGACAGTTTTTTTTTTCTTCTTTTATTGCTTCTCACAGTCTGTACTATTCTGTCTATAGTCAAATAAGAATCATTCGCTATAATATAAATGGCAGAGACAAAGCAGAAAAGAAATAAGCCAGGTGCCGTGGCACACACCTGTAATCCCTGCGACATAGGAGGCTGAGGCAGCATTGAAAGTTCAAAGCCTATCTCAGCAACTTACAGAGACTCTGTCTCAAAATAAAAAATAAAAAGGGCTGGGGATATAGCTCAGTGGTAAAGCTCCCCTGGGTTAAATTCCCAGTGCAAAAAAGAAGAGAGAGAGAAAAAAAAAACAAAAAGAGAGAGAGAAATTCTGGTTTCTCTTAGTTATCTGTCAGTATTACATCATTATTACCATAACACTAGTGGTACTTACTAAAATGAGCCTGGGCACTGTGCTTAGGATCAATATGCATTACCTTATCCAATCACTCCCTAAACCACTGAAAAATACTCATGTTAATCCTGTTGTTATAGAAGAGAAAAATGGATGAGTAGGAGAAACTGATCTAAGGACACAAGGACAAACCCAAAACCATCCAATCAGACTTCGGTGGTCTTAATCAACCGCCACACTGTACAGCTTCACCAGATGACGGACTGGATGGTAGGCCCCTGATAGACCAGCCATCCAGTCCATCATCCTTAACACTTTATCCAAGTCTTATTTCATTCTAAGCTTCAACAACCTTGATTTTTCTCTTAGGAAACAATCTTTACCCATGGTTATCTGAATCACCTTTCAGTCATGCCCTCCTTCTATTTCTCTAACTTCAAAATTAATTTCTTATACTCTGTAACCTCCGATTATCCCCCCCCATCACCTCCTGCTTCTCAGAAAGAAAAAGAAATGAAAAAAATGAAGAAAATCTCAATATCAAAGATAAAACAAAGCAAGTGGTTTCTTACTCCCATCCCCTACCTTCTATCTTAAATTCTTCTGTAACCCACACCCCAAAGTAAAAACAGAAACTAGTGTATGGCACATTTGGGGACAAAGTTAAAACAAGTAAGACAAATACTAGACACAAAATTCTGAAGGAAAGTGTACTTACAACCACCACCTCCATGCAGGACAAAAATCAGCCATTAGAACTGATTAGATAGTGTGAGACCAGTTCTCTCTTCTAAGCTGAACAGGGATAGACCCATCTGAAGCGTGGCTTGCTACAAACTACCTGGGACTTTGGGAAGGGTGAAAAGAGTTGGAAGTTGTCAGTAACAGCTGCAAAGAAAAGGCTCAATGGAGCCATTATATAAGTTAAGTCAGGATCTTTTCTTCAGTTCACAAATGACCTGTTAAATATTTTTAATGCCACACTCTGAACTGGTGAGGTGCAGGCTGCCATGGCTTGCTTAGCTTTATACAGACTTCACTTGCTGCTGAGGGTTTCTGATGGGCTGTTACTTTCAGAATATTAATATGTAATCTGATCTCTTGCAATAGATGAATACAAAGAGTTTCTTGAACGAGTCCTATAGAACTGAAAACCAACCCCTGAATCAGTTCAACCTGTGGTTTGAGAAAATAAGTATAGATTATTTCAGGAAAGAAAGGGTTTTAGCTGAAAAAGTTACACTACAAAGATCCCAGCTGTGACAGATGGACCCAAGATATGATTTGAGGAAAAAATGGAAAGAAAACAATATAATCTTAAAAAAGAAAAGCAGGAGGAGTAATGCATTGATGGAGTAAAGGTTTAGTTTAGGTCACCATGTAAGAAACAAAGAATCCCCAATAAATTTACTTCAATCGTACCCAAAATTGACTTTGCTATACCTCTAGTAGATACACAAAGGAAAACTCAGGCACGTACCTGAGAATCCAATGTTCCAATGCAACTTCCTGGGACCCCCAAAGTTGTTTTACTTCAGTGTGGTTTTGCATGGAGATTATGACTCGTTTTCTACTTCACTCCCTGTATCAAGTAGCCATGGTTCTCCTGCTTCCTTTCAAATAACAGACCTCATCATCTCCTAGCTGCTCTGTTATATTCTCTCCTGCAGCACAGGAACCCCACTTTCTCCCTTCAACTTGTACTAGAACAATATATATATATATATATATATATTAATTAACCTATGGATATCAGTGACCCTATTATTCCCTTCCATAAAAACTTTCAGATTTGTAACAGTCCATTTAAAATCCAGTTCCTCCATTAGTTTTCAGTTAGAGACCATCTCTGTCTCATTTCTAACTGCACCTAACCTAAGTCTCCCCTTGAAGCTGATAATGTAGACCTTTCTATCCTTCTCATTACTAGATGGCTGGTGTTGTGGTGCCTACCCTGTGTCACAACTACCTCATGCTAAGGCTAACCAGGATCAATCTGTGAACAAGGTGGAGTGGAGGCAGTAAGATGAAAGGGATATCAGAATCAGAGGGGTACAGCTCTGCCTGCTCTGTCTCTCAGTGGAAGACACCACAGTACATTTCTGTGGAGGTGAGGAACACTGCCATTTATACTCTGGTCTGTCCCAAGCCTTCCCTCCCACCCCCACTCCACCCTCACACTCCAAGGCCATTCCTGGCTCAGACTTCCCACCCACCCGGTACATTATACGACCCTGCTGTATCTCCTTCACAGCAGCAGGTGACATTTGTCCTTCACTTATTTATTTTCATTGTGTTTCCCCTCTCTCTCCTCCACAAACCAAAATGTAAGTAGCATGACAGCAAAAACTACACAGCAACTTCCCCATGCCTAGCACCTCCTAGGTACTTGATATCCATTAAAGTACATTAATTCTATCCTCTCAGTCTATGCTATACTTTGGTATGGTGAAAAAGCAAGGTCTAGTTTAAGTGTTGTACAGCCTGGCAAGGAAGTAACTAGGAAGGGGAGTGCAGGCAGGCCCATGACCTCAATTTAATATAGTAGCAACTGGGTATTTGAGATAAATTAAAAGATATCATTTGTAACTTGGATTCCGGTTTTCAAGGTGTCATCCAAGAGAAGCAGCCAAACAAAAAGGCGGCTGGCAGCCTCTGGTTATGCCAGACAACTCCCTGGTGGACAATATCCCATTTGGAAAGAGCCGCTTGGATCTCTCCTTGCAGACACCAGCTGATCTGCCCAGAGCCATCCCCAGTGACCTCTGAGACAGCTTCTGGAGCTTGAAAATACATCTCCTACAAGTCAAAAATTGACATATTATCTCCCCCCAAGGCTTCTAACAGTTATTGACGCCATTTGGAAAGCTATGCTTCCATGCCTATTAATAACCTTCAGAAAGAACCCCGAGGAAGTGTCAGGAGAAAAATAGATGTGGCTGAGGGAAGCCAAAGACTCAATCAGAGGTTACAGTTAGCAATTAGGATATCTGAGGAAAAACAACATGAAAGCTGTAACATCTCCTGTATTAGACTTTATCTTGTCAGGAGGCTTAAGACAAAATACTTAGCCAATGAATTCAAGGATTTCAAGTCAAGAACCCTGGTCTTTACACAAAAGGACACTTTTAAAAAAGACTCCTTACCTATTTAAATAAACTTGAACCAGCTACTAACTAACTGCACATCAATTATCTCAGAGAATTTTGTCCATAGGGCTGATATCATTAAGCCTTTTACAGTTATTTACACCTTTCTAAAGTTTCTCCAAGTGACACATTAAATAGCAACCAGCCCAACCTACTCTAAAGAATGGAATTGCTAATTAATCTTTTTAAAAGTCTTTTCTTAGTGGTCTCCCCCCCACCCACCCAACTAGAATGTGATTAATGGAATTCTATCACAATTTAGCTTGAAATATGCTTTTGCCAGTCGAGCAGCTAAAGCAGAATCAGATAATTGTGGTGTGACTCAACAAACGCACAGCTGTTCATTTAAATATATCCATCAAAAGTATAAATACGATCATGAGAAAGCAAAGGAGCCATGTACTAGGGTCAGTGCACAGTTGAATGGGTTAGCATCCAAGTAACCACAACAGAAAACAAGGAGGAGATGGAACATGAGGCAGAAGAGGTTCTAGATGGATACTGGGTGGGGGAGAAAAAGGATATGACCAACAAAAAATACTCGCTGACCTAAATAGAGCAACAATGCCACAAGAGAAAAAAAAATTGCACTGTGTTAAATGAGAACAAAATTAATTTTAAAAAACAGATGATGTCTCCAAGTACAGAGGTAGAAAGACTAAAGGGTAGAATTGATGAATCTCATTTGCAAAAACAAAGGCCCCCCAACACATGTACACATACCAAGGCAGAGGAAGACAAGGATTCTCACCTCCATCCTGGCATACGCATGACCTTGAGACACCATGATTACAAAATCATCATGGAAATGTACAATTACCTCCAACAGATCCAAAGTACAGATGGTACCCAACTTAATATTTTCAACCGTATGCTGATAAGAATGTCATACATATCAAGTAGTTTTGAACTTTTCTGGACTAGCGCTATACCCAACTCTCCTCCCTCTAGATGCAGAAGGACAGCAGCAAGCTGCAGCTCCCAGTCAGTCAGCTCTGCAATCACAAGGGCAAACCACCACAGGGCTACATCTAAGCTTTCTCTGAACCAATAAAGTCTCCTTCCAAAAAGCAATTGCTCTGGCAGCGGAGGAATCTAAGCACATGTGTAGCCTGACTACTCTGCCATCCTGCACCGACAGCCATTCCTATTCTCTCCATTTATAAGCAACCTCTCTTATATTATCACAAGTGTCAACAAGTTCAACAATTACCACCTGAGGGGTAACTGGGTCAGCCCCAAGTCCTCCCCTGCCCATCTGCTTCATAAAGAGCCATCTACACTGGCTGCCCCAATAGCCCCTTCAGGCCTCAGTTCACAGTGTTCTGTTCAATCAACTCACGGCAACCCTCACTAAGGCAGTGACTCAGTCCGTCCATTATCTGTGAGATTTACAGAAGAACTTCCTCAGCACACAGATTCCCCACTCCCAAGAGATGATGATCTGTGATGAGGCCCAGGAATCCCCCAGTCCCCAGCTATTCGGGTGATGCTAAGAATGACAAAGGGTCTCCCTTGTCCATTATGTAGGATGGAGTTGTCCATAATTCCAATCTTCCTTCGAATTCTTCCCTAGCTGAGGACTACAGGCCGCACTCTCTGGTGTCTTTAATGCTTTGTTTTGTCCAAGATTCCTTGGATGTTTATTCCTCTTCTGCCATTCATCCTTAAATCTTGGTTTCCCTCAAGGTCCCACAAGTCAGCCTTCTCTTCTTCTTACTTAAGGTGCTATTCTTTTTCTTAGATTCAGGGTCCACTATAGACCACCAGGCTCAACCATCAAGTTGACAATGGAACCACGCCCAGATCTTTTCTTTCCTACCTTCTTCCCCATGTATACTTGTCTTTTTACCATTTATAAAATTAACCTTTAAAATTTTTATCACGGATATTTCAAGTTACATAGAAATAGAAAACATAATAAATACCAGTTTTTAACATCCAGTTTCAAAAATAAACAACAGGCACACCCCAGTTCCAAAATAAATCAATTTTAAGTCTTCTAATCTGCCTATCTTTTTCCCTGAGGTATTTTAACCATAGTCTCAAATGTTGTATCATGTTTCCCACAAATTCTCTAATAGGTAAAAAAAAACAGATGATGGTAATAGGTAAAAAACAGATGATGGTAAATAGGTAAGTACTGCTTCTAAACATAAATACAAACCCAGCACCTTACCTAACAAAGTTAAAAGTGTTATTCCTCCAAATATCATCTAACAGCTATTCAGTGTTTACATCTGGTGAATTTCCAACTATAAAAACCTCCCCCAAGAAAAGAAGATTGGGATAGTATAGAAGGAAGACACTGTCCAGATCCATTTGCAGGTAACATAAGTAGTATCTCAGTATTGTAACAGCTTTGAGAGTACTGAACATACAATGTAGGTGAAAGTAAATGAGTAATTGTGGTCTTTTCTTTCTTTTTTTCTTTTTCTTGCAGTATTGGGGTTTGAACCCTGGGCCTGAGCCCACATGCACATCAAGCCCTCAGCCACTGAGTTACATTCACAGCTCCTTTCAATTTTTCATTCTGAGACAGGATCATATAAGTTGGACAGGTTGGCCTTGAAATTGTGATCTTTCCCTATTAGGTTTGAGAACCAGAATTCCTTATATGGAATAAAGGAGATATAGATGTAACAGAGAGCAGATTAAGTTAAAAAAAACCTTTTAATCTGAATTTTAAGTATCAGCATGAAGTATTTTCTATATGTATTTCATTCTTGAGCTTCAAAATATTGACCCATCTAGTAGCAATGAGCAGCCCTGGAAACTAGACTTTGATGTTAAAATACCATTTCCCATTTAAATTAGGAAAATAAGTTGAATTGAACCATAAGGATTTAATCATCAAAAACCACCCAGTAATAAACTAGAAGTCAAATGGCTGGATCCTTCAACAGACAAACTGGGGCAAACAGAGAACTGGAGAGGGAAACCTGATAAGAAATTAAAAAGATGTGCAAAACTCAACTATAGTGCTAAGTATAAACACATGGGTGATAAAACTATAAAGAAAAGCAAGAAAGCAATTATGTAGAGTATATACTACCTAATATGCTATTTCATGGATTGCATAGAAGTCATACAAAATTTTCACTTTATAATAATTAACTAAGTTGCTGCTTGAATAAATTTGGTTTTTTTCCAATTAAAAGTAAGTCAAAGACAAAAGCTGAATATGTGCTGTAACACACACACCAAGCAAGCAGTACTTGTGTAATCATACCCAGCATGTACAAAACTTTGCCCAGATGTGTACATTCTAATGTATGCAATAAACTTCTGAAATCTTATCTCTTCCTTATCCTCAAACTAAAGAAAATCGGTTTTTCGAATTCCAAGTTTTCTTACAAAGAGAAATAAATGCTGGTTTCCTACTCATAATCAAAAAACATGTATTTAACACAGCATCATATAAGTTGGTCCTTCCTCTAATCTATTTCAATTACATAAGTTTCACAAGTCAGAGAAGAAAAAGAGTCTAAATAAGTGTTTCCCAAAATAATCACACAACACTAATATTAAATAAGAAAAATTAACATCTTAAAGGTATGAACCCTCTCCAACAACATTTATCTATACAAAACCCCAATAATAACACATTTTCTTCTTGGAGGGAGGAAGTGTACTACCAAAGAAACTTTTCTCAAAGAAAAGTTGGAACTATTCAGTAAAACTGTAAGACTGGGTGGTGCCAGTGCTGACAGAGAGCAGCGGGGCTGGGGACCCAAGGGCAAGACAGAGGAACTAGTCTAGTGACAGAGCAGTAGGAGGGTATGGAATGCTAACCAATACAGCAGAGATTGCTAATTTTTCACTGAAAAATTCTTTCTTCCATTCTTGTTGGTACCAGGTGACCACCAGAAACAGCACTTCCCTGCCTCTCTTGCAGCTAGATTGCACCCATGGCTAAGTTCTCACTTATGCAAGCTGCAAGGATGCCTGCAACTCAACATAGCTTGCCTGGAACTTTCTTTGTTGCTGTCCCCAGCAAAGGGTCCCAGATAAGAACATGCAGATAATCAGAGTGACACGATGATTAAACCAACAGGACAGATGGTTGAATCTGTCCAGGACCTGAATTTCAGAATGACCAACAGATCTGGATTGTCCTGCTGACCTGTTTTGCTCAGACTAGAACTATTAAGTGAGAAAAAATATACTTCTGTGTTCTCTGAACCACAGCATATTTCAGTCCCTTGGTTTACAGCAACTTGGCCTTACTCTAAGTAAAAGGGCACCTAGAGTGCTGGGGATATAGCTCAGTTGGTAGAGTGCCTGCCTTGCAAGTACAAGGTCCTGGGTTCAATCCCAGCACTGCAAAAAAAAAAAAAAAAAAAAAATTAGGTTGGACTATATCTAACATTCTAGATGGATCAAAGATTGAAATCTGAAAAAATAACCACATCACATGAGCAGGAACCAGGAAATAGGTTCTTAAATCTGTAACTGGAAAAGGTCTTTGAACTGTGATATAAAAGCCTGAAATCACAAAAAGACTGATTATATATTTACTTCTAGAAATCTATTTGTTCATCTTTTATTGAATATCTCCTCCAACAGGGCAGAAGTTTCAAGGAGCAAGAACTAGAGTCTGTTTTCTCCATTACTCTATAGCCAGGTGCCTAGAACAAGTTCCTAACACAAAAAAGGCATTCAATAAATATTTGTTTAGTGAATAAATTGGTAAATTTAACTTCAAGATGGTTAATAATCAGCACACCAAAATTATTTGTCTTTATACAAATGACCACCCAGGGAAAAATATAAATGGTTCATATCACAAGGAGAAAAAAGGGAGCGATAAACTGATAATAAATATCAATATTTTCATAAGAAGTCAATATTCTAATAATAAAAATCAATAATTATTATGGTTTAAATATGGTGTACCCCCCAAAAAGCTCACTTATAAGACAATGCAATAAAGTTTAGAGGTGAAATGATTGGATTATGAACTCTTGACCTGACCAATGCATTAATCCACTTGAATAGATTAACTGGTTGGTAGGTAAGTAGGTAGGGCCTTGTGGCTGGAGTAGGTAGATGACTGGGGGATGTGTCTTTAAGATATATATTTTGTCACTGGTGAGAGGAGCTCTCTCTGCTTCCTGAGTGTCATGTTCTGAGCTGCCTTCCTCCACCATGCCCTTCTGCCAAGATGTTCTGCCTCGCCTTGGTCATGGAGCAATGGAGTCAGCTGTCTAGAAACGAGACCTCAGAAACCATAAGCCCCAAATAAACTTTTCCTCCTGTACAAGTGTTTTTGACAGGTTTTAAGGACACAGTGGTTTAAAAAAAAAAAAAAAAAAGCTGACTGAAACAATAACCCAATAGACAAAGACATAAGAATAAAAGGTACAGATCTAGAAATACAAATGGCTTTTAAACTTATGAAAAGATGTCCAATGTCAATCAAAATAAGAAAAATGGAAATAAAATCTACACTAACTGACCATTTCCACCTATCAATTTGGCAATGAAAAAAATCTATCAGTGCAGCAATCATACTGTGATTGGCAAAGATATGAAGAGGCAACATTCTCATCCATTTCTGGTGAAATCTTAAACTAACAAGTTGTAAGAACAGAGCAAGTTGGTGATAAATTTCTACTAAAATTAAAATATATGTACCCTTTGACCCAGCAATTCTACTAGAAATGAATCCTACAGATTCCATGTGTGAAATGATGTATATAAGAAGTTATTCTTATAGCCCTGTTCATGATAATGCTGGAAATGATCTATATGTCCATCAATATAGAACTGGTTAAATTAATTACAGCAAGTCTTTACAGGAGAATATCTGGCATTCATGAAAATGAATGTGGCTTTAATAGGGGAGAACTTCCAAAAAACATTATTCCAATGGGGGGGAAAAAAGATGCAAAACTTGATACATTCTTAATCTGTATAAAAAATTAGTAATTTATAGGTTATATACTTACATATTATACATGGTCAGAAATCTCTGAAAGAAAATGGTAACAATGGTTTCTCAGGGTAACTGGGTACTTGGGGAAAAGGGAGGCTTATTTTTTTACTGCACACCCCTGTGTGTTTTAAATCTTGTCTGCACTGATTATATTACTTTTCTAAAAATAAATACACAATAAAAAAATACAAATATTCATTCCCACTATTAGATATCTGAAAGCTTCTCTGGTGATTCTCACTGTTTGCCACATTAGGAAACAATTGAGCTAAATAAATTTAACCTTGTTTCATAATTAAAGAATCACAGGGTTAGCAATTAACTACAGCCATCATCTTCTCTTCCTCAACTAAACAAATATACAAAATACAGTCAGTCTCTTAATGCCAATGTCATGTTACTCATGACTTCCTCTTAAAACTAATTCAACCTCACACCAGCTTACATGGGCATGAAAGTATTTCAGAATGCTCAAAGGATAGTAGCCAGAACTAACAACGATGCTTGCATATCAACACAGCCTCCAGAAAATGAAAATCTGACATAGCTAATACATCAGCAACAGCCTAAAGCAGCGCATCATCTGCCGTGGAAAATACAAACTCATGTGGTTAATGACTCCAAGTCTAGAGTCAACACTGGTTTGTTGCCTGATGTGAAAGGCCTCCCTTCCCCGACCGCCTTTAAATTGCAGGCTACAGTGCTAGTTATTATTATGCTATAGCCAGGTAAGCAGGCATTACTTAGACTGAAACTGAATTCTGCTCAGAAGGAAAAAGGTCCACAGTATATCAAATGGAGGGGGAAAGCAAGCTGTAAAACAAAATATGTAATCATGTTTCATCAATTTTTAAATAAACCAATTTTGATTTTTTAAAATTTTTTTAGATGCTTATTGACCTTTAGTTTATTCATTGATTAATAAATGGTGCTAAGAATCAAACCCAGTGCCTCATACATACTAGGCAAGTGCTCTACCACTGAGTCACAACCCCAGGCCCCCAATTTTATTTGTATATTAAAAACGTCTACATAAAACGTTCACACAGTAGGCACAGTAGAGCACACCTATAACCCCAGTGTCCCAGGAGGCTGAGGCAGGAGAATCCCAAGTTTAAGATCAGCCTGGGAAAATAAGTGAGACCCTGTCTAAAAAAATAAATAAAAAGGGCTGGGGATGTACCTCAGTGGTAGAGTGACCCTGGGTTCAATACCCATTACCACAGAAAAGGAAAAAAGGGTGAGAAGAAAAAAGTAAATATTGTGGACCTATACGGTGAAAAGAATGGCTGAAACATTTTTGTATGTAGGGGAAATGTTGGTGGTATTTTAAAAACTTAGCCAAAATTAAAGAACAGCTGTATAAATCTACCACCCCCTAAAAGCCTACCAGCCAGGCAATAAAAGAACAAAAACCAGTAGGCTGATCCAAATTTCTTATATTAGATTCATATAAAATAACAAAATAATCATTTGTGGCAAAGAAATTACCCTGTAGATCTGATCTCTGCCAAAGAGCATTAAAAGAGGTGATCTGTTGAAATGGTTGTACAGCTGGCTCTGGGAGGGCTGCTTGGAGAGATCCGAGGAAAAGCTGACTCAGCTACCTTAAAGCTGGCTCCCGGTCACATCTGCCCACAGTCCTTCAAGCAGAGCGCTCCCTCCTTTAGAGCGTCACTGGCTGTGCTCCCTGGGAGGTGCTCCTGAAGTCCTCGAGATTTAGGAGCTCTCCAGCAGTCTCCCTATGGCAAAGTGATGCTCAGGAACGTTCAGGGCTGCAGAGGGAAAGAAAGAAAATTCTGTAGCTAAGAGAAGAAAATTCTGTAGTTGTAAATGTGCTGGCTAAAGGCAAGTATACAACTTGGCAAGTTTTTCAACTGGGATCATAAAACTAAAGCTTACTTACAAGTGAAATATGAGTTGGAAAAGTTTGAAAACATTGATATGCAGGGTATTGATGTCATAGATCTACCTTGGTCTTTAAGTATTTTTATAAATTACACAAATCCAGTAAGAGGTTAGTCCTTCAAAGCCCGTATGTCACATGCTCAAGACCATTACAAAAAAGAAAAGAAAAAAAATCAAACAAAAACAATGGCAGCGTGTATTAATTTTTATATGCACTTGTTTTTTTAAAGAGTCTGAGCAGTACAAAGGACAGAATGAAAAGTCCCTTTCCCTTTCCAGACCCCTGGTCCTCCCTAGAGACACCCAGTAAACCAAAGTCACCAATTTCTTGAGAAACTTGGAAATATCTGGTTTGAGTCCATTTCAAGCAACATTCTCAGTAGTAGACATCTAGTTCAAAGACTCATAAAACAATGGTGGAGAAGGAGCACAAAGTGGAAGGGAAAAGGTCCTCTGGAGAACTAACAAAAAGCAAAGAGCCACCCAGGCTCCCTTTTCCTTTAGGAAGATTTGAAAAACATCACCATTTGCCAAAGGAAGAGGAAATTTTTATTAGAACCAAACTCTCCTATTTAAATCCTTAAAAAACACAAAGTGCTAAGTACCCTACTCCTTTTTGAAAATAGCACCTTTTTTTGTCCTTTTTTTTTTTAACCTCAAGGAACATTTTGTCAAGAAAATTTTCATGGACATAAATCTAAGCAGAAAACAAACCCAAAATATAGCATTTCTAAGTAATTATATGTGGAAAAGAAAATCTTCCCAGTCATCTTGGAATTCAGGGGAAAAGTTTTGCAGATAGTATTAAAACATCCCTTGCTTCAGCTTAAACTGAGGCTCCCCATCTATTGGAAAAGAAAACTAGGCACGTAAAAGACACACTAAAAATAACACACAATAAAAAGGCCTCCTCATGGAGAGGTTAACCAGAAAGGTGCCAGTTTCAGCAATCATTTAGCAAAGTTAAAGAGTAAAACTCCTCTTTGTACAGTGGGCATCCTTACAAACTCTTCTGTTGAGCAGCACCCACAAACCCTCAAGTGTCCAAACAAACTGCTGCAATACTAGAATTTTTCAAGATCGTGGGGCCAGGGAAACTTGCTTTCCTCTCTGCCAACACCTGGATTTGTTTTAGTAGTAGGCCATCATCACTAGCTCTCCTGCCTAGGGTCAACTGTGTCTGAAGTCACACATGCTTTATCAGGAGGAGATTCAGAGAAGCAAGAAAATTTTTAAAATATTAGTGTATATTTTCTGGATTTTTTTCAGAATCTCTGCTTTAAAAATTCAGAGAATGACATTTTCCCCCAGTGCTAGGGAATAAGTCCAGGGCCTTGAGCACGCTAGGCCAATGTGTACCACTGAGCTGCACCACATTTTTAAAAATTACATCCCAGCCTCATCTTCACTACATGGAATTCTTTCCCATCCTTTAAGAAAGTGTTCAAGTCAGCCTTCTCCAAACATATTTTCCAGATCTTTCTCATCCTGATTTTCTGGTATTTATATTCTATATGACTCAACCTTGCACACAGTTCTCTGTCATGAACTAGGTTTGTCTCAAAATCAGTTTAAAACTAGGTGAAGGCCAGGTGCGGTGGCGCACGCCTGTAATCCCAGCGACTGGGGAGGCTGAGGCAGGAGGATCCTGAGTTCAAAGCCAGCCTCGGCAACTTAGCTAGGCTCTAAGCAACTCAGTGAGACCATGTCTCTAATTAAAATACAAAATAGGGCTGGGGATGTGGCTCAGTTGGCTGAGTGCCCCTGAGTTCAATCCCCCGTTCCAAAAAAAAAAAGAAAAAAGAAAAAACTAGGTGAAGATCACATATTATTCTTCTGTTCAATTCCTCCTTCATAGTACCTAGCAGATAGCTATATTCAAGTTATTATATAAAAATCAAATCTGACTAAATATAATTTAATAATTTTTATTTGTTCTTTTTATTTATACATGACAATAGAATGTTTTTTGACATATACATATGTACATGGAGCATAACTTCCCAATTTTGTGGTTGTACATGATATGGAGTTACATTGGTCATGTATTCATATATAAACATAGAAAAGTTTGTTCGATTCATTCTACTGTCTTTCCCATTCCCATCTGTTTTAGTCAGCTTTTTTGCTGCTGTGATTAAAGGACCTGACCAGAACAATTTTAGGGGAAGAAAAGTTCATTTGGGGGCTCACAGTTTCAGAGGTCTTAGTCCATAAAAGGCTGACACCATCCCTCTTCCCTTGCCCCCACTACCCCCTATCTAATCTGGTGAACCTCCACTCCTCTCCCCCAACTCCACCATGACTTATTGTGAGTCAGCATCTGCATATCAGAGAGAACATTCTCAGCCTTTGTTTTTTTTGGGAATGGCTTATTTCACTTAGCATGAGTCTCCAGTTCTATCCAGTTACCGACAAATGCCATAATTTCATTTTTCTTTATGGCTGAGTAATATTCCATTGTGTATATGTACCACAATTTTCTTTATCCATTCATCTGTTGAAGGGCAACTAGGTTGGGTTCATAGCTTAGCTTTTGTGAATTGAGCTGCTATGAACATTGATGTGGCTGCATCACTATAGTACGCTGATTTTAAGTCTGGGTATATGCCAAGGAGTGGAATACCTGGGTCAAATGATGGCTCCATTCCATGTTTTCTGAGGAATCTCCATGCTGCTTTCCAGAATAGTTGCACCAATTTGTAGTCTCACCAGTAATGTATGAATGTACCTTTTTCCCCACATCCTCACCAGCATTTACTTGTATTCTTGATAATTGCCATTCTGACTGAAGTGAAATGAAATCTCAGTGTAATTTTAATTTGCATTTCTCTAATTGCTAGTGATGTTGAACACTTTTTCATATATTTCTTGACCATTCATATTTTTCTTCTGTGAAGTGTCTGTTCAGATCCTTTGCCATTTATTGATTGGGTTACTTGGGTTTTTGGTGTTAAGTGTTTTGAGTTCTTTATATATCCTGGAGATTACTGTTCTATCTAGGAAGAATGTGGTAAAGATTTTCTGCCATTCTGTAGGCTTCTTGTTTACATTCTTGATTGTTTCCTTTGCTGTGAAGAAGCTTTTTAGTTTCATACCATCCCTTTTATTGATTCTTGATTTTACTTCTTGTGCTTTAGGAGTCTTGTTGAAGATTCAGTTCCTAAGCTGAAATGATGAAGATTGGGACCTACTTTTTCTTCTATTAGGTGCAGGGTCTCTGGTCTAATGCCTAGGTCCTTGATCCATCTTGAGCTGAGTTTTGTGCAGGGTGAGAGATAGGGGTATGATTTCATTTTGTTATGTATGGATTTCTAGTTCTCCCAGCACCATTTGTTGAAGAGGCTGTCTTGTCTCCGAAGTGTGTTTATGGTGCCTTTGTCTAATACAAGATAACTGTATTTATGTGGGCTTGTCTCTATGTCTTCTATCCTGTACCATTGTCTGTTTTCATGCCAGTACCATGTCTCTGTAGTATAACTAGAGGTCTGGTATTGTGATGCCTCCTGTTTCACTTCTCACTGAGGATTGCTTTGGCTATTCTGGACCTCTTATTTTCCAAATGAATTTCATGATGGCCTTTTCTCTTTCTATGAAGGACATCATCAGAACCTTAATACAAATTGCATTAAATCTGTATAGCACTTTTGGTGGTAGGGTCATTTTGACAATATTAATTCTGCCTATCCAAGAACATAGGAGAGCTTTCCATCTTCTAAGGTCTTTTTCTATTTCTTTCTTTAGAGTTCTACATTTCTCATTGTAGAGGTTTTTCACCTCTTTTAACATTTGTTTTAAAATTCATGGAGATCTCAAATAACCCATGGATAAATGTCAAAACTGGTATGTTACATGAAAGAAAGGTTAGTAAAATAAGAGCTGAAATACTGAACGAAGTCCGAATACTTAAACTCTCCAAATGGTCTATGTAGGACCCATGTTCCCACAAATACCTTCAATGTCAATAAGCAAGCTTGGCAGATCTCATAAGTAGTAGAAAGCAATGATGTTCAAAATCCCAAGGGTGTTTAAAAAAATTAAAACAAATAGAACAATTTTTTTAAACTTATGCACTAATTGAAATCAGTACTGTAAGATACAAATCTATATAACAAACTCCAGCAACTTGGCACTAGACTTTCATTGACCTAAGCTTTTTCCAAAAATTTAGCCAACATATTTGTTTGGTTATGGAATTTTAATTATTGGCAGCCAGTGAAGTTGTATAAAAATCTGACCCATAAAGGTCAAAAGCACATTCCTGTGAGGGGGAAAGAGGGAGACTATGAGGAAAGGGAAAAAAAGGAATCAATCCAATTCTCTAGCTCCAATTTTGAACATTTAACATCGTAGTACATTTTCCATTAGTCCAGTTCAAAAGAAAATGCACAGCTTCTTAAAAGCTGTAATATGATGGGTCCTGAGTAACAGGCAAGCATGCGAAGTACTTATAACCAAACAGGTTCTCGGCAGTCAACACGGCAGCTGAGCAACAGGAAACAAACAAATAAAACAAAAAACAGGACAAGTTTTCTCAACTTTGTAGTAATAACTGCATCCTTGGATTCTAGAAATTGTGGCTTCCAAATATTACAAATCCCTGTCCTTCCATATCTTTTCACTTTGTCCACACAGCCCATCACCCAAACTAACCCCGGTGTGCCTTGCTATGGAACCACCACTACTCAAAATCACACTAAGAAGTGGGATATGGATAAAGAAAACAAGGACAATATATACAGTGGAGTTTTATTGAGTCATAAAGAGCAAAAATATGTCATTTGTAGAAAAATGGATGGAAATGAAGAGCATCATAGTAAGTGAAATAAGCCAGACTCTGAAAGACATGTATCACATGTTCTCTCTCACATATGGATGCAAGGAAGGAAAAGTGGGATCTCATGAGAGTGAAAAGGAGACCAGTAGGGCAGAAGAAGGGGTCCAAGGGAGGAAAGGGAGAAGGTATTGTGGAGTGAAATTGATCAAAATATGTTACGTGCATGTACAGATATGCCACAATGAAATACTATGCTGTATAATTAATATGTAGTAATAAATACTTTTTAAAAAAGGAATCCTCCTAAACCATAGTGAAACATTCAAAATAAGCAGAAAAATGTAATACGCCATTTTGTGTTAAATCCCAGCTACTTGGGAAACTGAGACTAGATGATCTCAAGTTCAAGACCAGTTTTAGCAATTTAGCAAGACACTGTCTCAAAATAAAATTTTAAAAAGTGTTGGGGAAATAGTTCAGTGGGAGAGTTCTTACCTAACATATGCAAGACTCTGGGTTCCATCCCTAACACTTTTAAAAAGACAGGGCATCTGGCTGGGGATATAGCTCAGTTGGTAGAGTGCCTGCCTCGCAAGCACAAGGCCCTGGGTTCAATCCCCAGCACCGCCCAAAAAAAAAAAAAAGACAGGGCATGGTACTACACACTGTAATGCCAGTGCTTCAGGAGGCAGAGGCAGGAGAATTGCAAGTTCAAGACCAGCCTCAGCAACTTAAGTGAGGCCCTGTCTCAAAATAAAAAACAGAAGGGGCTAGAGTTGTACCTCAGTGGCAAAGCACCCTAAGATTCAATCCCAATACTAATCCCCAAAAAGGAACAAACCTTTTTAGGAATAAACCTAAAAAATAAATTTTTTTTTCTAAAAAAAATTTTTTAGAAGTGGGATTAAGTTCCAAGAACATGGACTCAAGAAGCAAACTAAACTTTCAGAACTACTCAATGTGACCTTCACAAATCATTTAACCTCTATAAGTTTCAGTTTCCTTTTTTCATGAAACAGGGTAAATACCTTCATCTTTGAGTGTTAACTAATAAACATTTAGTGAGCCTCTTCATTCCAGCTAACATGACTGGCACTATTTGACTTAATCTAACAACGAAATTGAGAGGAAATACTATTCCCATTTCATACACAAGGAAAAAAAAATGATCAGACAGGTTTAAGTAACAGTGTTCAAGGTCACAGTTTTTTTGGTTAGTGGCAAAACCAGAACTTAGTCCATATTTTTCTAACTCCAAAAATCTGTGCTCCTAATTACCATCAAGTTAAATTGCCTCTTGACTGTAAATACCAAACTGACACTCACAGCGAATATTCTGAATTCCCTTTCATACCTCTATCCTTCAGGATAATTGAAGGAGTAAAATATCATGATAAGGAACATACCAATTCCAACAATAACACAAATTATTTGTAAGATACTACAAATGTCCTCCTATTCTGACTCTAAAGTAATATTGTTACAATCATGTAATTGTTGAGCAGCCTTCAATACTAATCCACTCCAAACATTTATCTATGTGGGGAAACAGACCTGATCTTCTAGCAGTCTAAAGCACACAACAGTAACACAGTCACATCAATGTTTATAGCTGCTCAATTCACAATAGCTAGACGGTGGAACCAACCTAGATGCCCTTCAACAGATGAATGAATAAAGAAACTGTGGTATATATATACAATGGAATACTACTCAGCCATAAAGAATGATAATATTATGGCATTTGCAGACAAATGGATGGAATTGGAGATTATCGTGCTAAATGAAATAAGCCAATCCCCAAAAAAACAAAGGCCGAATGTTTTCCCTGATAAATGGATGATGATATAAAATCTGGTTGGGTGGGGGGGGGTGAGAAAAGAATGGAGGAACTTTAGATTATATAAAGTATAACTTTAATCTAAACTTTAGATTATATAGAGGGAAATGAGAGGGGGAGAGGGTGGGGGCATGAAAAATGGTGGAATGAGACAGACATCATTACCCTATGTACATGTGTGATTAAAAATAATGATATGAATGTACATCATGCACAACCATAGAAATGAAAATTTGTACCCCATATGTGTACAATGAATCAAAATGAAGTCTGTAAAAATAAAAATAATAATAAAAAATTAAAATTTAAAAAGAAAAAAAGAAAGGCAATGGCATCATCAGCCAGCTACCAAGATTCCTGACTCACAATGTAAACAAACAAAATATGTCAGATGCCATAAACACTAATAAATCCAGGGACACCACAGGTGTGTGGCAGCGGGGGGCGGGGGGGGCACATAAAGTTGGGAAAGACCACTGCTGACTTAAAGTACAGATGAGGGACAGTAGCTCCCTGACTCTTGGAGTTTCCAAATTCTCAATAATTACTAATCTTTGAATTTGGGGGTGAGAAATGGAAATCTCCAGGAATTTCTCTAGAATTCCCCAAAATATATTATTGCTGAAGTACTTTCAAAACAAACCAGATGCAGGGGCAGATACCTACAGTCCCAGATACTCAGGAGTCTGAGTCAGGAGGGTCATTTAGCTCAGGAATTCAAAGCCGACCTGGACAACATAGTGAGATCCTGTCTCAAAGGAAAAAAACACTTCCATACATTCTTTTACTCATTATTAATTATGGATATCTAAAAGCATTGCTAAATAAGAAACAGCAAGCTGAGTGGTATTTACAAAAACCTGTGGCCTATAGTAAATATTAAAACCTGAAAAATGCCAGCTAACATTACTGGATAGTATTCCAATAGCAGGCAAAATCCAGCCCACAGTCTGCTTTTTATAAATAAAAGTTTTATTGGAACAGGCACACTTGTTCATTTTACGGAAAGTCTATGTCTCTTTTCACACTGAAATGGCAGAGTTGATAGCTGTGACAGAGTCCGTATGGCTTGCAAAGCCTAAAATATTTACTATCCAGCCCTTTAGAGAGAAAGTGTGTTGACCCCTGCAGTAACCTACATTCAAATCTACAAGCAAAGTTAACAGTAGTACACAGACTCACAAGTTGAAACTGCCAACTTAGACTTATTTTGCTTCTGAAACTTATTTCTTGGAATACCACCCATAGGATTTGTATACAGTAAGCTATGCATATAAACTTGTTTTATTTGCAAGGATGACTCACCACCAGTAGTAGCAGACTGGGCCACAAACACACATTTATCACAGCAATAGCTAGAAGCAATCAAGACCAATTCTCTCCCACATGTTCCTATCCTGCCCTGACTCCAAGAAATGTCCTTCTTAACCTTCAGCTCAACAGGTCACCTTTTTCTGTGCTTGCTTTCAACTTGATATAAGTTGATTCTTTCTACCTACTACTATCTCTATGTTGACTGTTTTAACTCTCACAGGAGAATTATAACCCTTCTTCCCATTTACCTGTTAACTGATCTTTCTGAAAGGTTAAAAAATATATATACAGTACATTTAGTAAGAAATCCTGGGAAAGAATTCTGCCACAGGAATACTAATCTCTCCAGGTGTATATCTAGATTCTGAGTAGGGATCAAACTCACTAGACTTATAAAGAATAAGGGAAAAGTATTGGGGAAGGAAGGAAGGATATAAGAAGGAATGAAATCCCCAAGATTTTTTAAGGAAAAGATTAAGGTCTCACAAGTCTAGGGAGAAGACCAGCCAAAGAGAAGATACAGTGAAGGGGGCTTTCCTGACATTTTGGCCCCAGTGACAGGATTTAAGACCCAAATATCAGAACACCTTACTCCTCTAGAATTTAATGTATAATTTGGCTGAGATGAGAGGGACCCACTGTGGATTATTTAATTACTAAGTGTAATTAAGTAACAGACTACACTTCTGAAGATAACCTGCTTATACTTTGTAACCTCAAAACCCTCCACTGAAGTGGTTTGGCAGTCCATCAAAATCCCTTTCATTCGTACACCAAAGACTCATTTATTTGTGCCAGAAATACAAAGTAAGAGGATCAAGGATGAAACTTGAGGGAACAAAGACAGGGGGTCATAGTAGACTAAGGGAGTTCCAGGCCTGCACCAGAGCCCTGGGTTGAATCCCAGCCCTGCCGGCCACCAGTCCTGTGAGCTTGAGCCAACTGTCCCCGCAGCAGCCTCCCGCAGGCAGGCGGGCACCATGATGTCCCTGCAGAGCTACCACAGGTGACAAGCATGGCACACAGTGGGTGCTAATGAACAGTAGCTATTATTATAAACTCAATATTTAAGGGGTAAGAAGAGGAGCAGTGGAGATGACTAACACTGAATTATTAGGTTGAATCATATGAAATGACTGAGATTTGACCATTTTAACACACAAGAATTGCTTTTTTTTTTTTTTAATTGGGGGTTGAACCCAGGGCTTTGTGAATATGAGGCAGGCTCTTTGTTACTGAGCTACATCCCAGTCCCACAAATTGCAATTTTAAATAAGCATTATCAAGAGTTCTACAGGGAAGCCTGGAAAACGGGAATATGAAAGACTAACAGTACCCAAACTCACTCCTCCACCAGTGTGGCAGCTTAGAAGAATTTATAAGACACCAAATAGGAAGGTCATGGCCTAAAACAATTCCCCCAGAGTTACCACCTCACCAGATATGAGGGTGACTTCAGAGAAGAGCAGATCCTCCAAAGACAGAAAGACAAAGACTAGCACTTCCCACCCACAGGGGACCCACATAACTCACTCCTTTCTCTCTTCCTTCCCAATTCCTGCTCTCTCATTTCTTTCCCAATGAGAAACCAAACAGTGTCACTTGTTTAGTTTGGAAAGGAAGTGGACCTAGCATCTCTGGTCAACCAATGACACTGACCACATAGCAAACCTTTCTATACATCTTTGAGAACAGTGGGAAGTTCAGTAAAGAAATCGAGTGGATCCATCATCTCTCTTCCTCATTTTCCTGTACTTTCTTCAAACCTGGGTGTCGTGTGTTTCATGACATTCCCCTAAGCCTCAGCCCAAGTTGTTCTATTCCAGCTACACCTGAATCTCAAAAATGCTCTGAGTGAGGAAATCAGCACCTGGAATGGAGAAGGATTAAGAACTGGCAGAGGTAAGATAGGAGGAACCTGTCATTTCTTCCATTCTCCCCAAACACCCCTAAACAGAAGCAGACTTGAATGGCAATTAGATGGCTCTTCTTCGTCTGTTCAGTTCAGCATCTTGTGTGCACTTCCCAATCTAGCACCACTGCAGCATCCATGCCACCACAGTGCCCATGTTTTAACTGTTGTCTCACCGGAATGTGGTAATCCTTGATGATTACCCTCACACACAATGCCATACAGGCTTTCATCAGCTCCTGATCTCAAGGCACTTTTACAAGAGTTTGCAGGGATGCCACCCACTGGGCTAGGACCAGATTTTCTGGTTTTTAATAGGGTGTCTGGTGTTTTGCTTCTCCTAAGCTTTACTCTGGGGTGCCTGTGTCTATTTACCTCACTACACAGATATTTAGCAAAGCTTCCATGAGGACCCTCTTGAAAGTAGAGACTGTGTGTCCAACCCCCTGCTATGTCTCCCAGGCTGGGCTAACATCGTGCCAGATTGGTTTAAATATATATGGAATGAATGACATTTAAAATTACAGAAAAACCAAAAGCATTAACAATTGCAAATGCATAGTGGTAAAAAAAAAATCCTCCATCACTACATGGCTAAATTCCTACCCAAGATTTCAAATGCAAAGCAGGAAAGAAAAGGACAAAATATTCTTATTCCCACTTACAAATATTTATGTCATTTATCAACCTAAATAAATGTTTCACCAAATCACTCTCCCTGATTAAATTTCAACAGGAATAAACTGAACGAAAGTTAATCAACACTTTTTTCTAATCTGCTGGTTGAAATTATCATTTGCCCATAGGCACAGAGGCATTCCCAAGGCTACTCAGCCAACTGCTTGCCCCTCACCAAGAAAACAAGGTAACAAGACAAAAAAATAAATAAATAAAAAGATCCAATAAAGTTAAAAACAAAAAGGAAAGGTGAACAATGTGTCACATGGGCTTGTTTTCTTGTTGTTATGGTGTGTGTGTGTGTATGTGTGTGTACACTACTTAAGCATAATTATGTTAGGCAAGCTGTATATTTTGAAAGTAGTTACTAGTCCTATAATGAGTTATCTAAGAAAAACTAACCTTCAAGCTTCCTGATAAGAAAAATAGCCTCTTATGTATCTTTGTCTTATTATCTTTTACAATAATTGGGGCTGTAGTCCTTCCATATTAGATAGCCAACAAACACTTGTTAACCTATGAATACTGAATTAATAAAAGTAAGGTTACAGATGTAGCTTAGTGGTACTCACCTAGCACGTGTGAGGCCCTGGATTGAATTCCCAGTGTGCCAAAAAAACAACAACAACAAAAAGGGAAATTAATGTCAAGTCAAAAATTTAGGTAACTCTGGGTTCATCACTAAGTAAGTGGCCTTGAGCATTAGAGCTCTTCAAAATCCGCTTCTATCATCTGAATGGGATCACACAGGAAGTCATCAAAGTTCAATGGAGAAAGCACTGAACTGATGACCTAACACCCCTGGTACCTTTGCGGTGTGATGCTAGGAAGTCATTCACCCTCTCTGATTTCCATTTCTAAATATAAACTGAGGACACTAAGCTCCCCACTAGCTCCATGATTCTCTGCTTAGACATTTCATTTGTGATTGCTACCAGGATTTCTCAAGAATTATGCTTACAAGAAGGCATACTCTTTAATTAAAGATGGTTTTCCAATCTACTCCTGTACTGAGATAGCACACAACTACTCAAGAAAGAGAAAAACTAAAAACAACATTTTTCATTTAATTTAGCAGTTCAGTTCTTAACGCACACAGGTTTGCTTTTAATTTAATTTGTTTACCAATAATTTGCTTGCCAATTGAGGGATAAATGAGTAAGAAATTACAGAAGAGAAGTAGTAAAACAGTAGGTGTCCATCATGACTAGGCTCTCAGGGGCATAAGAATACATACAAGTTCCCAAAATTGAAGTCATCACATCTACCTCAACCACCCCCCAAACATGCTGGTGTTCTCTTATGTTCTAACCCCTGCAATGGAAGTATCCATTAACCTTGATTACCAACCCAGAAACCAAGTTCACCTTGCAAACTCACCACTACCGTTGACTCTCCCCACAGCGGTTCTCCACCGTGGTCTCCCCTACACACCTGCCAACAGGACAGTCGACCTGTCCACTGAGCTGCCTCTCAGCTGCTTGAAGCAGTCACAGGTTCACACCAACATATGCTGACTCCTGGGGTTCACAGCCTGGCCCAAGAAGACATCTCCATTCTCACCAGGTCATCACCTCACAGGTCCCCTCACTCTAACTGCACCTTACAGCTCCCAAGGACACCATGGTCTTATTCACCTTCTGCCTTTGCACTTGTCTGTCCAAAATATGCATTCGGCAAATTCCTGAGCTTCAGAACCATCTCTAGCATCACCTCTCAAAGCTTCCACGTTGACATCCCGTCTGAGGTATGTGTCCTCTCATCTGGCGTTCCCAAACTTAACTGTCTCAGGACTCAAAGAGTACCTTTCAATTTTTTAGTTTAACTATTTGCCTAGTGAGTCTGTGGACTCTTCACAGATAAGTAGTATTCTTCATTATGAAACATCAGGAATGTCTCGAAACCAATAGTTCCTTAATAAAATGTTGATATATGAATGGGTATATCCTCACAATAGATTCAAAGCATAAAAGGCATGCTCCAAGAGAAACATGAAAAAAAAAATTTAAAACCAAATAATTATGCTAATGGCAATAAAAAGAGGTAGGTCTACCCAGAACCCACTTTTAGTGTTGCAACAGCTTTTAATTCAAAGCAAAAACAAACAACCTGCTGGGTATGGTGATGTATGCCTATAATCCTACTGGCTCGGGAGGCTGAGGGAGGAGGATAGCAAGTTCAAAGCCAGTCTCAGCAACTTAGGGAGGCACTTAGCAGCTCAGCAAGATGAAAGAAAGAAAGAAAAGAAAAAAAAGAAAAGAAAAGAAAAGAAAAGAAAAGAAAAGAAAAGAAAAGAAAAGAAAGGAAAGGAAAGGAAAGGAAAGGAAAGGAAAGGAAAGGAAAGGA
>JAJEJO010005409.1:166716-190332 GCA_020662805.1 Glaucomys volans | reverse complement strand
AAAGGAAAGGAAAGGAAAGGAAAGGAAAGGAAAGGAAAGGAAAGGAAGAGAGAGGGGGGAGGGGGAAGGAGGAAGGGAGGGAGGGAGAGAGAGAAGGAAAGAGAGAAAGAGAGAAAGAAGGAGGCCTGGGGATATGTCTCAGTGGTTAAGCACCCCTGGGTTTAATCCCCAGTACCAAAACAAACAAACAAATATCCAACTGTCCCCCAAACCTTAGGGTAAAGAGACTAAGAGATCTACAAGTATTATTTTATGCAAAAAAGAAAATGTGTAATATAACTCAACCTTAGATTCCTACTGACTTAACACTTGAAAACAAAGAAATATTTTCTATTCTATCACTTAAATCTTTTTTCTAAATTACACACATACACACAGAGAGAAAGGAGAGAGAGAGAAAGAATTGAGGAATGATACTCAAGTACTGTGCTAACAATGTAATATTACTGGAAACTAAGATGTTATAACTAAAATGTAGGACAGGAGATGCTTCATCTTATAAGAAAAATGTTAATTCCTTTCCCAGAAAATTGTTCCTGAGATGGTCACTTGGAACTGTGCACCATACAATTCCTGAGGCTGGCTCTCACACTCTGGCCTTCTTCCAGTTATTGCAGTCCAGGTGACTGAAGGGACTGCAGTGGGGAAAGATATGTTCTCCCTCCCACAATGCTATGCTCTGGAAGTGTCCTCCTAAAGTCCATGTGTTAAAGGATAGGTCACCAGCCTGAGATACTAGTGGGAGGAGGTGGACTGTTTAGTAGGTGGAGCCTAGGAGAGGGAAGTTAGATCACTGGAGGTATATGCCTTTGAAGGGGGCTTGGGGACCACAGCCCCTTCCTCCCTCTCTCTCTCCTTATCTGTTGACATGAGGTAAACAGGCCTCTTCCACCATGTGCCCCAGCCATGATGTAGAACGCTGCCACAGGCCCAAAGTAGCAGAGCCCTTCAACCATGGACTGAAACCATGAAATAAAATAAACCTTTCCTTCTTTAAAGTTGATTGTCTCAGGTATTTCATCATAGTAACAGAGAGCTGACAACACTATCTATCCTCTTAGTTTTTCCTACCTTGAGTATACGCTGTACTTGTTAACCAACTTTGTTTCCCAATCCACTTTTGTGGAAAAGAGTGAAAACTTTGGAGTCACACAGGTTAGGAACTGAACCTATGCCTACCATTCCCCCAGTATCTGGATCATTATTCTGAGCCTGTGGCCCCAACTATAAAATGGGCAGACACCATGTATTTATCAGAGAAGGACTCCTGAGAACCTGCAAATCACCATCAAGCTCAGGCTGAGACAATTAACATAGGACAACTTCTAAGAAAGGACACATGAAGTGCTGGAAGAAAATAAAAGGGAAGACAAAACAACAGGAAGAATAATGGCAAGTGAAGAGTCAGGACTAGAGCCAACCTACCTAGAATCAGGGAAAACCCCTCTAGAATCCACTGGCAAGTTGCAATAATACTTTGGAGTGGGGAGAAGTGGGTGGGAAGGTGGGGATGGGCCTGCTTCCAGAATTACAAGCTATTATCAAGACTTCATTATCTACGATACTTGAATCTCTGGATTCCTTAACTCAAGTAATTTTATAAGAGTAACCACAAAGAAAGACATTTTCCATACTTTAATCTCCCTGTGTCATTAAGCATTCAGTCCACTAATGGAATTACAGTCTCTTGATTTTGGTTACTATTAATTAGAACACATAGTTTTGCCCCCAGATTCATTTTTTATAGATTAATTCTATAAAATGAAAAATGTCTGAAGTTGATTGTGTTAGCACTCCTTTCATCACAGGCCTCAAGATTGCACACCTGTGATTAATTTACATCAGCACAAGCTGAAACATCAGCTTTTTGATCATTTGTGATATTGCAACTCTTAAGAAGCAGCTTACCTGACGGGTAACACAAACAATCTATATTTACCATTGATATCCCAAATTCCCAAGTGGGCCAGAACTTCTAACGTGAAATAAATTATTTTTTTCTTTCTTTGCTTCTGTGTTGGGGAGAAAACCCAGGGCTTCACAAAATCCAGGCAAGTGCACTATCACCGAACACCACCAGCCCAGAAATTAATTCTTCATAAACATGTTACACCATTCTTATCTAAAATGTGCTTTATTGGTCTAAGATTGATTAAAAGGGATAAAACTATTTATTTATGTACAGATAAGTTTAGCCAGGAGCAGCGGTGCATACCTATAATCCCAGACACAAGGGAGGATCACAAGTTTGAGATGAGACTTAACAATTTAGCAAGACTATAAAAAAAATAAAAAGTAAAAAGGGGCTGGGAATGTGGCTCAATGGTAAAGCATCCCTGGGTTCAAGCCCCAGTACCATATCTGAAATTAAAAAAAAAAAATATATATATATATATATGTACATATATATATATACACACGTATAAATATATACATAAGTTTACATATACATGCACATGTTTTACTTCATATATATAAAACATGTATGTATATGTACTTCATATATACAGATATATATACATTCATACAAATTTTATGCCATACATAATCTAAAAAAAAAAAAAATTCAAGGGCCACAGTTGTAATTCAGTAGTCGAGCACTCCCTAGCATTTGTGAGGCCCTGGTTTAATGGTCAGCACCACAAAAAAATAAAATAAAAATAATAAAAATAAATTCAAGAAAAGCTTTTTGCCAGTCCTATATTCTCCCGGGCAGAAGCCTGCTAACTTCTTTCACTGAAAGTCCCTGCAGAGTCCAATAAATTAACAAACAAGTGTTCATGCTATAGATGTTTGCTTCCTGTATCCTCACATCCCTGACGCCCAGCACATACGTGAGTTCAGTGGACTACAGAGGGGCAGGTGAGGATCAGCCAAACACCAAGCCAAAGGACTGAATGAGTCCACAGGTCCTCACCCGTGGCTGCACATTAGAGCACCTGGAGGCTGCTCTCTAGCACCTGAGGGGGTAACTCTCCAGGTGACTCAAAGTTGAGTATCGCTCAGATAGACACCACATTAAACAGTTAATACTCTCAGGACTGCTTCAATTAGAAGGCAGAACATGAACATACAAGAATTATAAAAACTATATAAAAACATTAGCAATTGCCAATGTTTGCCATTCACACTGTCAACAATTCTGAGAAAACCTCAACTGAGTTTCAGGTCACCAAACCCTAGTCCATTTCATAAACATTTGTCTCCCTGCCTTTGCTTTTTTACTTTTTAAATCCTGGGGGAAGTGATAATCTTCTATAAGTTTTAGAATGGCTTATTTTCTAAAAATGGCAGGAAGGAAAGGGCTAGCTCCTGTTAGTTTTAACTTTGAATGTACTAAGAGTTGGGGAAAGGACTTGAAGATAATGGTTAAAAAAAAAAATTGTTTTTCACGTACAGCACTTTTGTTGGTTCAACCAGTCAGACTTACTTTAAGACAACATACACTATTATTAATTCAATTAAGTCTCTTAGAAGTTATCTTAAGATTTATACTAGTTTAACACAATTGCGAGCCATTGCTTTTACTTTGGACACAAGAACACTGAGTCACATACATGTCTAGAAACTATTTTATTTTAAATATAATTTTGAGTGGACTTTCACAGTGCACATACACCAAACACACACCATAACTTCTACTTCTGAGTACGACTCCCAGTGCCTTCAGCAAAGGCAAGTTCAACACCCAAGGCATTTTTTTTTTTTTTAAAGAAACAGGCAAGTAAATGAATACTTAAGCAGGGGCATGCCAGGGTTGGGGAAGCTTCCATATATGAGTGTGTTCTCTCTCCAGCCGTAGATGAGTGGCTCCCAACTGTGGGGTTCACTGAACATCTAACAGCAAGAATGGTGAAGGAACTAAGTATCCACATACATACATCTACTGCTATTGCTCACCGTCTGAATTCATCAAATAGAGATTCATATACATATATACACACATATCTAAACTATATATGTATGCATACATATGATTTATATTTGATCCATGCCACAGTCTGAATGTTTATGGTCCCCTAAAATTCATATGTTGAAAGCTGATCATTAATGTGATGATAGTAGAAGGTGGGGCCTTTGAGAGATGATTAGATCATAAGGGTGAAATTTCAAATCCTATCATAAGGGTGGGTGGGGCAGATTAATATTCTTATAAAAAAGGCCTCATTGAGCTGCCATGCCCCTCCTACCATGTGAGAACAGAGTAAGAAGACAGCACATATGAACAAAGAAGCCCTCACCAAACACAGAACATGCCAGTGCCTTGTTCAGAGACTTCTCAGCCTCCAGAGAAGTGAGAAATAAATTTCTGTTCGTTATAAGCTACCCAGCCTCAGGTATTTTGTTATAGAAGCCCAAATAGATTAAGGCTATACATATATTACAACTGAAACCTTTAGGAGGAAACACCACAGTCAGATAACTTCCTTCACTGAAAGTTCCTCCAAAGTCCAGTAAGTTAACAAACCAGTATTCATGCCATAGATGTTTGCTTCTTGTATCCTCCTTTCCCTTGTACTCTTCCACCTTAGTGAGGGTTCTAATGTTTCTTTCTTAGGAAATTGTCAGGACTCCACACCCTACTCTATGTGTTCCTGGTCACTCACTACTCCTTTTTTCACCTTTCACCGTGGCTAAAAACCAAACCTGAGCCAGACCACCTCAGTTAGAATTCTGGCCCTGCTATTTGCTACCTCTAAGCCTTTAGGCACTAACTTAGTATGCCTCATTTCCTTCATCTGTAAAATTTAGATTAAAAAAAAAAATTGAACGTGCTTCACAGAGTTATTAAACTAAATGACTTAATATATGTAAAGCACTCAGAACAGAACTGGATATAAACACCCTTACAGGATAAGTCATTACTATTATTGATGCCTTTCACAATCACAACACTGACTTTCATAATAGTGATTTTCTTCCTTTAAAATAAGAAAAAGTTGTTAGCTTTTACTAACAAAACCTGGTTACTTCGACCTGTCTCTGAATTCCCCTCTTTTCTTTTCTCACTCTGAAAGATATAACAATGCATGTGAGAATACGGTGCTGAATCAGCTCTGATATATGTCAAAACTTCTTTCCCTCAATAATGAATAATAAATTACTTGGCAATATTCACAATGGACAGCAGTCTAGAGCTGCCCCTTTCAATTCTTTGAGAATTGAAAACAATGGTAAAAGTGGATCCCCCAACCAGTGGAGTTTATTGACAGAATAAAGGGAAATCTTCAGATTAATAACCAGCATGTCAATTCCCATTCACATCCCCAGCATCAGCTAGTGAACAGAGAGCTGAAAGCAAGGCACCCCCAAACCACCAAGCGTGACTTTAAAATACATTACTGTTCTTCACCAACATGAACCTTCACGAGCCTCCACCAAGAACACCGTGGAGACATTTAAACTACTATAAAATGTAAAAATGAAAACCAAAGTGTCGCACCTGGAATTCATCCCAGTCTTTCAAACATATAAAATTGACACAGTGATGTCTTGACATTTAGAAAAAGACAAGCTGGCACAGTAGAGCAAGCATGACATGTTAAAGGCCATTTGATATCTAATATTAATCACTGAGGGATCATATTTCCTCAAAACAGTCTCTCCAGTTTGCCATCTAAATAATACACCAAACCAGGAAAGGCAACATACTTCTTAAAAGGTGCCTAACATAAAGGCTTAATGGAAAAGAACATAATTTGCCCACAGACCTTATTTTGCCATCTTTAGTCAAAAGAAGAACAACCACTCTTGGGATACTATGGCCACTTGGTATGCCTTGGGAATGGCCTGGAAGGGAGAAGCCTGAAGCCAAGAATATTGAGACAGCTCATAATCTACATGCAGTTTCCAAAAAGGAAACACAGATAGCACTTAAAAGCATGACATAATGTTCCTCTCACATTCATTCCAAGGTCCACACTCTGCTCCAAGCCTTCTATTTAGGGAGGGTCAACTGGATAAGCCTCACTCCCAGCTGAGCTCATTACCAGGTATTTTTCTTAAGCTTCTCTTCTCCCAGGATGCTTGGGTACCCACTCTGGTCTCCACACTCCTGGCTCTATCCACCAGGAAATGATGACCACACTTTGACAGCAGGACTTCCTTCATCCTCTCCAGTTCTGAGTCCCAACCCTGATCAGAAAGCACACCCAGGGAGAGCGCTGAAGTGTAAAGGAATGTCTCCTCTTCCATGGAGCCTTCTAGAATTTAAGGCTTCTGGGATTTAAAAGCAGTGTTTGGGGCTGGAGGTGTAGCTCAGTGGAGGACACAGGAGGCTCTGGGTTGAATCCCCAGCACCTAAATAAGTAGACAGAAACACAAAAGCAAAGTGTGTTCCTACTCTGCACCACCAATATTCTGGAGTGTCCAGATAAGGAACACCCATCTTCTCTCTGGCTGGCTACACTGTGGGTTCTCAGCACATGTTCATTCCAACTGCACCCATGGGCAAGAACAGACTCTGTGGCCTTGAGGGAGTTAGTTTCTCAAACTTTGTTTCTTTCCCCTGCCAAATGAGGCTATGAACACCAGTGTATTAGGAATACCTCCTAAAATAGGTCAATTCTATAGACCAGGATATGCCACAAAAAATGAACACTCCAATCCTGTGTGCCCCATCCCCTTGTATAATAGAATAAAAGTCATAATAACAGATTTTTCTTTTCTTAACTAAACCTGTAGGTAAGAGACAGAAGAAATCAGATCACCTCACTTTTTTTTTTTTTTTTCCCATTAGTTCATTTTAAGATCATCTCCCTTTTGAATATACAAGGATGACTTTCCCCTCCACTCAGTACTTCTTTCCTCTCCTTGGTTGGAGACTTAAGGGCTGACCTGATCAGGAAAGAGTAAGTTTCCAAAGTAAGGTCTCCCCACTACACTGGACCTCGCCCAAGACTGAAAACGCAGGAAGCACACACAGAACGAATGCTGATGAAACCCGGTCTTTGACATTCCCCAGTTACCTTCCAAAAGAAAATGCTTAAAAAAAAAAAAAAAAAAAAAAAAAAAAAAAAAAAGGAAGAAAAGAAAAGAAAAAAAAACCTACTCATTTTGAGCATGGAAATTCAATATTTGGGAAGAGGGATACAGTGTTACCTCTGTGATAATTGGCTATTCTATCAAACTTTGGGGACAGTAATACTTGGATACATTGTGTATAAATTAACATTTCTATGGTCACACACTCAAACTAACCCAGACAAATAGGCTTGGAAACCACCAGCCAACTTCATTCTGAGTAACCATTAAGTTTTAATCAGATGTGGTTCAATTTCTGGAACAGCGAGCATTAAGAGGGGCTCACTGCGGAAAATGGGCAAAAGGAGCTGGGGCAGGAGGCGGAGGCGGAGAGGAGGCGGAGGCGGAGAACAAAAGAACCACCCCCCAGCCAATCCGGGGACGCGGACTCGACTCAGAATCCTTCTGCCCCTCTGCAGCTGTTGTCTCCTGCAGTTGGCACCAAGCGCTGCCAGTCTGGGACCGGCTTCCAGGGAGGACAGCATTGTTTTATTGGCTACTTAGGCTGTGCACACACCATTAATGGACTTTTTATCTCTCCATTTTCCTGTCAGTACAGAACCAGCCAGTCTGACTCTGTTATTATCATTAAGAAAGCTTTTTTTTTTTTTGTTCCCTCTTCCCCCACACACTCTTTAATCCAAACAACATCTGGGAACTTCAGCCTCTATCATGTAAAAGGGAAACAGATTTAGATGGAAAAGGGGAAAAAGTATAGTCCCAGCCACACATAACAACTACCAGATTCCAACCAGCAAACTTATCGAGTCACCCAGAACCTCTGAAATGCTGTTCACTTCAAAAATCCAAGATACCTGCCCCTGTGTTGCCTTAAACTACCACTGAGGCTCTTGCCATCTTGAAATAGCTTTCCCCAAAAACAGAACAACAAAATTTCTCCTACACAGGAAGACCGGTTGTGAAATAAAAGTTAAGAATAATATTTAGAAGAATATTTTTAAAAGAATTCTTTTCTCAGGAAGGGGAAAAAACATTAAACACCCTTGATGAGACATTTGTAGTGAGTATGTCACTAGTGTATAAACTAAAAGGAAAACCCTGGCGCCATTCAACCCAGAAAATGTGTCCTCCTTTAACAGACAGCTGTCTCCACTATAGCTGAAGTGTGCTTTTTGCTTAGATCATGCTCCATGAGTCACGGAATCAATGCAGGAAAGAGTACAGGGCCAGCCACATTGCAGTCACACAGACAGCAGCTCCAAGCCACACAGGTCTCTGTCCTTCCTCACCCTTGCTACATGCTACATCTGGATCATATGCACACTTGTCTTCACTTCATGCCTGAACATGCCTCGTGGGGTTCTCAGTGTTGGGCCTTTTGGCACTAATTCTAGGTAAACAGAACCTAAAAATTACAGATGCCAAAATACAGGTACCAAGCAGTCCATCATCTGTTAGTACATTATACAGCTTTTGGTGCTGGCAGCAGGATGCTGCTCCAGGCTTGAAGGGCTGCCACACTTCTCTTGAGTTTTCCACAATGTCCCAATACCTATACATAGTGTAGAAAGGATTTATTTCCCCTAAAATGCTCATCATCCAGGAGAAAACACATCAGAACTGAATATTTAAGTCAGCAAAAGTTAACAGGTGTGTGTGTGTGTTTGTGTGTGTGTGTGTGTGTGTGTGGTGTTGTTGTTGTTGTTCTTGTTCCATTCAGCAAGAAAGGGAAAATCACTCACTGTCTGAGCCACCAGCTCCTGCTCACTGGAAGCTGTGCCTCAGAGCCCCTTGCAGTCTGTTGTTAATGACAGTCTCAGTAACCTGATCCTTTCACAGTGGGAGACTTGAGTAAGCACTGGCCTCTCTCTGGTCTCGCCTTTCTATTGTCCCACCCTGCAGGGCCAGCTGTTTCTGACAGCCAAATTGCTGCATGCTAAGCAATGAATGCTGTCAGAGAAGGAATTTTCATTTTTATAATGCATAGGCCTCCATGGACAAATTATACAGCTTATGGTGCTGGCTGCAGGATGCTGCTCCAGGCTTGAAGGGCTGCCAAAACGCAGCCTGTCCTCCCCTCTTCCTAGCCCCAGGCTGACAAGACAGTCACCCAAAATGAATCTGAATAGCCAGAGAAATGGAACGTGTGTTTTCAGAGACAAACAAAACATATGTAGAGAATAGCCATTCTGCTACTATCCTTGTTGTAATGGCATACAGTGTAAGCTGACTGAGCTAATGTCACATCATAGAGCCACCTAGCATGGCATCCATTAAGACCTACTATAATCTGATACCCTGCACTGAACATCCCAGGGGCATCAGCAAAATCCCTGGCTCCCTGTTTCTGAGAAATGCCAGAAAACATACCTAGAACTTACTACTTCTTGAAAAACAGCAAAATCGAGGAGGGCCAGGATAATAAGGGGCCCTGACATGTGTGGTATTAAATCATTTTGTAGGAACCCTTTGCCTCCACAGTCCCTCTACCTGCTGCTGCTTTCCAGTAATGATTCCTGAATCTGGTCTGGGATACACCTCTTCTATTCAAAATCTAAGCTAATGTGAAGGAGGAGAGACTAGACCAATCAGCACACTGTATTTGATTTGGGGGGGAGTGCAGCCTAGGTCTATCCAATGAGAGTGACTCTTGGAATTTTATAAGAATTACTAGAAGTTTGATCTCCTCATTATACTTGAAGGCAAGGGAATATGCCACAGCAATTCCAATACCATAATGGAAGAGCCTGCCTGAGAATGGAGCTGACAAAGAAAGAATAATAAAATCTCAAGCACACTGCTTGAGCCCTGGGTCAAACCAGATCTGGAGCCTATTCTACCTGGACTCCCCAAAAAGATCACTATTCAATGTTCCACTTACCAAGGCTAGTCAGGGTTGAGTTTTCAGTCACTTGCAAATGCAAACAAAACAAATGAACCCTCCCTTTACTATAAAAGCATGCAAGGGTCAACACAAATACACAAATTATACCTTACCATCTAAGCAACAAAACAGTTTTGTACTTTCTGCAGTTTCCTATGAGAACGTACTCTTTCACCTTTCCCTTCCAGTCCTTATGCCTTCAAGTGAGCTAAAGTGTGCAAACCATCACCTGATTTTTGCCCCTTTTCTAAAGCAGTCTAGATGTCTGACCTGAATTCAAGGAGAGAGGAGAAAGATAAATTCATGACCTGCATTTTCTTTTAGTGTTATAAATCTTCACTTGACACAGCACAAGAGGCATAAAGAAGTAGACTCCAGTTAGTGAGTGGTCCACCCACATTCAGTGTCAATGAAGCTGTCTGGGGAAGAGCCAGCAAACCAAGGCAGCCAGGAGCAAAGCAGGGGAGGAGGACACCTGGTCTTCACTGGGCACTCAGGTCAACCAAAGCACAAGCACCTGCAGGCTGTGAGCCGCCAAGGCTATCACGCGCCACGTCATGCAGCCGTCCACTTTATCATTAACTACTGTCTGGCTGACGAGGGCAGGGTCCAGTTCAAGAACACAGGGAACTTTCAGGCAGGAGGCGTATCCAGAACCAGGGTGGGCTCACAGCCACTCACCACAGACTATAAATACCCTCCTGGCTGCAGTCCCAGCAGCAACCACAATCCCTGTTCCCCTGTTGGTAACAGAACTGCAGGCCTTCCCCCTGGGACCTTCAGCACAACCAACTGGGCATGATGAGAACTATGAAGTGCATAGGTGCTTACTCAGTGCCCTGGTGAGCCTGGCTTCTCAACTCCCTCTTGTCCAAAGATGGACAGCTTCTGATCTCCAAAGATCAAAAAGAGAAGATGTTAAAGTTGAAAATGATGGCAGTAACATCTCAGTTGGGTGCTGAGAAAAAAAAAAAAAACTGTATAACACACAGGTTCTAAATTGCCACAGAAGGGAAGGAAGGAAAAGGCCAACTCACTCTCAACCCCTCTCCTTGAGAACATGCATGGAAATCTCAAACCTTTATTTTCACTCTTATTTAAAGTTATAAGGAGATTGAGAGGATTGGATATGGTGGGAGGAACCTTCCCTGACTTCTATTTGGGGGTAAAGAGAAGAAGTATAAGAAGGTCACCAAGACTGCTTAGACAGGAAACTCATGTAATTAAGTGGCCACATCTATCAAGCTACTTCTTGGAGACAATAAAATAGACCCCAGCTCTAAGAACTGAACTAGATATAATAGTTGGGTTCACTCAACTCCTGGATCACTCTGCCTTAGGGGGAGTCATTCTAGGGAAATATCCCTGTTACAACTGCTTTTTAAACAAACAAACAGAACCTCCAACCATCCAGCACTGAAGAAGGCACTAGAAAGTATTTTTTATACCATCTCATCACCAGTGCCTGGCACAGTACTGGCATACAGTTGGTGCTTCAAAAGGTGGATAGATCTCTTTTCCAACCAGCTTCCTGACCCTTAACAAAAGCCAAGTTAGAAATAAACTACATGGAGTACAACATACAGAGGATGTTTTAGCCCCATCCAGTTCACTGTCCTTCCTATCCACATCCATTCATGTCCTCAACTAAGATGTACTGAGCACCTAGAGCAGGGAGTTTTACACACTGGTTATCTAAGAGCAGGGTGACCAAGTTCCTACTCATAGAATTTACCAGGACTGAACTTCACACGGGAATTCACCTGCTGAAAGACACAAATCTGAAAGGCAGTCTCCATGTAAGAACACATGTTCCTACACAAAGAATTCTTCAACTCATGAACCAATGAATTCTTAAAGTCCTCAATATTAAGTCCCAACATCCATGTTCAAGGTCAGACGATGACATGTTTTCCCAACTCTCCCCTAAAAATAAAGAAATCATGTGATTTCTCAGAGGGGCTTAGGAAATGTCATCTTAATCCAAAACAGTAACTCGGAGTGGAGGACTATTCTAAGCCTCCTGTGAAAGGTAGTATATGAGTTCAAGATTTTCCAGTACAAAGCATAATGTATTTAATCACATATCTATTATAGAAGCCATGATTACAGAATAAACCTCTCAGAGTTTAACACAATTAATCCTGAAGATGTGAGTTTAATGCTAATTAAACTGTACTCTAAATTCCATCCTCCCATTGAGTTTGGACACAGAAGCCTTGAACTAGGAGAAAGTGTGGCTTTATAGAGCTAGCATGATAAATGCTTCAGATCACTAAAAAATTCCGTTTATGTGCAGTTACTTATGACCTTTTTCTGCCTTTCCACAAGCTAACCAAATACACATCACATAGCCAGAGTGTTAGGATTGTCACAACTGACCTATAGCCAGTTACCCAACAAGTTAAGTCTTACTGAAGGTGATTTGAAACATTCCTGAAGTACTTCTCCTGCCTCAATTTTCCCTGCAAAGTAATAATAACAGCAGCCACAGCCAATATTTTGAAAACTTATCCAGGTGGCAGACACTGCTATGCTAGTGATTTACATACACATTCCAAAATACATCATGATACAACAGAATTATCATTTCCAGTTTAGTTAATAAAACTGAAGCTCACAGACGTAACTTCTCACAAAGCTAGGAAGTAGTAGAATGGGTTTCAAATCCACACCAGCCAGACAATAGGCCACTCTTATCTATTATGTTAGAGTCACTGTTCCCTTCCAGCCATGATCTCATGGGAGCAGATTAACATGCACCTTATCAATGTTATAGGTGCTGTGTAATGATTACATTATAGGGACTAGTTACATCAGATCCACGGACAGTACATTCCAAATGAAGGTAGCCACCAAATACCAGCTTGAAAATACCAAAAAGGCTGAAAATCAGTCACCTTCCAATGCTTAGCTCAAAAAACAACAAAGTATTCCTCAGACTTTTATAGGGTTAGACTGTCAGCATCCATCCAAAGTAAGGCTGAGATGAAAGAAAAGGGAAAAAAACTATTATCAGATAACCTTGAAATTAAACCAAATAAAGAAGAGAATGATTGGGAAAACAGCCAAAGGCCTGTGCTCATTGGTAAGCTTTCAAGAGCAGCTGTGCTTACAGTGCAGGGAAGGAGAGCGTGTCGGGCAGAGGACACTGGGCAACTCTCCTCACAGGAAGCAAAGCTGCCCTCCTCCTCTTCCTCCCCTACCCTCTACACTTGGATGAAGAAAATTGAGCTTAGGTGTCTACAGAGTCTTCTGCATTTGTAAAATGCACCGGAAAGGATTCCAGTGAAGATAAAGACTTCTAAGACATCAGGTAAGACAAATTCCCAAGTAACAGTGACAGATCTGCCAATAGGCCTGCAAGCTTCACCTGGCAGATCTCCAAAAGCATTGTCCCCACTAAGTTGCTAGGCTTTTCACTGCTTAGCCACTCTACCATCAGCTCTGCTCCCTCCCAGCTACTACTTAAGGTTCCAGAGAAATAAAAAGCAGTGAGCTGCTCCTGCCAAAAAGTAGAAGACCAGAAATTTTTTTTTAAAAAAGGCAATAAGAAAAATCACCCATTATCTTTCAGAATAAAGTTATTCCTCAGCATTCACAAGGGATTGGTTTCAGGACCCTCTGTGAATATCCAAATCAAGTCCCTTACACAAAATGGTGGAATATTTGCATATAAACTATTCACATCCTACCATATACTCTTCAGATACTAAAAATGCCTAAAACAATGACAATGCTGTGTAAATAGTTTTTATATTGTTTAGGGAATAATGACAACACAAAGCACCTATACATGGTTAATACGAATTCAACTTTTCGAATATTCTTGATCCATGGTTTTAATTCACAGATACAAAACCTACCGATGGGTAACCCGTGAATACAGAGGGGCTGACTATAACGTCCTGGAAATCAGCATGGCTTTCACATGCCACCTATTAGTTCATTTTTAAAAAGTCATTGTGCTTGGCATGACAGTGCATATCTAAAATCCCAGCAATTCATAAGGGCAGAGTCAGAAAGATGGCAAGTTCAAGGCCAGCCTCAGCAATTTAGTGACATTCTGTCTCCAAACAAAAATATGAACAGGATGGAGGATGTAGTTTCGTGGTGAAGTACCCCTGGGTTCAATCCCCAGTACCAAACCAAAACAAACAAAAAACAGTTAACTGATAAGTGTTTCTTTTTTTTTTTTTTTTTTATTAGTTGTTGATGAACCTTTATTTATTTATTTGTATGTGGTACTGAGACTTGAACCTAGTGCCTCACACATGCTAGGCAAGCGCTCTACCACTGAGCCACAACCCCAGTCCCTGATAAGTGTTTCTTAAACATAACTTCAGTACTCTGCCAGGAGTTGAGGGTTTGGGAGCAAAAGCCTTTTTTCTTTTCTTTTTTTGAGTATTGGGAATTGAACCCAGAGCGGGGCTCTACATCCCCAGCCCTTTTTATTTTTTGAGACAGTCTCACTATGTTGCCCAGGCTAGCTTTCAATTTGCAACCCTCATGCCTCAGCCTCCTGAGCTGCTGGGATTACAGCCATGTGCCACCATGCCTGGGAAAAGCAGCCTTCTTTAACTCAATGGCTGCTGTGGTCTCAATGTCGATGTTGGTATCCCCTCGAAATCCATGCTGGAATGTAACATACCCAATGTGGTAACACTGGAAAGTGAGTATGTCACAAGGACTCTACCCTCAGGGACAGGATTAATGCTCTTACAAAAAATGTTCCAAAAACTCCCTTGCCTCCTCTGCCATGTGAGGACAAGCAAGAAGGCGCCATCTGTGAAGAGGCGAGCGAGCGCTCACCAGACACCAAATCTGCTGGCACCTTGATCTTGGATTAAAACTGCAGAACTGTAAGTCATAGGTTTCTATTGTTCACAATTACTCAGCCTAAGCCATTTTGTTACAATAGCCCAAATGGACTTACAGTCTAGTCAAAGAGACAAAATTATCCAAAAATAGTAGGACAGAGATGATGGGTTCTAAATAAATTATGTAGGCATGGCGGTCATGTCAAAAGGTCAAATAAATAAGCTATGACTGCTGGTTAAGGTGGGATGGTAAATTGAATAATGTAACTCAAAAAGATAATGTCATATTCCAACTCAGAACCTGTAGAAGTAAGCTTATTTATTTGGAGGAAGGGGGAAAAAAAGGTCTTTGCCAATTAATCACATTAAGTTAAGGAACTTGAGAAGAGATCATCCTGGATCTCTCCAGGTGGGCATTAAACCCAATGACAAGTGTCCTTATAATAGACGCACTGAGAGACACACAGAGAAGGCCATGTGAAGAAAGAGGCAGAGATTGGAGTTATGCTATCACAACCCAAGAAATTCCTGGAGACACCAGAAGCTCAAGGGGCACTGCAGAGTTCTCTGCCCTGGACCTCGGAGCATGGCCCTACTGGCACCTTGATATCATGCTTTGGGCCTCCACAACGTGAGAGAACACGTTTCTGTTGTTTTAGATCACCATGTTTGTGAAAATTCCTTATGGCAACCCTAAAAACTAACACAGATGGCAAGGAAGATGCTGGTGGGGAAGCAGGGAGGCGAGGGTCCTGTAGGCAGGAGGAAGAAACAGCAAGGAAAGGGAGACAAGCCAGTCACAGAAGAAACAATGAGGAACAGCTGCTATGTCAGATTACTGATGAGCTAAAAGTGAAATGTGCCTGGGTTAAACAACAGCCTGAATGTCCATCTAGATCCTATTAGTTTGATTAGCTAATGTGGACTCACCAGAGATCTTTAAGCAAGGAAATAAAATGTACAACGTACTGTTGCTGGGACGTTACTCTACTATTAAAAAGGAAAATAAATTAGAAGCAAATACCTAATAAACCTTCCCTTTGTGAAGATCCTTGAATAACAAAAATCAAGTAGAGTATCCATATCCTAATCCCCAGAATCCGTGACTGCTACTTTATACGAAGAAGGGAGTGTGCAGATGTAATTAAGGATTTGAGACAAGTATGAGGTGAGCTGATTATCCTGGATTATCTGGGTGGGACCTAAATATAATCACAAGTATCCTTTTAAGAGGCAGACAGAGCCAGGTGCCATGGCACCTGCCCATAATCCCAGCAACTCAGGAGGCTAAGGCAGGAGGATTGTAAGCAGGCCTGGGCAACTTAGCAAGATCCTAAAATAATAAATAAAAAGTCTAGGGATGTAGTTCAGTGGTAGAGCACCCTGGGTTCAAGCATGTGGGCAATGGAGGGCAAGTAAGGGTGGAAGGATGGTGGGAGATTTAACTTCAGAGAGGAGAAGATGATGTGCTATAAGATGAAGGAACCAGAAGCCAAAGGAAGTGGATTCTCCCCTGAGAATCTCCAAAACTTTAAGAGAATAAATCTGTGTTGTTATAAGATACAAAATCTGTGATGATTTGAAGTGGCAATAGCAAACTAAGAATTATGTTTCTCCTCTAAAATTCTTGATAACTTTATCTTCCCTGATGGATCCATTTAATTCTTCCGGAGGTAACATCGACCTTCTATCTCCCTGTTTTAACACTTCCTGACTCTGCTACTTCACACCTTTGTAACTTTCTAAACATTATTATTGTAGTCTCCTCTTATCCCATGGGGATACACTCCAAGACCGCCCCCCAAATGTGGATGCTTAAAAGGAAGGATAGTACTAACCCCATAAATGCATTTTCCCCCTCCACATACATCCTATAACAAACTTTAATTTATACACAGTAAGAGATTAACAACAATAACTAAAAATAAAATAGAACAATTCTAACAATATACCATAATAAAATTGCCAGTATGACTACTCTTGCTCTTCGGAGTCATTATCAAAGAGAATAAGGGTTACTGAGATACCACAACAGTAGATCTGATAACTGAGGTGGTTACTCACTAACAGGCAGAAGGCATATACAACATAGGTACTCTGCACAAAAAGATGATTCACATTCCAGGCAGGAAGGCACAAGATCTCATTATGTTACTCAGAATAATGTGCAATTTAAAAGCTATGAATTGTTTATTTCTGGAATTTTCCATATCATATGTTTGGGCTGAGGTTGCCCACTAGTAACTGGGAGAATACTGTACTATACGTGCCACATAAGGCAGAGATAATCTACTAACTCATTCATACAACCACCTTATTCAAGAAAGGATTTAAGAATAAGCTATTTTCCTCCAAGGTGATGAAAATGGTTTTATATCTTCATCTGTGATGATGCTTACATGGACAAAGACAGATATAAAAATTCTCTGAGCTGTATACTCAAGATTTGGGTTTCTTACTGCATGGGTGCTACACCTAAATAAAAAAAAATAAAAAAAAAAAGAATAATTCCACCTTCTTTCTTTCTTGAGAGCAAAGGAATAGGTTTAAAGTTTCCAAAGGAAAAGAGAAAAGCAACATATGTCACACTGGGAAACTGAGATCTGTCATTTTTAAAAGGCTAGATGGATAAAGAAAAGAATAAGCACAAAAACATATGTGTATAGTTCCCAGAAGGGATCTGTAGACAGAGATGGCATCTGAACTGGGGAGGTGGCAGGGAGTGGAGGGAAAGAGCAGCTGACACAGAGAGGGACTTAGACACCAACAAGTGTAGGAGGCATGGTGAACAGTAAGCTGTGGTGATTTAAAACATGGCCCAAGCTGTGGCTCTCTTTCTGTTAAGTGGCAGGATATGTATCCCATTCCCTGGAATTCAGGTTCTGTGACCGCCTGACCCATAGAATATGGTGGAAGTTAAGAGTCACACTTTCCAGGGCTAGATTTTGGGAAATTTGCAGCTTCCATTTCCTGTCTCTTGAGATACTTGTCTTTGGAATTCAACGGCCATATTCTGAGGAAGCTCAAAATAGCCCTTGCTGTGAAACCACATGTAGTTCCTTCAGCCACCAGCCCCAGTTGAGCTCCCAACCCTCAGGCAGCAGGCAGGCAGCATTAACCACCAGGCAGCTGAAGGGGCCTTCAGGTGAGTACATAAGCCCCAGCCTCCAAATATTCCCAGCTGAGGCCCCAGATGCTGTAGAACAGAGACAAGCTATCCCTGCTGTGCATGTTCCAAATCCCTGACTCACTGAACTGTGAGCAGAATAAAATGGTTGTCACTTTATGCCACTGTACTTGAGGTGGCTTATTATATAACAATGGGTAGACTGGAGCAGTAACAATCTAGTTGGGCTATTTGTCAAGAGTGTAAGAGGATGAGGTGCAAGAAAGCCATGGAGAAGAGTCTAAAAGAGGATGCCACCTATCTTAAAAGTCAAGAGAAGCAGTTTAAATGTTCTTTTCCATATAATGGTGAATGGTTGACTGGCAAATCCAGGGGATTATATGATTGAATTAGGAAGATTGTATGAGTGACAATGTATAGCAGGGATTCTAATAAGCACTATGAAACACTTGACACAGATTACAGCATTATACTAGCAACAATGTATATGGAAGAATTCCAGCAAGCTCAAGAAAACATCTAATACGGATAAAACAATCCTAGAGTTTGGCTCTCATAATTATACCCATTTACAAGTGAAACACTAGAGGAAAAAAGAGAATCTAGAGTATCTAACCTGTGACAAACCCCACTGGCTCCACTTCCGATGTCCTGATTCCAACCAGTGCCTTCTCATACGCGATGCCTAAGCCAGCCAATCACGCTCTCTCGCCTGGACCAGTGCTTATCCAACTAAACTTACAGACCATAATGGCCCAAAGCTTTTTTTTTTTTTAAACACCCTGTTCAGGGTGTTTAAATCCGTGAATTAAATCCACTTGCCACATGTTCCGTTGTGGCAAGGTCAAATTGCCATAATAATCTCTAAACATTAATCTCAATTTCTGTACTCATCACATTATAGATGAGGACAAATAGTTCTCAGCACAAGCACTATGGACTACTGTTTCCAAATTTCCTACAGATATCAACATTCAGGATTTGAAAATCATAAAACACTTTTAAAATACTTTCGGCACTCTTTACTCACTATTTTGAATTATCTTTTGTAACATTGTTTAAAGAAATATTACATTTAGTAGTACCCACAAAAATTGTAGCCCATGGAAAATATTCAAATATTGAGAAATGCCTCCAAACACAATCGTATATTATTCAAATAACCCAGCAAGGAGAGCAACACTACATAGAATCACATGTCAAAACTGCCAACTTAAAGACTTATTTTGCTTCCCAAATTCATTATTTCTTGGCACACTTTTCATACAATTTTATAGCTAAAAAAAAAAAAAAACACTATTCACATAAATTTATTAATATTTACTTTATTTGCAAGAATGAGTCATTGCTAACAGAGGACAGGGGCACAGACATCAACGTGCAACCTGGCAACAGCAATGAGCAGGTCTAACTGGTTGAATTGTGACCACTTTTCTCCTTCATGTTCTTCTCTCAATTCCCGGAATAGTCGACCTTAACCTTCTTCTCCCCGTGTCAGTGTTTCCTGCTCTGGCTTTCAACTTGAAGTCAGTTGTTTCATTAGAGCCAGTCACACGTCTGCATTGATTGTGGTTAGTGGGTAGTTTATTGAACAATGAAAATATAGAGAATCTTAAAGAATGGAGATTCAAAGACAGAAAAGGCAATGTTGGAAAATTTCAAAATTTTGAAAAAAAGGAAGTCATCCTTTACCATTTTAAAGAATCCAATGATCACTAGATGCTTCAGAAGAATTAAAATGAATGAAAATTGTCTACAGACTGTATAGATACAGAGCAAAAACTCCCAGGCAAGATTTGGGAATAGATTTTAAACACTTAAAACATGATGAGCTCAGCCACTGGGAATATTTTATATTACATATAAAATATATATATACATATACATAGATATATATTTTTTTTAAATGGGCTCAGTAGTAGAGTGCTTGCTTAGTATGCTTAAGGTCCAGGATTCAATCCCTAGAACTGAAAAAATAATAAGAATAAAAGAAAGTGATAATCTGTGGGAACCCCCAAAATAAGAGCACGTCATACAAGATAAACCGAGTTTCCTTTCTCAGTAAGATTCCTAAGCTAAACTGTAGAGCATCATGGTAAGTAAAATAAGCCAGACTCAGAAAGTCAAGGGTTGTATGTTTTCTCTCATATGTGGATGTTAAAGAAGGCCAAGGTGAAGAAGGAGGTGGGATGAAATCTTAAATTAGGAAAACACTAATGTAGAGGAAGGGAAGTGGGGCAGGGAGGGCATTCAGGGAAATGAAATAGACCAAATTATATTATATGTGGGTACAAATGTCACAATGAATTCCTCTACATATAATATACCAATAAAAAATTAATTTTCAAAAAGATTCCTGACAGTTCAAGGAAACATACACACATAGATTTTGGCAAAGCAAATGACAAAGTCTATTATTAAATATTCATGGTTAACATGGACAAAAGATTAAAGAGGTATGTTTGTTAAGTTTCTACATAAAGGGTGCTGTTAAAAGAATTCATCCCTTGCTGGCCCTGATGATGCATGCCTGTAATCCCAGCAACTCAGGAGGCTGAGACAGGAGGCCGAAACAGGAGGCTCACAAGTTCCAGGCCAGTCTCTGCAATTTAGCGAGGCCCTAAGCAACTTAGTGAGAACCTGTTTCAAAATAAAAGTAAAAAGTTTGGGGATATGACTCAAGGGTTAAGTGCCCTGGGCTCAGTACTCAGTACCAAAAAAAGAACTCATCTTTTCCCTAAAATGATGGAAATGGACTTGGAAAAAAAAAAAGTCTACTGCTACCAGTAGGATCTGACATATTGAAAAGTAAGGTAAATATAAGGCCTGAAGGGTAGTAAAGGGAATGAGTATAAGGCAGTGATGGGTAGGGAAGCCAGCAGCAGCACCTATGGAAACCACTTTGGGATTCTCACTGGCAGTCAGCTCAACAGGCAGGACAATGTGGCTCTCTGAAATATAAAATATAGAAGTTTGGGACATATAAAACAAGCAGGGAAGTTTAAAAAAAGAAGCAAAGAAACCTAGCTGGAAATATTGCCAGAAAAATTGGTTCTAGACACCTTTTTTTTGGATACTACGGATTGAACTCGGGCTCTCAACCACTGAGCCACTCCCAGCCTTCCTTTGTATTTTATTTACAAATGGGGTCTCACTCTCAGAGTTGCTTAGCACCACTGTACCTGGCTTACACACCAATTTTTAAGAGACTTATTCAAACTACAGTGTGAGTGGCAAGTTGGTGAGCAGTATGTTTGGTGTTGATCACTTGGAAGCATTGGAAATATTCTGCTTCAAAAAGAGAATATTAGAGGGCAAGAAATGTGGCTCTGTGGTACAGCACTTACCTAGCACGTGCGTGGTCCTGGGTCTAATCCCTAGGACCCTGCCCGCCAAAAGATAAAAAGAATATTAGCAGGGAACATAACATGACAGGTCTCATCACATAAAAGTACTAAGACACTCACTCTGTTCTGTGTAGCTAAAAAAAAGAAGATACATTATGACCAAATGATAAACAGAAGTTTATTTATTATCAAGTAAAAAGAGTCAAGGGTTGTCCAAAAGCAGAGTGGGCTCATAACAGATACTGTATCCCTCAACCCTTGTGGGAATTCAGTAAAGGCTGGAGGTTCACCCAGCACAGTGCAAAGCAAGAGCAGACCTAGGGGATAAACTGGACCACTCCACCCATTACAAGGAGGTGTATGAGTGGTCACCAGCTCCCCAGAGGCTGGCTGGCTTCTAGTCCCAAACCAGCATTTAGTAGACACTTCAGAAACATTTGATGAATGGGCACAACATCAGAAGAACATTGGGAGAGAAAGATAAACGTTGTGTTTCGAAGATTCCAATTGAGGAGGCCACAGGAGTGACTATGAACTGGTCCTCTGCAGTGCTTCCCCAGGAAGTGGCTTAAGAAAGGTGTAGGGTTCAAACCATTTTGTTAGTGGTAGGGAAGTCTTAGGCCAATTTCTAAGCTTAAAAGAAAAAGCCCATAGGGCTGGGGATATAGCTCAGCTGGTAGAGTGCTTGCCTTGCAAGCATAAGGCCCTGGGTTCAATCCCCAGCACTGCAAAAAAAAAAAAAAAGCCAATAAAGAGAACAAATTGGAGGGAATTAATCAGAAAAAGATATATGCTCCTTATCCATGGGTGAATATGTTGTAAGACCTCCAGAGATACCTGAACCCAGAGATAGCACCAAACCCTATATATCATGTTTTTTTTATTGTTGTTGTTGTAATCCTGTAGGCTCAAGGTTTTCAGGTATAGCACATGACTCTTAGAATATATTTTCTGTTTGTCTTCCACCCACACATGTAGTGCTTTTTTGGGAGGAAGGGGGCAGTACTGGGTATTGAACCCAGGGGCACTCTACCACTGAGCTACACACCAGTCCTCAGTCCTTATATCTTATTTAATTTTATATTGAGGCAGGATCTCCCTAAGTTGCCTCAGCTGGCCTTAAACTTGCAATGCTCCTGCCTCAGCCTCCTAAATAGCTGGGATTACAAGTATTCACCATGGCACCTGGTCTGCTTTTTCCATTTTAGTGAAGCTTTTATGCACTGTGGCCATGACTTTTGCAGTTTCAAGTGTGACAGCAAAACACATTTATTTTCCCCTGTTCATAATTTCATGGTTAGAAGATTTATTCTTACCCACTGATAAGAAGGGACTACTATAATAGGCTGTACTGGTCAACACAGGGTGCCATCATGAAACACCACATACTAGGTGACTTCAACAACAGAAGTTTCTTTTCTGGATGCTGGAAGTCTACAATCAGGGTGCCAGTGTGTTAAGGTCTGATGAAGGCTCTCTTCCTGACCTGCAGAAGGCAACCTTCCTGCTGTATGGCCACGTGGTGGAGAGAGACAGCAGGCTCCCTAGTATTTATATTATATAGGCACTAACCCAACAGGAAGGCCAAACCTGCATGACCTCAACTAAACCTAATTAAAACTGCCACCAGTGATCAATAAACCCAAATCTAATCAGACCCCTTTCCTGCCTGATAGTCCCTATAGCCAGGATAGTTTGAGAATAACACCTGAATTGTTCAGGTCACAATAGGCAGTCTGCCATGCAGCCCTCCCCAGCCTCTCCAACCTGCCATCCTGTCAGTTCCCAGCATACCATATCTAAGCAGTAGTTCAACTAAACCACCTGCCAGTCACACCATGAACATGCCCTTCTTATGCCTTCCACCTTTGCATAGAATGTCCTTACGCTAGAATCCCCTTCCTTATATTACCAGGTGAAGTGCCAATTATTCTTAAAACCCTGGTACCTCCCCAGGTCAGAATGTTCTCTACATCTTTCCCCCAAAGCAGGTTAGGTGTTCCTCTTCTGGATCACCACTGCACATTCTGCATTTCCCAATCTGTAATGCAACCACTGAGTCACATGTCTCCCTCACTAAGCCATGAATACTCTGGAAGCCAGGAGAAGACCCTTTGGTTCCTGTGTGACCAACACACGCCAGTACAGAGCCTAACACACAGTTGTGAAGGAAGGAAGGAAGGAAGGAAGGAAGGAAGGAAGGAAGGAAGGAAGGAAGGAAGGAAGGAAGGGAGGGAGGGAGGGAGGGAGGGGGAAGGGGGAGGAAGGAGAGAGGAAGAGAGGGAGGGGAAGGAAGGAGAGAGGGAGAGAGGGAGGGGAAGGAAGGAGAGAGGGAGAGAGGGAGGGAGGGAGGAAAGAAGGAAGGAAGGAAGGAAAGGAGGGAGGGAGGGAGGAAGAAAGAAAGGAGAGGAAGGAAGGAAGGAAGGAAGGAAGGAAGGAAGGAAGGAAGGAAGG
>JAJEJO010005409.1:105625-166706 GCA_020662805.1 Glaucomys volans | reverse complement strand
GGAGGGAGGGAGGGAGAAAAGAAAGAAGGGAGGAAGGGAGGAGAAAAGAAAAGATTGAATCAAATAGACCCTAAAAAGACTTTAAATTAAAAATAATAAAAAAAAAATTAGGCATCTTTTTATTCCTAACATTTCATACCCATCTCTCATAGACATATTTCTAGTTAGGCTCTCCCTTGATTTGCACAAAGATTGTTTTAATCTCCAGTAAAATGCAGCACAACACAGAAGACCTGAGGGACCAAGAGCAAGATGGAGAGAACCATGGAGCCTTGCCATAGAACTGGCAGGCACAAAGTGCACAGAAGAGTGTCTGTCTTCATCTACAAAACAAACCTGATGCTCTACCAGTGTCAGGGACTTGTTCACCACCCTCTCCATTAAATGCCAAGGAAAACCTGATGGGTTCCTCACAAAGAAGAAAACTGTCCAAGTCAGAATGGCATGTGGCACTTTTGGGTTTTAAATGGACTAACATACCTTTCCTAAGTGAACGATCCACACGCACCCCCACTCATCAGAAGTGCTCACTTCCTATACAGGAGTCAGCAACTGCAGATGCTCTTGGGGGAAGGGCTTTATAAACTATGAAGTCCACCACAAATGCCAATGGCCATTACCATCAGTTGCACTTGCCGGGTCCATGGTCCTTCGGGAGCAGGGTAGCTGAATCAAGAGGAGGAAATGACTTTATGTTCTGTCTGACTCATATTTTGCCCTTTTCTCTTCCCAAAAGAAATAAGCTCTTAATGGTACTTTTTTTCATGACCAAACATGAACTCATCTGCCTCAATCTCTTTAATGACTAAAATATTCCTTCGTAATGAACCAGGAACCCAAAATTTTCATATAAGCATAAGAAAAGGAGTCAAATTTTTATTCCTTTTCCCCAACTTACGACACTCCAAAAAATTATAATAAATTCTAAGGTAGACTGAATTAAGATTCTTAGACATGACCCTAGGAAAGGAATTATACCCTAACAGCCTTTACCAGAGGTAGAAAAAGTGCTATAATGTGCTTTTGTCCTGCAGCTATAATTAAGGTTGAAGAAAGTCTTCAGTATTCCCCTCTAGGACATTACCAGATTTGAATGACTCCTACCTCATCCTCCTATCCCCTTGGTGTGCTCTTTGCCAAGTATCTCTCTCTACCTGTTCCCAGCCTCCTCTGAGTGACTCCTTCCTGCTTTCACCTGTTCACCACCCAATTGAAACCTGTAGTCTCTTGTCCTAAAACTTGCCTATTCCATTTCTTCATTCTCTTTTATCATTCCCCTTCCCCAAATTCTAATACCAGCTCTTTAATGTCTCATGGGAAAGAGCATTAAAAAGAATAAAAACTTGAGAGTGATCCATCATCATAATATGGAGAATGTGTGACCCAAAAGAACATCTCCCTCATTTCAAAACAAGTGTGCATTGAATGCCCAACATGTGCCCTGGAAGTGGTGACAAAACAACATCAGCACTGGTATGGTGGCATACACCTGTAATCCCAGCCAGTGGGGAAGGTTGAGGCAGGAGGATTGCAAGTTCAAAGCCAGCTAGAGCAACTTAGCAAGGCCCTAAAGAACTTGGTGAGAATGTCTTAAAATTTTTTTAAAAAGATTTTTCAAGTGGGGCCAGGGAAGGGGGCCTGGGGTTGCAGCTCAGTGGTTAAACACCCCTGGGTTCAATTCAGGGTATCAAAAAAAAAAAAATAGCTTTCCTAGACAGGGCCTGATTCATCTTCATGTCCCTTCACATAGCTCATCAAAGGATCTCACACAGAGCAGGGCCCCTCTGAATCCAGAGATGTTTGGTCCTTAAGATTTATGGTATTAAAATAGAGACCATCCTCAGCTTACAATGGTTCAACTTGTATTTTTTGTTTTTATGGTTTTTTTCAGGGGTGGTAATTGTTGGTTTTTTTTTTATTTTGCTGTCATCATTGTTGTTGTTCTTGTTGTAGCCATACTTGGTGACTGGACCCAGGAGCACTCTACCACACAGCTACACCCCAGTCTTTTTAAAAAATTTTTATTTTGAGACAGGGTCTAACCAAGTTGCCCAGGCTGGCCTTGAACTTGGAATCCTCCTGCCTCCGCCTCCTGAGTAGCTGGAGATTACAGATGTGCACTATTGCATTTGGCTTTAACATATGATTTTTTTTACTTTACAATGGTTGTAAAAGTAATACATATTTTCAGAAAATCTATACTTGGAATCATGAATTTTGATTTTTTTCAAATGTAATGATACAGTAGGAAACTCTCTCATGATGCTGGGCAGCCAGCTGTAGCTCCCAGACACCTTCATAAAGGTAAACAACTGAGACTAGGTTAAGTGTATTAAATGCATTTTCAGTTTATGATATTTGTGAATTACAATGGTCTATTGAGACATAACCACATCATAAGTCAAGGACCATCTGAAAAGAAGGATACAAAATCAGGGTGGCAAAAACTGTGTATTTTAAATATTCACAAAACATGCCAGGCACTACTACTGGTCTGATCTCGAGATAATTACAGGATCTGGTTATGATACATGAGTTCAAAGTTACATAATCCAAGATGCCTTCTTCAGTCTTAATGGTGTATTTCTGGGACTCTATCATTCAGGGCTAAGGTCAAGATGTGAAGCATCTTGTGAGTGGGAAGCTTGGGCCAAAGGGTCCTCTTGCCCAACGTCACCCTCACCCACATTCTCCAGGCAACATGAGTCAATATTAACAACTCAACAATGAACATGTGGTAGATGCCCTCAAAGGATTTAAAAACTAATGGAAAGAAAAAAAAAAATGGAAACAACCCTCCCAGCTAATAGAACAGAAAAAATGTACCAGGAAGCCAGGATTCCATCCTGGACCCATCACTGAATCATTAATCATCAGCAAGCCCTCCTTAATATATTTAAACTTCAGGGGCTTTTATCCTCCTATAAAGAGGAATAATATTACTTTCTGCTCTGCCTCCTGAACAAGGTGATTAAGAGGATCACATAAGATGTGGCACTGCTTTGGTAAGCTACAGAGCCCTCCACGAACGTGAGAAACATAGGAACAAAGGTTGAACACTTAATCACATGCTGCCTGAGCATCACCATAAAAAGAATCTTTAATGACATTTATAAACATATAAATTCAGACACTGAGATTGTTGTGTCGAGGGAATAACAAGGGGAGCTTCAAGGAAGAAGGAGAGACAAGGTGAGTGACTATGTTAGAAAGTACAGCAATTTTATGGAGCCCCAGGGGGCTCTGGCAATTCTTCTGAGAATATCTGAATATTCCTTGTAATCTTTTTTCTTTGTGGAAATAAACTCCATGAGTAACCAGAGGATGACTACTCCCCCAGACTAACCCAGATTTAGTCCCTAAAGTCCCACATCAACCCAGGCTCTTCCTTTGGTCAAAAGTTCTAGAAAAAGCCACTTGCTCCAGCCACACCTCCCTCTCAGCACACTGTAATATGGCTTCCTTCCTCATGCTAAACTTGCACAAGCATTACTAATGACATCATAAATGACCAACACATTGCCTGCTTGACTGCTTGCCCATTTGGTTCATGGGTGTACCTGCAGGAGCCTTCCCTTCCTGCTCCTTTAGTGTCACACTCACCCTGGGCTGTTCCTACATTCTTCTTACAGGCCCTTATCCAAGCATTCACCCAGGGGGCTTTGGGGATCAGACCCCCTCTCCCTTTTTTCCTGTAGAATTTAATCCCCTCCTGAACTTCACTGCTGCCAGGACCAGGACAAGCTCTAATCTGTCTCCAGTCCTGCACTGTCTGCTGAGCTGTTAATTCTTTTCTTCTGAATAAGATAGCTCTATCTCAGTGTCCCAAGACCCCTCAAACCCAACTTGTGAAATTGATCACTCTCTCCAGCCACATTTATCACCAAGAAAGCAATAGGGCCCTCCTCCTTTCTTGCTCAGACTGCTACTCCCTGTTTCCCAAAGTACGAAACACAGACTACCAGTGATCCCCCAACATGCTAAGTGGTAATTGGGCTCTTTTCTTTTTAATGGTTTTTCTGTGATATGTTAAAACAAATCCATAAGTAGCACACCAAAATTACAGTCCCATAGGTAATTAGTCAGAACCAACTTTCATGCACATTAGAATAACCTGGGAACCTTTCAGAACCAAACCAACTAAATCACAACCTCACCAGACAGAGCACAGGAAAGTTGTGAACCATCCCATTAACGTGTGTCTGCAGAGCCTTGTCATGGCAGCACATGCCTGTCATCCCAGGTACTTGGGAGGTTGAGGCAAGAGGATCACAGGTTTAAATCAGCCTGAGCAACTTACCAAGGCTCTGCTCAAAATTTAAAACATTAAAAATGTTTGGGGATGGGATGTTAGAGCAGTTGCCAAGAGCCCAGTATACATAAAACCCTGGGTTTGAAACCCCAGTACAGGAAAGGAATGAATGGATGGATGGATGGATGGATGGATGGATGGATGGATGGATAGATGGATGGATAGATGAATAAATAAATAGATAGAAGGAAAAAAGAGAGACAATGACACTGAAATAGGTGGTGGTGGGGGGGGTGTAGATCAGTAGTAGAGCTTTTGCCTAATATGCAAGAGTCCCTGGCTCAATCCCCAGAACTGGATCAGGGTTGGGGGACAGATGTCTTAAAACAGGCATTCTAAGGGAAAGGCTGAGTCATCTGGGGCACGGGAAGTCAAGCCATATGTAAGATAAACAAAAAGGATGCCTACTTCACCTTGGTTTGCTTGGATTTTAGCACTGAAAGTCTGATGTCTCTAGGATATCCCTGAGACCTAAGCAAACCAGGGTAGCTGGTCTCCCTACAAGATAAGGCAAAGTGTCTGAAGTTTGAGAAGTAATGCTACCACTTCCCCAAATGTGACACTCTAAGGATGGGGTAACAGCTAGCTATAAGGCTGCATGAGGTCCCATTGTAGAACAGACTTAGAAGACCCCAGGGATATCTCAGTAGAGGTAATTAAGTTAATGACTCCCCCATCTTATCCCCATACCAGATTGACTTTTCAGAACCTTCCATGTACATTTTACATGGTCTGAGAAAAGGACATAATATCCTGCATATTTTGCAATTTAAGGCCTATTTTTTGTGGAGCACCTTATGCAGGATTTAGGTTTCAAGAAACATTCTTGCTAAATGTTGCCTTGTGGGTACTTCTAGACAATTTTAGAAAATATAAATTGAAGTTACTTCTCCATTAACAACTTTGTGCTTAAAAAAAGAAGTGGTCTGACGTAAGATTCAGAGTAGCCTGAGACTCTGAGTTTCTAATGAAGTCATCACTACTCATCCAAGTACCATACTTTGAGTAGTAAGTTTCTGCTGAGATTCAATTTTGAAGGATGCTGTCTTTCCTATAAGCCTCCGTGACTGGAAGGTCCTTTTGCAATTCAATAACTTCCTACTCAACCGTCACAAGCAGCTCAAGATCATTCCCCTGGGAAAATGTTCCTTGGTGACCTCTTAAATAAAATTACAGTACATCCCAACTCTTTCTTTCTTTTCTTTTCTTTTGCAGTACTGGGGATTAAACCCAGGGCTGTGCGCATGCTTGGCAAGTGCTCTACCACTGAACCTCATCCCTAGCCCCTGCATCCAATCTTATTTTGTTTACAGCTCTATTCTGGTGCTTCTGTTATATCTAGGTTGTTTTTCTGCCTCTGCCAAAGCTCTCTGAAAACTCTTTTGTCTGTGAGCTCAGCGCCTGGCATACAGTAGCTACTCACTAAACTTAAATAAATGGAAGAAAATAATACCTGAAAAGGAGATAACACATACTTGATCTAGGAAGACTTACAAAATAAGATTGGGGCTGGGAATATGCTCAATGGTAGGGTGCCTGCTCAGGATATACGAGGTTCTGGGTTCGATTCCCAGCCTGAAAGGAAGGCAGGCAAGCAAACAGGCAGACAGGCAGGCAAAGAAAAATGAGAAGACAACTGTAATGCAACATCAAGTCTGTTGGTTTGGAATTATGTGGCTGGGAACCCTCAGTGGAAAAATATATAGAATCAATGTTAGCATTTCAGAGTCAAATCACAAAAGAACAGCATCTCATATTTTTTACACTGTACAAAAAATTAAAATTCCAGCATTCTTGAAAAGAAAAATAAACCCAGATAATCTTCTGATTAACATCAACAACTAAAACCCACCATGCACAGTGGGATATGAACCACCATTTCACCTCTAAGTCTATGATCATCCACTTTACAGAGAATCCTTCTGACAATTCTAAGTTTAAACAAACCTTTGTGAAAAGAGTACTTACTCTAGCAGGTTTAATGTAGTCACAGCTGTCAAAATCATGGGCCATGTATCACACTTAAGAGAGCATTTGAAAATGTGTCAATAATTATAATTAGACACTTGTACCAGATCTAATATTCTTTCCCTACCCTTTAGCTTCAACTGATGTGAAATTAAAACCAGTTTATCAAAAGTGCAACTCTCAGATCATAATTTAATCCTAAAGTAGATATAAAACCTGTCACACTATAGAGATACAGTACATTTTACTCCCGAGGAGAAAAGGCCACAGTATTGTAATACATCATTTTAGGAAAGGTGACCACCTTTAATTCCGAAAGGGTAAAATACATTATGGAGGTGACATAATCTTCCAATATTTACTTCACTCGTTTATATTTAAAGATTCTCTTCAAAATTATGCATGACCCACAGCACAGAGACAGTAACTGTGAACATTTCAGTTTGTTTCCTACTAGTCTTTTTTCTTCTCCTCTATATCCATATGTATATAACCACAAATCTGGAAAGTACTACATTTTATGTTTATGTTTATGAAATTGTGCATAATTTATGTGAACAGAATTATGCTGTTTTCAGTGTCTTGCTTTTTCTTCTTAAATGGTATTTTCTGTACTCTTCATGGTCATTCATTCCAGAAATTTCTGTGCATCTCCTATAGATAAGGAAGTATACTAGGCACAGGATACACACACATGCACATTCACTCACACACGTTTTACTAAACAAAGTACCTGTTTTCCTTGGTATTTATTTACCCCATAGATATGCTGACAATATATATATAGGTAATACAGGGAAAATACAGAAAAGTATTAAGGATCTATTTAGATGGAATAGCTAACAAAGCCTCTTTGAGAAGGTAACGTTTAAGGTGAAATCTGTCTCTGAAAATTCACCTAAAATAGTATTTTTATTGATTATGTAGACTCCATATTTCATGTATGTAAATAAAACCTAACCTCTACTGTAGAACATTTGTTAGTCTTTTCTCTTTTTTTTTTTTTTTGCTACTCTGTAGCTAGATGAATAAATTTGTATACTTAAAGACATTTAGTAAATACTTTTTTTAAAAAATTAGTAACAAAGGGCTCAAAAATGTTCCAGAAAAAAATTTATATTAGCAACCCAAAATTTCCAAATCTATCAAATGAAAAATTCAAATATATTACTTAGCTTAGGGGAAGCCAACTCTTAAAAAAAAAATGCTATATAGAGAAAAAACATGAATTTTATAATGTTGTTTACTTGAATTTAAATTTTTAAATATATCTAACTTGGTAACCACCAGGAAATCTAATTATCTTGTTAAAGAATACTGATTAAATACTTCAAAAATTCAAACAAACCCTATTTACCTTCTTCACATTATAGGATACATCAAATGCTATCAAACCCTATTTACCTTCTTCACATTATAGCATACATCAAATGCTATCTGCTCTGGTCTGCTCCAAACTCATAAATAAAATTTTGCTATTTGTTAAAGACTGTCTATCACAAACTTACTGCTTTTTTTAAAAGCTATTATAAAAATAAAACTTTTACCCTAAGTCCAAAAATCCATTGCCTCTATCCTTGATCAATAATAAAAAGCTGACTACACAAGTTTCTTGATCACTAAATGCCTATATACCACTCACCATATTAAAAAAAAAAAAAGATAATTAGCCATATAAGCTCTGCTTTTAATATAAGACACAAACCAGACATGGTGCTTTAAAACAATCAAAGTAGAGCTGTGGTTAACAAGGCTTGCAAAGGCCAGAGTTCTTCAAGAGTCAAACTTATTCAGGGAGAGAGGAAAAAAAAAAAAAATCATGAAACTCCATTTACTGGAAAAAAAAAAAAAAAAAAAAGCAAGACTGAAAGAGAATCAACACATTATTAAACTTAGTAAATAACTGAGTCTATGCCCTTGTAGACAAGCAGGAAAGGAAAGCACCATGAAGAAAAAGGTTAAGAAAATTACATTCTGGACCACACAATTGGTTTACACCACAAATAGACACTGCTAGAGTCTTTGTGCTCTCATTCACACCATACCACACTGCTTCAAACAAATCAAAAAGCTAATTCAGCTGGGCACGGTGGCACACACCTGTAATTCCCGTAACTTGGGAGCTTGAGGTGGGAGGCTGAGATAGGAGGATCAAGGAAGGTCACAATTTCAAGGCCAGTCTGGGCAAATTAGCAAGACTCTGTCTCAAATTAAGAAATAAAAAGGGCAGAGATGTAGCTCAGTATTACACCACCCGAGTTCAATCCCTGGTACCACAGGGAAATACACACTATGGTACAAACAATGCTGAAATTTTGAATACAAAGTGCAAATGACTTTTGATTCAGCAATTCCAATCTTTGGTATACAGAAGATAGGTAGCTAGAGTTGTTTTTTTCCTATATATACATACCTATGATAAAGTTCAATTTATTAATTAGGCCCAGTAAGAGATTAACCATAACAAAGAATAAAACAACAATTAAAACAATATGTTGTGATAAAAGTTATTTTAAAGTTATAAATTCTATTTCTGAAATAGTCCATTAATATTCCATTAATATTTTTGGCCCACAGTTGACCTCTGGTAACTGGAAACATAGAGAGTAAAACCACAAATAATAAGGGACTATCAAATATGTAAAGTTAGTCACTGAAGCACTGTAATATATGTCACCTAAAGTAACAACTAAAAGGTTGGTAAAATAAATTACCATACACAAAGGAATGCCTTTCACAGGAAAGTGGCAACTCTATTCATGTTAACAGAAAAAACTTTCCAAGACAAATAGTTAAGTGAAAAGAACCAGGTACATAATCGAAACGTGCACAATAGTATTCAATGTACATAGAAAAAAAATTAGTAATTGAGGACAGTGGCCTGCATGTACCTGTTTTCCCTGTTACCTGAAAGGCTGAGAAAGAAGGAAGGCTTGCATCCAGAAATTGGAGACCAGTCTGGGAAATAGAGTGAGACCCTGTTTCCATCAATCTATCAATAAGGCAGCCAGCCACCGCTGACCTGTAATCCCAGCTACTTGGGAGGCTAAGGCAGGAGGATGGCAAGTTCTAGGCCAGCCTGAGCAACTTAGTGAGAGCCCATCTCAAAATAAAAAATAAAAAGGTCTAGAGATGTAGCTCAGGGATAGAAGTACAGTACCCCTGGATTCAATTCCCAGGAGAGAAGGAGAAAGAAAGAGAAGGAAAGCGGGGGAAAGTTGGGGAAAGGAAGTATGTAAAATAGGTAGCAACTAATGCTGGGCCTCAGCAGGGAAGAAAACAGGAAGAGCTGGGACTGTGGCAAGTACAATTCACATGTCCTCCTCTGACAGACACAGTCAAAAGCTCTGGAAGGTTCCTGCAGGAATAGATCTCAGTGCTGCAGATGTTTTCAGTGTTAAAGGAGCAGCTGGAAATATGGATTTTTTCTTGGGAAATCTCATTTTTAAATACTGGCAACCATTCCTTAAGAAAACATTTACAGTACAATATTAGACAAAACACAACATACAGGTGCATTTGGCTCAGGGCTATTAGCTTTCCACTTCCGTTGTAGAACATATCTTGGGAACATACAGCCTGGGTTAAAATTCAGATGTATGATCTCAAACATGTCACATCACCTCTCTGGGACTCAGTTTCTCCTCCTGTAAAATGAGGATAGAAAAACTAGGTACTTCAAAGAGTGGGTAAATGAAATAATGCAAGTAAAGACCTGATTAAGGCCTGCATTGTCTTAACCTTCAACCCAGCATTCCAAGGAAACCATAGTGAGACTCCAGATCTCTCTTCCTCACCTCCCTTCTATGGTTTCACCCTAATATAATCCACACAATCAAATCACATCACAAAGCCTACCTTTCCTTCCCATTGTCTCAGGTCTTACAAGACTCCCTGAGAAGATGCATCTTAGGACAGGAGTCTCAGTCTAGTGATTAAAATTAGGCACACCTGTTTTGTACAACTCGGCTCCTAAACAAAAAACAACTACCTCATATTTACTTGCCCCATTCTCTCTTTCTAGAATGTTGCCTAGTCCACAACCTACACATATACAGATACCGGTCAAAATGATAATATCAAAATGGTACCTCTTTCAAAGGCTAGCCAAACAGACACTTCCTCAAAGGTGTTGGTTGATCCTTATCCTTCGATATCTTCTGACTGAGATACTTAGTGCTCTGCCATTTATAGTTATATGTGTAATTCTTCACCCTTTATTCAAGTACCCATTAAGATCAAGTTGGTTTTACTGAGCAAAATCCCATGCCTAGACCCAAGGACTGTAACAATTCTGAAAAATACATGGGGTCCTCTTCCTCACCTCCCTCTCACCCTTTTAGTGCGGGCAGGTACTCCCTGCTTTCCCCTTATTACTGAAAGTCACCATTCTATTCAAATATAATCTAAATCAACAGGGAGCTAAGGGTTCCTGCCACCATTTTATGTTAATCAGCCCCACCTTTGATGTTGATTGGGATCAAGATGATGATGCACTCTTGGAGCAGGTCCAAAACACATATTAGTCACTTTAATATGATTTGCAGAAACAAGCAAAGACCCTTAAACAGAGAAAAGAATGTGGTGGGGGAGGGGATGAACAGGGGTGGGGACTTTCTGTAAAACTGATGAAATTCATACAAAAACAAAATTCTCACCCAGACTAGCAACTACTCAATAAACAAATTAAGGTTAATTTTCACAACACATAGACCAGTTTTTTTTTCCCCAAACTGCTGATTATGAACCATTATCAAGTTATAAAATTAACTTAGTAGATAAGTACCAGAATTTTTAGTACAAAGTGAATACAAAATAGAAAGCATTACAATATTGCTTTCTGAAACTTGTAATTCAGCTTTATTTTTAATATGCATGTATGAATGTGTATGTATTAGTTCATGATGAAAAACGCATTGCCAAGAGTCAAAAGTTTTTATTACACTGAAATAGAACTAACCTTTTCCATTTTTTTTTTTTTACTGGACTACACCAACAAGTATTTACTCTAGCCACCCATTGCTCACAACTGTTCAGGTTCTTGGAGTTTGAAAAAATGAAAAATACTCTTTGGCACATTGTTCCTAGCCATTTTCCTTATTTATGAAAAGGAAGGTAAGGGTCACTCCAGATAACAACCTATTCTTTTCTCCTACTGACTGTTCCTATGTATATATCTGTATTGTGTAAGTCCTTGGCACAAAGAAGAGACAGAAATCTCCAGCTTTCTTGGTGATTTTTGCTTATAAGCATTCACCTACCATTTAAGAATAGTCAAGCGCATTATATTTTTGCCCAGAGTATAGCACCACTCATCAGTAGTTGCAATAGTAGAAGACTCAGAACATGCTTTAAAATATCATCTCAACCCATTCCCTCCGTTCCAGAATGCTTTTTGTCAAGTTCTTTTTATTACACATTTTTCTCAGCGCCCACTCTCCAAACTCCAAGTATCATCCCACTTCTAACATCCAACCTTGTCCAACATCACCCCCTACCTTCCTTTATCCTCTTTTCCTTCTCTCATGCAATCCAAGGGCTTTATTGTTTTTGTTCTTGTCTTCTTTTGTTTTTAGTGGTTCAATCAACAATTCTTCCCTGAATATCTAAAAAATTTAAAAAAAAAGAAACTTAGAGCAACCTTCTTTTTCAAAGGTATCAATGCTGCCTGATGACTATAAATGACTGATCTGGACTTTCAAAGACAAACAAAATGCCCAGTCATCTAGTATTCAAGTTGAAAAGTTCTATGTGGTTGTACCCACTCAAATCAGTCCTTAAAACCTATCTGAAGAGGAGTTTACTTTGGATTCCATACATTTTCCAAAGAGGTCATACATTTTTTCACCTCTGACATAGCACTGACTACCTCTCTGTGCTTTCCCTGTCAACTGCTTGACAACTTATGCCACAGGTGAAAATTGGAGTAAAGGAGTCAGTTCACCAAGTGTTTGGGTCCCTGCCATACACGTTAACACAGGATTTCTTGCTCTACAGACTATAAAAAAGTAGTTGAAATATTCTTTCCCCAAATGGAGGTTTTTTCCCTTAAATATAAAAACAAACAAAAAGGAAACACACACTGAAATGAATACAATAAATGTTTGTGAATTCACTACGTTCAATTTATAATCAAGCATAAAAAAGGGCACATCAGGCTGGAGATTAACTCTGCAGTAGAGAATATGCTTAGCATGAGTGAGGCCTTGAGTTAAAGCAAAGCACGAGAGGGGCCAGGCAAGATGGTGCACACCTATAATCAATCCCAGCCACTCTGAAGGCTGAGATGGGAGGATCTAAGTTTGAGACCAGCCTCAACAGCCTAGCAAGACTCAGCAACTCACTGAGACCCTTGCCTCCAAATAAGAAATAAAAAGGGCTAAGGATGTGGCTGAGTGGTAGGGCACCCCTGAGTTCAATCCTCAGTACCAAAAAAAACAAAAAACAAAAAACAAATAAAAGGCACAAGGGGGTGGGTAATCAAATACATTTCCTTCCACCTACAGCGTCTTTGTCCCTGCTTCACATTCATGCTTGGGACCAGTGACCAGTGACGGGTATCATTTTCTCTGAGAATTCACTGATTCCCTAGAAGCCAGGGTCCCTTTGCTCCCCTAACACATAATCATCCATTCATTCTTTCAGCAATTAAAAAACAATTTATTGGCTGTGTGGTCTGGGCCAGGCATTGTGTTAGGTGCAAAAGATACACAAAAGATGAATAAGGCACAGTCCCTGCCCTCAAGGAGCCCAGTGAGACAATTTGAAAGGCTTTAAATTGGTGAAGGGGAATGAATTGTGTCAAAAGAATAAATGGAAGAATGAATAAGTTGAAGTTCTTGCCCTCAGAGAGCTCAATCAAGGACCAGAATGAGGAATGAGGATGATAAAATGCTAGGAGACTGTCAAAAGGCAAGATCTGGGAAGCATTCTTGCAGGCAATGAGATTACTTTGATCCCTGAAGGATTTGGTTCTCCCCAAAATGGGGGAAGGGCAATGCAGAGGGCCAGGCAGCCAAGGCCAGGCCTCAGGATGAAAGACAACTGACCTCTTAGAGATCCACACATTCAGCCCCTTACCTCACCCCATCCCTCCCAAAACAATATTCATCTACTGCATCTACTTCCACAAAATTGAGAAAGAACAAAATTTAAAGTTACTTTCCCAATCACAGAAATAAAGGCTAGATACCCAGCGTAAACAATGAAGCAACCCTAACAGGCAAAGTGGAATGTTGGTCAGAGACTGAAAACCCAAAAGTCAAACAACTGAGTAACAGTGGCTCCCAGAAAACAAAGCTCTCATGGATCACATAAGAGCCTTCAGACTTATAAACAAGCTCAGATTTCCAGAACTGCCTAAAGAGCAAAAGTATAATACTTAACTATGCAGTCAATCTGAATATTGGGCAGGGGTATGTCTGTTTTAACTTTAAAAAGAAAGCCAATGGGTCTCTTTGGTTTGGTTTTTCTTTTTTTCTTTCCGTTTTTTTTGTTGTTGTTGTTGTTCTTGCTATGCTAAGAATCAAACCCAGGACCTCAAGGAAGTACTCCACCAATGAACCACATCACCAGCCCCCCCACCACATTTCTTTGTCTGCTGGGTCTCCTACTAGCTAATTTTGAGTGGCAATCAGTGTCTCCTCTGAACCAAAGATAATGATGTGCCAACCACACCAACTTGATGAAGCTCTTTCAAGGGGAGTCTTTCACTTGAGTGTCCTTTCCAACAGACAGATCCTGGTTTGGAACTTCTGATTCCTAAACTAGCATAGCAAGCAAGAGCAGTCTATGGTCAACAGCTAAAAAAGAAGGAAATCTTCCATTTGGTTCTTCTGAGAGCTGGAATTGGCCACAGGGAAAAAAAAAAACACAAAGTTTTCACTCCAAAACATCAAAGAAGGCATTTTGTACCAGGAAACCCAATTCCAAATCCTCATTTCCAGGAATAAAGCCACAGTGCCCAATACTTGCCTGGGAAAATAAAACAGGAGACTCTGTGGATTCCAATTAAAACCTCTGATGGCTTTATTTCCCAGCCTCACCAGTTTAATGTTTGTTAACATTTTACCCAGTCTCTGCTTAAACTTAAATACCACTTCCAGCTCTGAATGGTCACTTTATCCCTGGGTAAAAACCAAAGCGTTTTAACGCTTCATGACAGCACTCTGTGCCCCATCCCAAGTACTAGATATATAAGACAAGGTGATGCTGAGAAGTGCCAGCTGCAGCCCAACCCATGTCTCCCACAACAGCAGAGAACTCAGAAGAAACCCCACTGCAGCCCACGCTATCACTTTAGATACAACACTGGATATAAGAGTGGAAGGAGGAGACAACAGGGAAAGTGACATACCTCAGCTTTATTCAAGTGTCACAAATAATCAGCTGGCTTTAAAATTATTACCTGGGGTCTTCTTAACAAGCCAATAGTTCTTGTGTGCCTACTTTAAACAAGACACCAAGCTGTCTATACTTGGCAGAGTGCAGTGAAATATTCCCCAAGTAATCATTATGTTAATAATGTGTTTAATTTTATCATTTTATGAAAAAAAAACTATGTGTCACATATGTAGGTTACAAAGTCTAAAAATAAAATCAGCATGCATGAACCCAACACCCAACCCAAAAACCAGAACATCACTGATACTGTATCATCCACCTACCTTGTCCACCCTTATCCCAGGCCACACACATACCAGGTAATCATTATCCTGAATTTGAGGTTTTGCTACAAGTATAAATGCATCTTGAAGATTACCACCTATTCCCAAAAAGAGAGTTGGCTTTCTATATATGGCAGCAACAGATAGTTTCCTCTTAAAAAAAAGAGTAAGTTTGTGTTTTTTAAAAGAAAGGGCGGACTGATGCTTTAAAAATATATTAAATAAAGACTAAGTGAGACTTAGTTATGGAAAACTCAAGAAGACAGTGTGTGAATAAATGAAGTTTAGGAATCACTGGCAATACTAGCCCCAAACTGAGTATCATAGACCTCTGGTTCAAATCTCCACTACACCATTTAAACTTGCCAAGTCTCAATTTCCGATTGTAGAAGAGTAAAATAATAATAAAGCATATGGTGGTTAAGGAAAAAGGGGTGAAAAAATATATGTGAGGAGCTAAACAGTGTCTGGCTCATATCCAACACACCCAAATCATCCTGTCATTAAATTCACACACACGTATCAAAAGGTTCTGCCACCATCAATGGCTTTCTTCTCCATAATTCTTAATAACTTGGGCATGAGATCTCCTCTCATAAAAATAAATCAAGATACAAAGATCCAACAGCCAAACAAGCCACAAAGGACAGCTCCCAGTCCCAGCATTGATTCCATCTTCACCTTGTGACCTTGAAGAGTAGGATCATTTTTCAAATCCATTTCTGTCCTGTCTCCTCCTCCCTTAGAAGGCTAGACTACTCTATCCAACCCTAAGAATTACCTAGAAGCTTATCATGATCATCACAAACTAGTCCAGTCGAGTCTTGGGTAAGACAGATGCATAAACTGTATTTACTGATTGTCTCTCTTATCCCATATGTAATTGCAGGAATAAAATCTGGTAAATCAATCACTACTTTGAAAAAAATATCATTACAATGCTATTAATCTAATTACATTTCTCACTTTGAAAATTCATTCCATTTCTGAAGATGGCATTTTTACTCTGCATCCTTAACACTCTTTTAAATTACTTAGATGATCACTTTCTCCCAAGGCACAAAAGTTGTAAGACTACTACCTAAATCAAGTTTTATTGAAAACCACTCTTTCCTTTTCAAATTAAAATCAGCAATACATCTGGAACAGAAGAGAGTGAACCCAATCAGTGCACATCCAGTCCTTAATATGTCATCTATCCAGAATTACCTCAACATCACTCAGCATCTTTGAGTATTTGCATCAGGGGTAACAGAAGAAACACTATTATTCAACAAAAAATATATCAACTTAAGGCATACATGTCAACTTAAAAATATTTCCATTTTTAAAAAATTCCAGGATCGAAAACAAAAGTAACTGAATCAGAAAATGATCTGATCCTAGGGGATGGTGATCCAGATCCTATCCAGTCCTAAAATAACCTCCTGACCCCACTGTCCCCATTAATGACATGGGTGAGGCCCATATTTCATACTTAAGCAGTCTGCACACTGTAAAGCTGCATGGCAAGCTGGTGTCTGAGGTCAGCACAAGTCTAGTGTCTGCTGGCTGCCCAAGCCTGGGCCCCTGGCCAGCAACCCACCTCCAGAGAAAAGTGCCAGGACATACTATAGTGTTTCCATTTAAGGCCCGACACTTGGATCAGCCCATCTCTGAAATTTCTTAACACCACCTTTCCAGGAAGAATTTTTTTGGGGGAAAAGGGAGGTGGTGTCTATTTTTTGCCACCGCCTTCCCTTGGGCTGTCAGAGTAGTCTGTATCTCTGGGACAGGATTCTTTAAAATCAATGGATAATGTCTCCATTCGAGGTTCTCTTCACACATACATAAAACGTGTACAGGGTTGGTCCCTTTTCCCATCTCTAAGACCTATCACCCATGCCTCAAAAAAGAAAAAAAAAAAAAAGGCCTAATAAAAGGAACAAATCCATTGTATTACCTTCTACCTCTCTCCAAAAGTCCAATTAATGACAACTTTGTGACCCAAGACTTTTCTTCTGCTAAGTGAAATGTTTTCTTCCCCAAGTAGCTTCCTCCACAGCTCCTCTCCCATGCAAGGAGCGTTCAAAACTCCAGGGGAAATGGGGAGGGGGTGGGAGACGTATCTGGCACAAACTGGACAGAGCTGAGCCAGTCTAGAACCCGACGGAAGTCGGAATCCAGCGGCCTCAGAGGCCCACATTTCTCCCCAGCGCGCCCAAGGTTCTAGCCTCACTGTTTTGGTTACAGTGTTGAAGGAAGGGTTTTAAACTTGGCAAAGTACCGTGCAACATCTGTAACCACATTTGCCTTCTGGGGATCGGAAGATGAATCCCACATTCCTGGCTTTGAAGCTTTTTGAAACTGCAGCTAGGAAGAACGGAGGGAGGGAGGGAGTTGAGCAGAGTTTATTGGCTGTCTCTCCAGCAGAAAATTCCTCTTGGAAGGGATGGATATTTTGAGGGTGGGGGTGATTCGCCCATCTCTTTACTCTCTACCAAGCTCAGCTAGGAAGGTGAGCCCCTGACCGAATGGCCGGATCGATTTATAAGTCAGAGGCGCACACCCTGAAGGAGTTCACTACACACCTACACACACACCCAGTGCAAAGCCGAGACCCCTGCTCCATGCCTCTGCCCTCCCCCATATCCCACCAGCAGTTCAGGCCCAAGGCAAGACAGTTTTGTTCCGCGACTGCTCCCCCCACCGAGAAGGGATCAAGCTTGGGGAGAAAGGAATGAAAGCGAGGGGAAGGCACCGCAGACGCCCACCCTCCCACCCCCAATCCCTGTCTCTTCTCCCGCTAGGCTCCCTCCTCCCTCGATCCTCCCGGCTCCGGCAGCGCGGCCGACGACCTGCTCTCACCTCAGGTCCCGCCGCGGCCGGGGGCAGAGCCGGGGGAGGCGGAGTGCGCGAGGCAGCCAGGCGCTGCAGGTCGGCGCGGCGCGGGGCGGCGCGGGGCGGGCGGCCCCGGCGGGCGCGGGGCGGGGCGGGGCGGTGCAGCCGGCGAGGGAGCCCGGAACTCTGCGGGGCCGAGGGCCGGCGGCCGGCCCCGAGTGACGGCTGCGGCAGCGGCTGCAGCGGAGCGGTGTGTGGGGCCAGGGGCTTCACAGCCTCGGACCGGTGCGGCTGGCGGAGGAGCAGGCTGGCAGCGGCAGCGGCGGCAGCGGCAGCGGCAGCCACCCGGGGGAAAGAGCCGGGGGAGGGAGGGGAGGCGGGGTGAAGAGCAAGAGGAGGAGGAGGAAGGGGAGGAGGGCGGGCGGAATAAACTTCCCGAGGCGCAGAGGCTCGGGCGGGGAGGACGGCCGCGGGCAGGGCGGGAGCGCCGGGTGGGGGCTGCCCCGGGGGCGGTGGGGGAGACGGTCACAGAGAGTAGAAAAGTTCCCCCAGTGCCGAGGGGTAGGCTGCGGCGGCGGCGGCTGCAAAGAGCAGGAGCCGGAGCGGGAGGAGCGGGAGGAGGAGGAGGAGGAAGTGGCTGCGGAGCGCTCGGCCAATGAGTGTCTGGAGCTGTGATTAACCAGGCAGCAACACATCATTTCCTCCCGGCGCGGATCCAGGGAGCCGGGAGGGAGAGGGAAGACGGCGGGGCGGGGCCGTCCCCGCGCCCCCTGCAGGCGCCCGGCCCGGGGCGAGCCCGCCGAGCCCCGCCGAGCCTGACCGCGCCGCCCCCGGCGCGCCGGGCGCTGTCTAGCCGGTCGGTGGCTGGCCGCCGGGCGGGGAAGACGCTGCGAGCGCGCCGCCCGCGGGGCTCCTTGGAGGTGGCGGGGCAGGCCTGAGCCGGGCTCCCGCGGTCGGGGTGGGAGGAGGAGAGGCCGCGCGGCGCGGGTGAGTGCCCAGGTAGGCGCGGGCGGGGCCGTCTGGACAGCTCCCGGGGGCGCGCGAGGCCGGCGGGCGGGCGGGCTGCCTCCTGGGCCCCGGAACTGCGGGCCTCCAGCATCTCGAGTCCTGCTTGTCAGGCTTAGGCTGGATTCTGAGAGAACCTTCACATTCTCATCCAGGCCATTTCTGACCCGCCTTCAAATCCCCTTCCACTTTGTTCATTTCCTCGCAAGGTCTGCGTTATGCAAGCCTTTGCCATTTTCGCAGTCGGCTTCCTTAGCAGTAAAAATAAATCTCAGAGTGGTGGGTGGGCTTCTGCAGTAATCTAGCCCTGTCCTAGGCGCCATGGGAGTTTTCAGTGCAAAGGAAGGAATATTCCCCACCGCCGAGAGGCTGACAACCCCTATCCTTGGATACACAAAAACACCCCAGTGTGCTAACATTATCCAGAGCATCAAAAAGACATGCAAGGATCAAATTTTGCATGGTGCCTGCTGAGTGTAAGGAAGCACTATGCCATTTTCTCTGCCCTCTGGAAGCCTATAATGTACAGTCCTAGCACAAAGCAAAATAAAAGCATGACACCAATAAATGGGAATACCATAAAATATTTTTATCTCTACAGGTCCATTCATGCAGAGGGCATTTATTGGGTGACTGCAGTACTGCAAAAGGTTGCAAAGGAAATGGAAGATCTGATACTTCAGGTCAGGAGTTTACAATCTAGTTAGAAACAGGCATATATACAAGGAACAGCTAGGGGGGGAAATCCCCAAGTATGAAGATGGAGAAGGTTGGGGGCCTTTTTAAAAATAAGAACAGGGGCTTTATACGTATATGTTCTGTGGGGATCAGGAGAAGAAATTCCAGGTCAAATCAAAGGAGGACTGTCTTTATGTATCCCTGCTCTATGGAACAATAATAACAAGGTCTCTTGGCTGAAGTATCAGCCCTGCTACTTAAAATCTATTTTGACCTTGTGCACACTTTTAACCTAATAAGGAATTAAAGGCTGTTTCCTAAGATGGTTATGCAGTTCAAATGAGAATACACATGGATGCTTTTCCAACTGCTGTTTCTCCATCATATATATTTATAGAGTCCTCTTTAATGCACTGGTCTCTTTTGATAGCCTTCTTTACAGTATCCTCTAGGCTGTAAGCTCCACGAGGGCAGGAACCAGGTTTGATTGTGTTCCTCATGTATCATCATGCCTAGCAGAGTGGTACATGTGAGTGCTTAATAAAGGTTTACTGAGTAAGTGAATAAATGAATTGATGAGTATTGTTATGTTTTGAACTATTACTTTCATGTGCTCCTTATGCAGTTTTTTGATTGTCGTTTTGGCTTTTGGAAATGGTCTTATTGTGTAGCTGGCTCAGTGCAACATTCTAACTTGGGACCCTCCTGTGACTAACTTGTGTTCCAGGAGGCTGTCTGAGAGGATTCTGAGTAGTGCTTTTAACCTTGTACTATAGATTGTGTAAAGCATGAGGATACACTAAGATACTATCCTCCCTCTACACCCAAGAATACAGCCTTCATGCTTTAACACCTTAATACAGGGTTTCTCAACTTTGGCCCTGTTGACACTTTTGGCTGGATAATTGACCTATCCTCTGCAATGAAAAATGTTTAGCAGTATCCTCAACCTGTATCCACTAGATGCCAGTAGGACAAACTCCTCCCCAGTTGTGACAATCAGATATTGACAAATGGCTCCTGGGGTACAAATTGCTCCCTGTTAGAACTGGTGCCTTACCCCAAGATTTAGTACATTGATTTAACACTGGTGGGAAATATACCAGTAAAGTAACTTGGAGGAAATACATTTTCTGTTATTCTAAGATTCTCCGATCTCCTCGATCATATGTTTCAAGGAGCACGACTCTTCTTAATTAATTGCCTGCTGCATTGTGAATTGGCACCTCTTCTGTTTTCTGCATATCCTCCTCCTTTACACCCAGATCAACATGTTCATTTCTAAAAGTCAACAGCTCTCAAAAACTATTAGGAAATAGGGTCTTGAGCAACCTGAGAGTCTTGTATGATATTTTTCTATAAAATTTTGCATAACACTTCTCTTTTATAAATTCTAAGACCTATAAACAATAAATGAGACATGATAGAAATTGTAATCCTTAAAAATTATTTCATTTAAAATTCTTAAATAACTACATGGAGTAATTTTCATTTTTAAACCATTTCTTTTTGGTTCTAGTGAAAGTTTCATTTCATAATGGAATAAAAGAACATGTTTGGGGCCAGGGATGTAGTTCAGTGGTACAGCGCTTGCTAGCATGTGTAAATCTCTGAGTTTGAGCTCTAACAATGGGAAGAAAAAAGAGAGAACATGTTGTATTAAAACCCATAAATCAAATATTAGCTTGGTTATAGTTCCCAGCTTCCAGAAACAAATTCTTTCAAAGATTTTTTGGGATGTTCTAAAGCTGGTGTTATTAATGAAAATCCTGAAGGATTGATGTGCTACGGTTCAATTTCTAAAAGTTTCTTAAAGAAAAATAAAGATTAATGGTTGAGAGAATAAACAAATAATGATAAGTCTGTTCATTGAGTAGCGAGCATGCAAAACAAAACTAAAGAAAAACTCTTCCTAGCAGGCAATAATAGGGGGTTTGTGGATATGAGCAGACAATTTTGTTTAGCAAAACAATGTCATCTGTCTCAATAAATGAGGTTTATTTGGAGCATTAGTTTTATACTTTTGTTTATATTTAGTTTGTTTCATAGTTGTATAGTAGTTACAAGCATATGCATATTAGTTTATATCTACATTAGTAATTGTTCACATTGAAGTTGAGCACCAAAGACTGGGTATGCATGCAAACAGCTTAGAAAAAAGATGATTTGCTGGTGGCCCACACCTGTAATCTCAGTTCCTTCAGAGGCTGAGGTAGGAGAATCACAAGTCCCAGGTCAGCCTCAGCAACTTAGTGAGTCCTTGTCTCAAAATAAAATAAAAAGGCCTGAGGATGTTGTTCAGTGGTAGAGCACTTGCCTGGAATGAACATGGCCCTGGTACAAGTCCATTCCCTAGCACTACTTAAAAAGAAAAAGCCCAGTTTAAGGTTAGATATGATTTATGGTAAAATGATTCTCCAGTTTCTGTTTTTTTAGGTTAGAACCAGGATATAGACTCTCAGGTGGTCTCCAAGTTCTCTATGAATCCATGAAATTTGTGCTTTTGCTCAAATTACAATGTTTTTTTAAATGGCACATTAAAGAAATTAATAATTATGCATATTCTAGATCATACAAATGTCTACAACAGTATCTACCATGACCCCACAGTCTTTTTTGCTATCTATATACCAATAAGAACATGAAGCTTATTTAAATGATATTTTAATAAATATAGCATAAGGACCAAGGTCTGAAGGTCCATAAGCTTTTTTTTCCTTTTAAAAGTGTCTATACAATTACTCAAATGTGAGAAAAACTGACACAGTTGCATCATAACTATTCTTTAAAAATGATTAATTAAAAGGCCTGAGGTCTGAAATTAAGTCCTAATCCTGAGACCCACAAAAAACCAATATCATGTTCTAAAGATCCAAGTTACTACATCAGAAGAGTAGGGGGTGGAAGACAAAAATCACAAGGTAAAAGGACCACTAAAAATCATGTCAGGCTTGGCACCCTTTTCCCTAAAAAGGTACAAATCAGTCAGGACAGACATTGGTTTATCTTCAAGTTAAACTTTTCAGGTGTATCAGTCACTCGCTAATTGTGTATTTCATTCAAGAGCTTATTGGCACTGGGTGCAGGGGACAGGCCTATAATCTCAGCTTCTCCAGAGACTGAGGCAGGAGGATGGCAAGTTCCAGGCCAGCCTGGGCAACCTAGCAAGACCCTGTCTCAAAGTAAAAAAGGACTAGGGATGTAGCTCAGGGTTACATGCCCCTGGGTTCAATCCATAGTACCACCAAAACAAACAAGCAACAATAATAACAACAAAAAATGACATATAATATTTCATCCATTATTTCATATAATTGAACAGAAAATCTGTTGGTAAGAGTGACTTTATAAAGGACAGTGCTATGGAGACTGTAAACTGGAATAACAGTTTCTGGAAGACAATTAGGTGGTATGTATCAAACATCTTAAAGATATTTATACTCTTTGACACTTTAATACCATTTCAGAAATTATGCTGTCAAAATAATCATCAATTGCAAAAAAAGATTTGTATAAAAGCATAATCATCATCCAATAACTTTGGAAATGACAATAATAAAACATTGAAAAAATTGAACACAAATGTAATATAACAATTCCAAAACCCTTGTAAACACATTCATCCCTCAAGTTTACATATACACAAAGAAAAAAGACCACAAGAAAATATGTCAGGATCTCCACTACTTATCATGGATTGTAGCTGATTTATCTTCTTCTTCTTTCCTTATTTTCTTTTTCTTTTCTCTCTCTCTTTTTTTTTTTTTTTTTTTTTTTTTTTTTTAAGATACGAAAAGAGGCTTTAGTTCAGCAAGCATTTTGCAAACGGGATATGCAGCCTTTCACACAAAACAGAAGTGTGCTCCTAATTTTTTTCTTTATACATGTCTCAGTTCCAGTGGTTCTTTAACATTACCTTTATAAGCAGAATAAGCATTATAAAAATAGGAATGCACATACTTTTCAAGGGTCTGACAGTCATGGGAAAAAATCTAACATGAGGAATACATATAGATATATATTTGTGAACTGGAAGGCATGGTGTTGAGAATGGAATTGGAATTTGGCATTTTTGTATTTTGCTATTAGGTCTTTTTTTTTTCCCCCAGAAGGAAATTTCCCAAAGAATTCATAGCCTGCCAGGCATGGTGGTGGGCACCTGTAATTCCAGCAACCCCGGAGGCTAAGGCAGGAGGATTGCAAGTTCCAGGCCAGCCTCAGCAACAGGATGAAACCCTGTCTCAAAATAAAAAAGGCTGGGGATGTAGCTTAGTGGTAGAACATTCCTGGTTTGAATACCCACTACAGAAAAAAAAAAATAAAAGAATTCAGAGCCTGAATGTACATTCTTTTCCTGCTTCTGAAACTTCTCCTGACCCACTTCCTTGTGACCTTGAGGGCTAGATGCCCTTGAACCTTTCCATGGTCTTCTTCACATTCTGGAGGTCCTTGAGTTTCTGATTTACTTAAGTACAGTTAATTGAGCTACACTATATAGACATGGATTTCTAAAACTAATCCCTATGAAGCCTCAGGAAGTTCAAATTAATTTCTTCCTCAAATTAAACAAATACATTTTAAATATTGCTGTGTGGTTGTTTAGAACCCAGTATCATGGCGGTTTTCCATTTTTAGGGAATAGTCATTTTCCTCTTTTCCTGGTTGGTCCCTCTGAGCACTGGCATCATGAAGACATTTTCATAGATAAGAAATCAAATTAATTTTCTAAGTCCTAATGTAGCCCCAATTCCACCAATATCTAAAATCCAAAGGCTTCCTTTTTATTAACCTACTTTTGTTGAATGAAACTCCAGAGAGCAGCTGCTAAGGTTAATTACATATACTGTAGAACCAGCTGTGTGACCTTATACAAGTAACTTCAGATTATGGAGCCTACTTTCTCCTCAGCTCTGGAGTCAGGGGTGGGCTGCATTTTGGAGGTCTCTCAGTTGTGAAATTCCTCAACCTTATTGGAAATTACTAAAAGGCTAATTATCTGATGTGGCTGAGGCTACATTTGATCTTTCTGAGGATAAAGATTTACCTTAGATTTCTAGGAACTTGCACAAGATCAGTTTAACTGAAGTGGAGTGAAACTTCATCAAAAGCCACAAAAGGTATTGAAGTAGCCACAAATCTTGCAGGTCTCACAAATCATGAGCATGATAAAAGGGTTTCAGCAAGGAAGTGAGTGACAGGCTTGATTTACATTGCTTATCACTCCTCCAAGACATCTATATTCCTTTGTTTATAAGATTTTCCCCTAATATTTATTTTAAACAATAAAGGGGGGTTTGCCAGTAATCCCAGCTACTTTGGAGGCTGAGGCAGAAGGAACACAAGTTTGAGGCTAGCCTGGGCAAACAGGGATCCTGTTTCAAAATAAAAAGTTAAAAAGGGCTGGAGGTGTAGCTCAGTGGTAAAGTTCCCCAAAATTCAATCCTTGGTAACACAACACACATGCACGCAAAGTCGCAAGGGTTGGAGAAATCACTCAATGATAGAGTGATTGTCTAGCATGTACAAAGACCTGGATTCTATTCCCCAGCATCACTTAAAAAAAAAAAGATATGGGGTATAGCTCAGTGGTCCAATGGCACAATATTTGCTTAGCATGCCAGAGGCCATGGGTTGCTTTTCCAGCACCAAAATAAAAATAATAATACATAAGTACAAAAGTACATATTGTATAGTCAAAGGAAAGTCTAGTACCTGTGCTGCTCTCCAGATGCCCAGTTCCTTCTCATCCATGCCAGCTTCCATGTATCCTTACAGAAATGTTCTAGACATATAAAAGTGTACATGGATTCTTTTTGGCTTTTAACACAGATGGTAACATGTTATATACCCTCTCTTCTTTGCTTTCTTTTTTTTTAAATTAAAGTAACAGTGTATCTTGAAGATTAACAATCCCCTATTGATAGTCTTTACTATGACAAATTTTTATACCCAAATTTATTTTTATTGTGCCACCCCTTCAAGGAGGCACTGAACTCAACTAAGTTGGTAGGGAAAGAAAGCTCTCTTTTAATCCCAACCCTGCCTTTTACACTTGAAAAGTTTGTCCCTGGAATTCATGTGTTTCCTCAAGGACTTGCAACTATTTTAAGCAAGACTGGAACTAGACCTTGCTTCTGCCGGCCACCGCTCAGTCCAATTTTACTTTCTGACTATGATAATGTACACATTGTAATTTAAAAATCTTTTAAATGGCATGCATGATCTGACTCATTTTTTGTTTTTTTAAACAAGCATGTATGATGCACAGAAATGAGTTTGGAAGGTGATGCACCAAGATGCTGACGGTGGTAATATTGGATGACGTCAGTACAGCTGATCTTTATGCTCTTGTGTGTGTAAAACACTGGGGATTGAACCTGGGGTCACAGGCATTAGGCAAGTGCTCTACCACTAAGCTAAATCTCCACTCCCTATTTTTTAACAAATTTATTGAACTATAATTTCCATACCATATAATTCACCTAAAGTACACAATTAAATGGTTTTTTAGTATATTCAGACTTTGCAACTATCACTGCATTCAGTTTTTCTCTAGTCCTAGAAGGTTTACCATTGAGTTACCTCTCTAGCCTTTTGGTTTGTTTGTTTTAATTTGATTTGGGACAGAGTCTCACAAAGTTGCCCAGACTGGTCTTGAACTTGAGTCCTCCTGCCTCAGCCTCACAAGTAGCTGGGTTACTGGCATGCATCACCATGCCCAGCTGTATCATATTTTTTAAATAATAAAATGAACATTAAGAAAATATAAGTAAATAATTGCAATCAATTTCAAAACATTTTCCTCATCCCAAAAAGAAATCCTATACTTACCATATTTATGCTTTTTATTCTTGTTTTACGTACGTATTTTACCCACAATCTTTTATTGGTGCATTACAGTTAGTTGTACATTCTGATAAGATTTGTTGCACATGTACACAGTATGCCATATAACAATATAATTTGACCAATATCACTCCCCAGCACTTCCCCCCTCATTTTATATTTTTAAGTTTCACAATAATTACTAGCAGAATAAACATCTACTAGAAATAAAGTGAAAACAATTCTCACTATGAAAGTCAATATGCAGAGAAAATAGACAAAAGTACTTCAAAGAAAGTAAAGAATTTCACTTAATTGTACAGTCCAGTGTAAACAGATTTAATGTTTTGGATAATTTTATCGTGGTTTTTTCTATTCATATTCATGTATCATATATAAAAGCACATAGATTCTTTTATCTCAATTATATTATGAGCACTTTCCCAGGTCACTAGACATTCTTTTAGAGTATGTTTTTTGGCTAAAATCTATGGATATTCAACAACTCTTGACCACATCTCATTCTTTCCTTAGGATAGATTCCTAAAAGTGGGGATCTAAGCAAGTGGGAATGCTAAGCAATTAGAGCTCTTTCCCATGATTTGTACATCTCACCACATCCTTCCTTGTCTTTGTCACTACACCCTTTATTATTCTTGCCTATTTGGAAAATTTTAAAAGTTATTTGGGATAAGGCAATAGCTCAGTAGTAGAGCACTAGTCTAGCATAGGTGAGATCCTTGGGTTCTTTCCCCAGCACCGGGGGAAAAAAGTTACCTGTTTTAGTTTGCATTTATTTGATTGTTAATGATACTGAACCTTGTCCATAAATGTATTAACCATTTTGTATTTTTCTCATTTTCTTTTCAGTTAATATCCTTTGCCTGTTACTCTATTGGAAGGTTAGTATTTTTATTGATGAGTATTAGGAGTTCTTTCTCTCCCTTTCTTTCTTCTTTTTCTTTTTCTTTTGCACAGGAATGACCAGACAGACATTCCAATCTATCAATAACTTTTAAAGATAAACTTGGGGCTAAGCATGTAGCTCTGTAGTAGAGTGCTTGCTTAACATGCATGAGTCCCTAGATTCCATATCCAGTACTGTAAAACAAAGAGAAAATATTAACCTCATTTCTGCTTGTTGTTTTTGCCTTTTTTGTGGGGACCTATTTCATTTCTATTGTACTGAAGAAATTGTTAGGAATGAGGGAGAAGACTACTTGCAAAGTTCTTTATTTTTAAAATTTTATTTATTGATTGATTGATTGCAGTACTTGGGAATAAACCCAGAAGTCCTTTTTATTTTTTATTTTGGGACAGGGTTTTGCTGAATTTCCCAGGCTGGCCTCTAACTTGTGATCCTCTAGTCTTAGCCTCCCAAATAGATGGGATTATGAGCATGTTTCACTGCACCTGACCAGTTCCTTATATTTTGATAAAATGAGTGCTTGACAATTTCATCCCAAGTTTCTAAAATAATATAGCATATGCAACCAATGATATAAAAGGTGCATTAAATAAGTTGTAGTTTTCCTAAGTAGCCAGACCTTGTGTTCAACCAAGTTCATCCATCCCTATGCAGATTAACATCAATCCTGGCCCAAATGGTACAAGCATATAAAATTTTCACTTTACTTTTCTCTTTGACGAACATTAGTTTTTAAACCAACCAACAGTCCGAAGTGGGACTATGAGTCAGTACCTCCTAGTGTTCTACTGCAGAGTACAAAAGGTTAGCAAACCTCCAGTTCCTAACACAGAGATCCAATTTGGAATGAAGGAAAGAAATGTCCCACTCTTTAGCAACTAAAGATGTCACTGATCACATCTAAGAAATTGGAGTTTCAAAAAATGAAGACACCTAAATCTCTCCCAAATGGAAATGGCCTTGGAAAGGAAAAAATATATCCACACACTGAGGGACAGAGATGATGGTGACCATAATTAGACCTGTATAGAAAATGGCTGTGTAACCTAATGGGTATAAAGTCAATTTGATGATGGAAATAGCACAGAGCAAAGGCTGCCCCACAGGACCTCTCACAGGGTTGCTAGCAGCTTTCCATTGGAGAAGGGTGCAGAGTTCCCTGCTGACAAATCAAGTGTAGGTTTGGTGATAAATCAAATATTCCTCAGAAGTTTTACCTCAGAGAATTGTCTGCTTTCTTTTCATTCTCAACTCACTACATAGCAGGTACCAGTGAAATTTAATAATCAAAACACTGTTAATTAGATACTACCTGATTTTAAAAATAAAGTAAAAAGTTGCTTTATCAGTCATCATTATTAGACCTTTGGAATAAAATGATGGGAATTTTCTTTAGAACTAATTTATTACAGCCTCCATCTTTTTTTTTTTTTAATAAAAGATTTGATGATGTTTGTGTTCCTGCCTAATAAAAAGTTTCAAATATGAACAAAAAGAGAGGGGGAAGTATATTTAAATCGCAGCTACCTGAGAGGCTTAGGTGGGAGGATCAGAAATTTAAGGCCAGTCTGAGCAAGTTAGTGAGACCCTGTTTCAGATTACAAAGTAAAAATGGTCAGGAATGTAATCAGTGGTAGCATGATCTTGCCATTTCTGGGTTCAATCCTAAGTACCATAAGAAAAGAAAGAAAGGAAAGGAAGAAAGAAAGGTAAAAATTGTGTAATAAGCCCCACGTATCTATCACCAGCTGAATGTTGATCAAGGTCAGAACAGAATTCATCTGTTCCCCATTCCCTTTTTTTTTCTTGTATTTTTAAAGTAAAGACATCCATCATTTTAGTCTTTCCATCCCTACATGTTTCAGTGAGCATCTCTAAGACACATTTTCTTACACAACCGTAATGCCTTTAACACACCTAACAAAATGAATTATACTTTGGTTTTATCTGATCCCCAATTCAGATTTTAATTGCTGATATTTTGTCAGATAGGTCTTTTGTCAACTCTAGATCCAGAACACCACTCATTGCATTTGACTGGTGGCCTTTAATACCTCTGGTAATATTCAAACCAGTTAGTCCTCCCCTGTCTTTTCCTCTACCCATTTTTGTTATTGTGACAATGTTGATAATTGGAGTGAAATAATTTAGAGATGAAACCACGTTGGTGGGCTCCACCTCTATTTTAATATTTCTTCAACTGTTAAAGAAATAAGTCTTGAAAATCTCCAGTGAATCCTCCCTAAAGAAGTAATTAATCAATATACTGTGGAATTCAAGTCTTCTAATCCAATTCTATCATGCCCTTTCCCATATACTACCATTTTACAATCTTTGTGGTCTAAGTTTCTGGTGGTTAAGAAAATATTAGAAACATTTTAAACTCTTATAATATTTATTTATAAGACCTAGTGTTTCCTAGCAGAATTTAGAATTTACACATTTCTTCTTCCATTTTTCTTGTTATTTATTTATTTATTTATTTAGGTACTGGGGATTGAGCCCAGTGGTGCTAAGCTACAACTCCAGTCCTTTTTATTTTTGTTTTGAGACAGGATCTTGCTAAATTGTTTGAAGTTTTGCTAAATTGAGGCTGGCCTCAAACTTGTGATCCTTCTGACTCAGCCTCCCCAAAGGGCTGGGATTACAGCTGTGGGCACTGTAATACCACTTAATATGGCCCTACAATTTAATATGGCACTGGGGATTTAGCCCACTGCCTGACACATGTGGGTAAGTGCTCTCTCACTGAGCCACGTTCCCAGCCCAGTTTTCTATTCTTGATACCTATTCTATTGGACTTAGTCTCTAAATGTGGCTTTCTGACAATATACCGAAATTAATTGAAAAACTGAAAGTTTTCCTACAGCCAAAATAAATAAAAAAGTCTCGTAATAGATCAATACAAAGTACTAGTGCTTTTACTCAAAATTTGAAGCAAAACTAATCAAGCCAAAAAACATATTATGAACATAATATTATTCTGAAAATATGAGTGTTCTGAAAATTAAGATTAAGCATTAAAAACTTGGAAAAACTTCAAAAACAAATAATAGGTTCTATCGACTTACTGTATTCTCTCTTAGCTAAGCAGGACATATAGTTTTCTATTGGTGGTACAACTAGTGCTTGAAATAGTGGTATGTGAAATAAAACCTTTCTATTTGTCCAGGAAGCAGGAAGGTGGAGAGGACACACAGGAAATGAGGGCCGAAAACACATCCACATCCTTTCTTATCCATTTCTTTCTATAATTCTTCCTCCACCACTGTTCTTTTTTTTTTTTTTTTTTTTTTTTTTCAAGGGATTGATCCTGTGGTACAACATACCCATGGTTTAACTATCCAGCCACATCCCCAGCCCTTTTGAGACAGGGCCTCACTAAGTTGCTGAGGCTCACCTTGAACTCTGGATCCTTCTTCCTCAGTCTTCTGAGTCACCGGGATTACAGATGTGCCTCACCTCACCCAGCTTCTCTCTCTCTTTTTAAAAACAAGGTTCTGGGGGCCTCATGACAGCTAGTTAAACAGCTCTACCACTGAGCTACATCCCCTTCCTTATCCATTTTTTTAAGTCTCCAAAGATGGGATAAGCAAAACCTTAACTCCATTTCAATGGCTCCTTTAAATGATTTTAATAGAGTCAACCAATAAATTCAGTAAATCATTAGAGAAAGCAGTTTGGGTTAACAGAGGCTTTTACTTACACACCCACACACACATACACACACGTACATGTATATGTACATATGTACATAAACATATAAGTCTCACATATGTATTTAAGTCTTTCTGTGGCTGAGGATCATCACTTTCAAGCACAACTTTCTCCTGAAAGTAAACAATTCTTGGACACACTTTCACCTCTGTTCTTACAAGGCTGTTAGTTCAAAGGTCCTCTGCCACTCCTTGGTGTTTGTTTATTTCAATCCTCAGACGTATCTTAAGAGATTTAAAACATTGCTGCAGTGGAGTAGCTAACAGATTCTGTGTGGTTGCTACGGATTTTTTTTTTTTTTTTAAGAAAGAGAAAAAAACACATTGTTTTGAAAAACATGTTTTAAAAATAATTTTATAGATTGCAGATTTTGTAAATGATCATGTTAATTGTTGGGAGGGGGTTCCCAACCTTGTTAATGTCCCCTTAGCTTTAGGCTTTTGTTCCCCAGCCTTGAATATGTCATTTTCTCCCACAGACTGCATTTCTAGGGGTATAATTGCTGTCTCCATGTAAAAGACAACTCATGTGCATAAATTTCCACTCACTAAAAGGAGACTCTGCCTCCCCTCATTTTAATGCAGATGTGATCCAGGGGGTAGGGTTACACTTACTTCCCCAAGCAAATGAAACAGATTACACATTAAATATTGTCTTTGCAACCAGGTGCACAGAAACAACCAATTACCTAGACAGCTCATCAAGTCCTGATATGTTTACCACATTGTTTTTGTTTTCTCTTTAAACATTTGGCGAATTATTCTGAAGCTTTCATTTCTCTGTAATGAACAGAATATGCTTATTAATAAAGGCCCCTTTTGTGTGATTCACTAACAGTTGAGTCACAAAAGCCTTTAAAACCATGTTTGAAAGTTTCTGAACTGAACTTAAGTTCCTGCAAAAACAAAGCTTTATTACTACAAAGAGGATACTGCTTCTGGTTCTTTTCTAAATAATTGGTTTCCAAAATGACTTAAAGGAGAAGGGACATGAGTTTGTGAAGGAGAGAGAGTGGAGGATGCTTCTGTTCTTCTTCTAGGTTTTTTTGTTTTGTTTTGTTTTGTTTTGTTTTGTTTTGTTTTGTTTTGTTTTTTGATTCTTCATAAAGAATAGTATCCATGCAAACTTATCAGATTTTGGTCACTGCTCATTATATGATCTTGAATTTTCTGCATATTATGGTTTCTTTAATTAGTCTGAAATACAGATGAACTCAAGAAGTCTTTTAAAACTTGTTTCTGTTATTCCAAGGGACTTTTACCACTTCCTGAAGAGGGGCTGATTTAGATTTCCGCAAGGTCATTAACCCTCAAAGAATGTGAAGAATAAATGGAGGTGGTGGGCAAAGATGTATTGGGTCCAAGCTGTTAGGAAGGTTGGAGGCAGGGGCCTTTGTGGTGGGGACATCTGACAGTGGGTGCTGGGAGGGAGCATTGGGAGAGGGAAGCAGGAAGATGTTGTTGGAAACCCCCAAAAAAGGCTCCGGAGAGCAACCATCTGTTTGTAGGTTGAGTGATTAAGCAGGACTGACTTGCTGACAGTGTACCAAGCAAGCCCTTAAACCATTGATCCTCCTAGTTTCCTTTGGAAGTTAGAGGGAACTCTAAGGAAAGTAGGGAAAATGCACAACAGAAAAAAAGCCTATCTCTGTGTTCATGGGGGGAAAGGAGAGGGAGAGGAAAACTGAATATAAGCCTTTTGTTTTTCTTTTTTAGTAAAGCAACTGAAAGAAGACTTTTTTTTTTTCCTCTCTTAATTTTTTTGCTACTGGGGATTGAACCCAAGGGGTACTTTACCACCATTGAGCTACTACAGCTACATCACCACCCTTTTTTTTTTTTTTTTTAAAGACAGGGTCTCACCAAGTTGTTGAGGGCCTCATGCTAATTGCTGAGATTGACCTAGATCCTCCTGTCTCAGCCTCCCCAGTTGCTGGAATTACAGGCATGCACCACCATACCAGCAAGAGGATAAATCTAAGCTGTAAGGGTAGAAATCATCAAGAATACTTCAACTTATTCTCATTCATTTTAGTCAATGTGGTTGGTGGTCTGCAGAGGGCAATTTCACTTTTTCTTATAAAATTACAAATGTGCATACACTTTGACCTTGCAGTTTAATCCAAAGAATATTTTCTTCCCTATCCTTACCTAATTGTAAAATGATGCATGCACAAGTTTTGCATTGCAGGACTGCATATAAAAGCAAAGAATGGGAAGATGCTAAGTGTCCAGCAATAGTATACTGAGTTGCTAAATTGTGATACATCCTTACAGTGCAACACTATAAAGCTTTTAAAAACAATAATAGGGAAGTTCTTAATGTATTTATAAGAACTGAGCTCCTAAAAATATGGGTGAATAAAAAAAATTACTGCAAAGACAGAAAAATGGATTGTATGCTACCATTTCAGTTAAAAAGGAAGGAAAGCAAGCTGGGCACAATAGCATATGCCTGTATGTAATCCCAGGGACTCTAGAGGCTGAGGCAGGAGAATTGCAAGTTCAAAGCCAGCCTCAGCCACCTAGTGAGGAGTGAACACTTAGTTAAGTCTATCTCAAAATAAAAAATAAAAAGGGCTGGGGATGTGACTCAGTGATTAAGTGCCCCCTGAGCTCAATCGCAATACAAAAAAAAAGGAAGTATATATACAGTACATCTATATTGTCTAACATGATTGGTCAAAATTCTCAGAGATGGGGTGAAGGCATTGAAATAACAGGAAGCAAAGGACAGGGAAAGATGTTTTACTGTTTTGAACAGAGCTAAAGACTTTGTGAATAAATTACCTACTCAAAAATGTAAAAGGAAATAGTTGCCAGACGTGGAATAAAGCAGTGTTGGATCTGTATACTGGTTCCAGCACTTTCTGATTCTATAAGTTTGCTTAACTGTAAAGCAGAGTAGACAATTCTGCCTGCTTCTGAAGGAGCTGGGAATATTACATGAGAGCATGCACGTTACTTACAACTGGGCGGTACAGTACATTCAGTGGTTCAGAACATTCCACCCTCCTGGGGTTTACCATTATTCTTCTAATTGACATTTTTCCTACTTTTCTCATAAATAACTGGGTATGCTGGGTACAGTGGCACACACCTACAATCCCATCAACTGGGAAGGCTGAGTCAGGAGGATGGCAAGTTCAAAGTCAGCATCAGCAACTTTGCAAAACTCTGTCCCTAAATAAAATATCCAAAAAAGGGCTAGAGATGTGGCTCAATGGTTACACACCCTGGGTTCAATCCCTGGTATCTAAATAAATAGTTATATGGAGGAAAAGGTGGAGAATGATGGTGGTAGATTCAGAAGAGAATACCAAAAACATTTTCAGCTCCAGTCAGGCTTATTAGCAAATGCCTATAATCACAGCAACTGGGGAGGCTGAGGCAGGAAGAAAGCACATTCACTCTTCAGCAATTTAGTGAGGCTCTTAGCAATTTAGTAAGACACTGTCTCAAAATAAAAGATGTAGCTCTGTGGTAAAACACCCCTGGGTTCAATCCCCAGTACCAAAATAAAAAAGAAAGAATAATTATTTTTTTCAGCTCCAAAGAAGTCTGAGGAAGAAATCAATATCATCAGAGACATTTATAGAAACCCCAAGTGCACCTGGCACTCTTCTTTTCAGAATTAACAAATAAGACCTCTCTCCTCTATCATGTACTTCCCTTTCCAAGTTCTGAGGTGGAAAGTAGAGAGATGTTGATTGGTTTCACTTGGGTCAGTTTCCTGTCTCTCGACCAGTTGGCAACAGGCCCATGAGGAATGGCAGCTCTCAAAGGTACCACCTTTTTCGGGTGGGTAGCCACAGCTCCCAAGGGATGAGGAGTTGAGCTGGTAAACACAACAACAGTTCCCAACTACAGAAATAATTGATATATATACATATATATATGTATATAGATATAATTTTTTTTTTTTTGGAACTGGGGATTGAACCCAGGGGCACTCCACCACTGAGTCACATCCCCAGCCCTGTTTTGTATTTTATTTAGAGACAGGGTCTCACTGAGTTGCTTAGGGCCTCGTTAAGTTGCTGAGGCTGGCTTCGAATTTGCGATTCTCCTGCCTCGGCCTCCCAAGTGCTGGGATTACAGGCATGCGCCACCACACCCGGCAGTATTTATATTTTTTAAAAAGTAGCGATGGGGCTAAGTGGAGAAGTAAATATTTGCTGTACCAGATGCATACTCATAGACAGCAGGCTGGGTGGTTTTCCCTAGGCCTGCAGTGAGGGAAAAGGGTGTTCCTTGCAAAGATATAGAAGATATGACCTAACAGCTTGATCACTAATCTATGATCTCAAGAAGGCAGAGAAATAAACCTTGAATGAGCTCCCCAAACCTCTAGGAGTTCACCAATGGATGCCAAATGGGCGTTAAAAAAACCCCAGAAATTCTGTAAAAGTTTGTTTGTATATGGGAATAAACATTTTCTAGGGAAATCCATAACTTTCATCAGATTCTCAAAGAGGGCTGTGATCCAAAAAGGATTATCAGCCCATCCCATACCAAAGACGATGGGGCACCATGACCCAAGGATTATAATTAACCCTACACTGGGAATTTGAGGCCCATACGATAAAGCTTTTCCAAAAAATATAAGGAAAGAACAAAAGAACCACTGCTCTGCTCTCCTTGCTCTCTAAGCAACCCTCTTGTACTCATTTTGTTTTGCCATATTCACATTTATTACTTATTGAATGTTCTTTATCAGGTTTGTTCACTTTTAAACTTAAATGCGTAGTTTAACTTCATCCTAAGCAAACATACCTGTGAAATCGGGAGTATATTGGCTATTGGCAGGTTGTTTTCTCTATTACATATTAGAATCAATTTATTACTGTCAGAATTTAAAGATGTTCCTATCATTTCCAAAATCATTCCATGCATGCACAGAGGTGAGTTTATGGCACTTTGGAAAATCCTTTTTCTAAATGTTCTAAAAATCCCAACAGGCATTCATTTTATAGAGGAAGAACTTTAGGCTGGAGACAATCAGGATGACTTATCAGTGCTTCTAAGCAAATGTGGAAAACTTCAAGTCAGGTACGGGGCAAGGCTAATGACTTGCCATACTGTCTGTCCTATGGCTACACAGACAGTTAAAGAGATATTAAGATGCTCTCTCACACATTTTCCCACTACCACATAAAGAGAATCAACTAGACTAAAAACTTGATCAATTTAATACTCTGGTAATGATCCCAGCAACTGAGGAAGGGGGGGGTGAAAGCCAGTGAGTTTCTTTCTACTCAAATTCCATCTCATTTTTATTTTCTCTTAATGTTTCTTTTTTTTTTTTTTTTTGAATCCCAAGTTCCAAAACCTGTCCCCTATTATGCAGTGCAAACGAGAACAGATGGGGAAAAGTTATGTTGGAAAGGGCTTTGGAGGGCCACAGAGAAGAGAAATATGACTACTCAATGTGTCACACACCAACTTGCAGCTGCCACCAGCCCTTCCACACGAGCTGTGTATGGAACCAGCCCGTGGAGCTCTGAAGGAGCAGGCGCACTGCAGGACGGGAGTGCAATTAGAGACATTCTCTGTGCTTGTGTTTCCTTGAAAATATGAATAAAGAGTGGAGCAGCAGCACAGCCAACAAAAGAGAAATAAATCCAAAGGCAAGCCTGGAAAATGGTTAGCTGTACTCCGAACCGTCCCAAATGTGAACCAATAATTGGCTTTATCCGGCCTTTTTATATCAAAAAATGCCTCAGTGTGTTTCAAAGCCACCATTCAGGTCTTCTCTCTGTCTAGGAATTGTTATTCTAGAAAGGTCATGCTAGCTCACATCATGATATGGCCTTCCAACAAGCATTTTTCAGTATTCACAGGGTGCTTATGAGTTCCCTAAATATTTCAAGTGTGAGGCAGCTGACCTGCTTTCAAATTGCAGTTCTGCCAGTTCCTACCTGTGAGGCTTCAGGCAAGTCACCTAGCTTCTCTGAGCCTGGGGTTCATCATGTACAAAACAGAGATCACATGACTTCCCCTCAAGGTAAGGTATATAAATGACTGACACAAGTGCATTTGTCAATTTACAGCAGCTCTTTTTACTGTGATTGTCAGAAAGCATATGAACACCCCCTCTTTTTTGAATCCAACATAAATACACACGCACACACACACACATTTCTTAGATGTGTGGCTAAGAATCTATATTAAAAGTAATTATAAGATTAACATAGTTCAAGGGACTGGGAGTATAGCTCAGTAGTAGAGTGTGTGCTTAGCACATGTGAGGTCTGATTCAATTCCCAGTACCCCCCAAAAAGGTTAACATGGTTTTAATTATTTGATTAAAATAGTGATCAAGACCATACAGGAGGTATCTGTGAAGAAATCCTATTGTTGTAAACGGTGGTGTTATTGATTCCTGCATGGTCTTTCTTTGAACTTCTACCTGTCTTTATAGAGTGAGCTTGCAAAGACTTTGTATCAAAGAAAATTGTTTTTCCTCCCATGGTAGTTCATAAATTACCTAGATAGAACTATTTTCTTTCCTTTTTGGACTTTTAAATTAAATATATTTTTTAACTGATATGTAAGAGCATAAAAATCATACATATTTATGGAGTACTGTTATTTCAATACATGTATACACTGTACTATGTTTAAATGAGGCTAAACATACCTAGCTCCTCAAATATTTATTATTTCCTTTTAGTGAATAGATTAAAATCTTCTTCTTTTCTTTTTTTTAGATTAAAATCTTTATAGGAGCATTGTTAAAATGTAGATTCCTCCAGGTGGCACATACCTGTAATCCCACCAGCTCAGGAGACTAAGACAGGAGGAGTGTGAGTTCAAAACCAGCCTCAGCAACTTAGTGAGATCCTAAACAATTTATCAAAACCCTGTCTCTAAGCAAAATATTTAAAAAGGGTGGGGATGTGGCTCAGTGGTTAAACACTTGTGGGTTCAATCCCTGGTACCAAAAACAAAACAAAACAAACAAACAAACAAAGTAGTTTCCTGGGTGTACCTCAGACTACTTTTTCAGCATCTCTAAGAGAGATCAGGGATCTGCAGTGCAGATAAAAGTTAGTGGTGATTCTTAAGTGCGCTGAAGTTGAAGTGCCACTACCTCAAGGATTGGGGATAAGGATCATTCTAATTATAAGTGATATTCAGCTACCTTCCCATTTTTACCACCAGGTCCAGAAATGCAGCAACTGCTAGTGGGACACAGAGTTTGGTGTTTGGCACACCCAGCTTCTCTTCCCCACAATCTTTGTTATCTTGTTTTGCACAGTGTTTAGTTCAGGCTAGACTATTTGTAGCTTCCTTGTCCATAGGAGATATTAGTTTGGTTATAGTTTATCCTAAGAGGGTGGCTATGGGTTCCAGTATGCCCAGCATATTTTTTGTTTGCTTGTTTATTGTTATTATTATTTTTCAGGACCGGGGGTTGAATCCAGGGCCTCCAGCATGCTAGGCAAGCACTACCACTGAGCTACATCTTCAACCCCTTTTATTTTTATTCTGAGACAATTTGCTAAATTGCCCAGGCTGGCCTCAAACTTGTGATCCTCCTGCCTCAGGCTCCCAGGAGTTGGGATTATAGGTATGTGGCAGTACACCTGGCCAATGAGGTCATTAATAGCACTCCATTTCATCTCCAAAGTGTCCCTGTTTGGATGGTAAATTACATCATTACTCCAGGCCTAGAGGGTATCTGATTAGTATGTGTAGGCCATGAATGAGGACTGGCAAAACTTCTAAGATATGCTATTCATTAGTGTAGGGAAGATATGCCTAACTTATCTTGGCAACAACGACCAGAGGGTACTGCTTTGGGCTAGTGATGTAGGAATGATCACAGAAAATTATACTCTTTCAAATTATTCCATAAATTGGCATTAAGAAAAGCAGGGCATAGGAAAACTGAGAAATCTAGACTAGTGAATATCTCCTCTCTTACCTGAGTAGCTGAGGGGAAAAAAAACATGGCTCTTGGCACAGTTATTTTCCTTCTTCCTGCTTACTGGTTGTCACCTTGGACAAGTTATTTAGTATCTTCAGACCTGCTTTACTCAGCTGTAGAAAAGATGATGAGGCTTACTTCAATCTGTGGGTAGTTGATGAATTATTTGTATAAAGCATGACGCTCTGTGACTAGGTGTTCAATAATGGTAGTATCTGCCTTATCCCTTCTGTCATGGCCACTCTGTGCTATTGACACACCAAGGTCATGTGGCTTTTAAAATAAGGATTTTTGAGAGCAGCTGTGAGGATGCTGTGGAAATGGGTAAAGACTCTGGAGTCTAATGTCTCTCTTTCTCTTTCTTTTTTGACAAATTTGAAGACATACGTGAATGGAAAAGAAAATGAAAGGCTAAAGGGATGAGTAATGATTAAAAACTGATCAGGAAATGTGTAATTATAACCATAAATGGTGAAGCAAAAGGTGAAGAAATAAGGAAAGAGAGGGAAAGGAAAGGAGAGGAATAAGGAAGGGGGCTCAGTATCTAGCTCAGTTGATAGAGCGCTTGCCCAGCATACTTGAGGCCCTGGGTTCAGGGGCGTGCGCGCACGCACACACACACACACACACACACACACACACACACACGTGAAAGACAAGAAGAGAATGAAGGAGGAAGGGAGGAAAGAAAAGTATAAAAGGTGATGAGCTGTCATCTCTAGTCAGCAAAGCCTCACTAGAACATGGTGCGACTTTTATAAACAGTGCTACCAGCTCTTGAGGAGCATCCTGTGGACATGATGGTGCTGTTCATGGAACTGTAGCCTCTCAGCCATCCAGACTGCTGTTTGGGTGGGCGGAATGGAGAAATACTATTCTGTTAAAACTAAGAGCTTTGAAGTGGAGACAAACACAATCTGGTAGTATTACAGAGGCATTATTCACCCTGATGACTCACTTTCTGGCTCCCACACAGCAGAGGCAAGAAGTAACATTAGTGACCTTGAAGATGTTGGCCAAGTATAGACCCAGCCTTAGGCCTGATTTTTCAAATGGATGTGTGTGTGAGAGAGAGAAGGGGCAGGGGAGAGGGAGAGATGGAGAAGGAGGAGGAGGAGGAGAGAAGGGGAGAGAGAAAGAGAGAGAGAAAGAGAAAGAATATGAATAGGCATGTTAAAGAGTAAGAATGTATGGCAAAAAATTCCAAAAGCCAGTACAAAGCCTCTTAATATTTGAACAGCTAACTCAATTAAGGAGCAAGCACTTACAAGGAAATTACCATTGTATGAGCAGGTCTCTGCTCAAAGCATTGATAAAATGTTTCAATAACGATTATTTAAAATAATCATTTTTAGTTGAGAGATAAATATGGACTCCAGTCCCTCTTGCTGGGTTCAGACCTCTCTCATCATTTCCATTCGTCAAGACTCTTCATGAGTCCAGTTTGCTCAGAGTAATGTTTTCTGAGTTCTCAGTCACACACTGCTCTATGTTCAGAGCCTCTACACGCACAATTCAAACAGATGCAATCCCTAGGCCCTTGACAACAAGCAACAGAAAGCAGATAATAAGAAAAGGGTGCATCAGGCAGCTTAGGAATGGTAATCATGGTGTAGAGCAGATGGTCCCTGTGGACTAGCAAAAAATTATAGTCATGGAACCCGGTCATAGTTTTAGGTTGATAGAGCTCTTGGAATTATGAAGTCATTTGAAGCTGGTTAGAAAAAGAGAGAATTGTAGTTGTTAGGTATTATAGGGTTGTGGTTACTGAGTTTGCCACATGGAAAACCAGAAGATGGTAGTGGAAGGAACACAGAGCTGAAGAATTCTGCTGTTCACCATGTTTACACGGACAAAGGCAGAAGTTTTGCTTGGAAAGGTTGTCAAGGACAGCTTAAAGGTAGACAAGATGACTGAGCTTACACAGTTTGTTCTTCATGTAGGTGGCCAAAGTTTTATGGTTGTTTGAGGTTATATTTGCCCCCATTTTTTTGGATTAGAGAGATTGAAACAGGGCATGCTTTATCACTGAACTACAACCCCAGCTCTTCTTATTTTATTTTTATTTTGAGACAAGTCCTAGAACTTTTAATTCTCCTGCCTCAGCCTTCTGAGTCATTGGGACTAGAGGGGTGCACCACTGCACCAGACCCCTCTATGTTTTTGTTATATTTAAAGTGCCTACTTTCATGGGTGCCTATAATAATTATAAGTATGGTTATAAGTATGGTTTGCTCAAAATTCATAGCTATAATTTCAACAAGCAAACAAGCAAAATACTCGAGATCATTTTTCTTTTTCTTTCTTTCTCTCGCGTTCCGCCCCCCCATAATAGGGATCGAATCCAGAGGAGTTGTTTTACCACTGAGCTACATCCCAGCCCTTTTTATTTTTATTTTGAGACAGGATTATGCATAGTTGCCAAGACTGGCCTTGAACTTGGAATCTTCCTCCCTCAGCCTCCTGAGTAACTGGGATTATCGGGTGTACCACTGCATTTGAGGTCTTCATAGGCTTCTTGCCACATCAAACAGTGTCTTCTGCTGTTTAGGAACTGCCTACTATGAACCAGGTATAGTGGTACACACTCATAATCCTAGCTACTAGGGAGGCGGACAGAAGGATTATAAATTTGAGGCCAGCCTGGTCATCTCAGTAAGCCCCTGTCTCAAATAAAAATTTTAAAAAGATTGGGTATATAACTGTACAGTAGAGTGTTTGCCTAGCATGTGAGAGGCCCTGGATTTAATCCTTAGTACTCGGAAAATTAAAATAAAAATAAAAAAGCAAGCAAGCATACCAAAGCTAGAATTTAGAGGCTTCTGGTATTGATCTCTATAATGTAACAACCAGAAAGTTCTTTAGTATTTTGGAATATTATTGTAGCAGAGGTTGAGGAAAATTGTCTTCATTTGACTTTAATCAGGAAAAGTGCTTTTGAATCTCAAGTTCCCAACCTTAGTGTAGGTTCAGTCATGGAACCCAGGAATTTCTGGAACAAAAAGTCATAAATTTAAACAGAATGTAGATAAGGAGGATGAGAAGGAATCATGTATAAGTGCTTTCTTGAAATGCAAAGTGGATACAAAGAGAACAATAAATCCCCCATGAAGAGACTAGGAAGAAAGCTGATACACACACATCTACAACACACAGCTATTTGACTATATATATGATGTTTTATTTCACATACCAAGTGGTGAGCACATGAGTGTTTTATTATTCTTTATGCCTTTTTATATTCCCTGAAATATTTTGTTTAAAAAAAATGCTTGGTATTGTTTTCCTTTTTTGGAATCTGTCGTTTGTAATTTGATTTGTTGTTATCAGTGAGTGGGGAGGTAGAGAAGAGGCCTGGGTTCTGACCATTTCCTTCCTTCTAAAAGGAGGAACCAGATCCTGAACTTTAGATTATCAAGGATATTCTGCATGTCATCTTTGCCATCCTGGTGCTGCCTCCCCTCCAGTCCCCATAAGCCCTTTACATTTAGGAACTCAACTGCATCCTGCAATTTGCCACTGCCCTAGCCACACCAAGGAGTGGGTGTAATAGAAACTCAGTATCCACTGGTATGTGTCATTGTTCCTGAGTCAACTTTGCTTTTCAAAAACACAATATGTTATTAAACAAAATCTCTCTCCTCTGTTCTGAACAACAGACTAGCAGTTTGGTTTTTTAATGTATACTTAAGAAAATAGTGTACATGCTTAGTCCACTCAAAGACTAATCACTTGCCAAGGTTTATTGGGAGTTGCTAGGGTGGGTCCCTCCCAGCCCATACCAATTCTCCAGTCACATAATGGCAACATTTTGCTATAAAAATGCTAACTTCTCTTCTGTTGTACTTCTGCTGTTATTCAAAAACAGCCAAATGGATGTTATTGAAATCCGGTCCCAAAAAAGGTTGAAATTGCTCCCCAGCTGGGCCTGAGACCCTGCGTGCCAAATTTCAGCCTAAAGAGAATTCTTATATTTGAGTCACTGTGAGCAGCTGAAAATATGAGGTTTGGGGTGGAAATGCTAACAGACTCTTAACTATCATTTTGCAAACCATGTGATTATAACACAATGCAAACCTCCTCTGGAGCAACTCTCTGGCAAAAGCAACAGAAACAAGACGTCTGGGCCCCAACGACGTTCTGCCTTTACAATCTTCTGCTGGGTTAGCAGCAGGCAGGGGAGGCCTGGCGGTGACACTGTCGACATAGTGATGCTTGCCGGGGTTAGAAGAAGGGCCCCGTTGGTGAATTTCCATTGGATTACAGGAGTGTGTGCCGCTCATTCCTTTACAGGGCTCCTTGGAACAGGGGTCTGTGGTCACCCTTGCTTGTTCTGGAAGTGTTATCACCAACACAGTGCTTGATTCCAACCAGACACAAATTGTTTGCCACCTCTAGTCCCATTGGCTTAGTCACACTTGCTCCCATTCCAACTTGGCATGAATGCCGGCACTGCTTGGCCACTAGCTTCTGTCATCTGGCATTTAAATGTGGGCTGAATCTCTCCTTAGTAACATTCAGGGCCACAAAGATGCTTTGGTTCCAGGCTTCAAATACATGTTCCAGGCAGTGAGTGCCCAAATCTAGGTAGAGATTCCACAGACTGATCCATTCATGGAGACTGCATGTGGTGGAGACCTGTCAGAGTTTTGTGATGGCAGCCCCCTACCCCAGGGTGCTGTTTCTAAAGTGCCCCTCACCATGCCTCTTTGAACAGACCTCTCTAGGACTGTGATGCACAGCAAACTGCTCCCAAAGCTGTCAGGCTGTGGCTGATCTGTTTCTGCCACTTTCTGGCCAGTCTATTTTGGGCAAGACAATTAAGCACACTGAGTCTCAGTTTCCTCAATGGGGACAGTACTTACCTTCCATCCACTATTAGAATCATGGAATGTGCTGGGTGTGGTGGCACATGCCTGTAATTCCAGTGACTTGGAAGGCTGAGGCAGGAAGATTGCAAGTTTGAGGCCAGTCTCAGCAATTTAGTGAGACCCTGGCTCAAAAAATAAAAGGGATTGTAGCTTAGTGGTAAAGCTTCCCTGGGCTCAATTCCCAGTACTGCAAGTGATAATAATAATTGTAGAATGTGAAAATGTTAATGTTTTCTAAATTTCAATGCATTATACACCTTTTTTAATTTCTTGGCAGTATTGGGAATTGAACCCAGGGGTGCTCTACTACTGAGCTACATCCCCAGATCTTTTTCTTTTTATTTTATTTTGGGACAGAATATCACTAAATTGCCCAGGTTTGCCTTGAACTTGGGATTCTCCAGCCTCCCTTTTCTGAGTAACTGGGATAACAGGCATGCATCACTGCACCTGGCTTGCAATTTATTGTACTCATTTTGAACTACGTTATCTCCAGAATCTCATTATAATTTCAAAATTCTAGTCTGAGTTTAAACTATAGTTGAAGCCATAGGAATGGATTTAAAAGACCTTCTCCCATTAGAAACAGCAGTTCTATGAATTAGTAGTTATGAGATGCTTGGTATATGCTCAGTTCTCCGTTAAGGACTATGGAAGATACGCGGTAAGTGAAGACATGATCCCTACCTTTAAGGCAAACATGATTTGTGGAGCAAAGTGGCACACACCTGTAATCCCAACAACTTGGGAGACTGAGGCAGGAGGATGGCAAGTTTGAGGGCAGCCTCAGTAACTTAGCAAGACCCTGTCTTAAAATAAAAAGTAAAGGGCTGAGGATGTAGCTCAGTAGGAGAGCACTCCTGGCCTCAGTCTCTAGCACTGAAAAGAGAAGACAATGATTTAGCAAAAACACAAGATCCTTGCTAATGAAGTGAGAGAGTTTTAGATACATATAGCAGCAGTTTGGAAGTGGAAAGGAGCTATGAGGGCTAGAGAAAAGGGGTCCCTCCATGGATAATACTTGTGGTAGATTCTATTTGTGTTTATTGAGGATCCCTTCTTTAGGAGGATTTTAGTCTCCTCAGGTTGCTATAACAAAATACCTTGGACTGACTGGTTCATAAACAGTGGACATACATCACTTACAGTGTTAGAGGCTGGGAAAACCAAGATGAAGGTGCCAACACTTCTGATGTCTGGTGAGGGTTTGCTGTCTGCTGCATAAGTGATGTCCTCTGGTTGTATCCTCAAGTGGTAAAAGCTCTCTCTCTGGCATCTTTTGCAAGAGTGCTAATTTCATTCATGAAGGCAAGGTCCTCATGACTCCATCGTCTCCCAGTCCCCTTCTCCTAATACCAGCCCATTGGGAATCAGGTTTCAACATACGAATTTTGAAGAGATGCAAACATTCAGACTGTAACAAGAGGATTTGATCTTCTACTCTGCATGTGGTTTCACTGAGTTTGCTACTCACAGACTGGACCTCCCTGGCTTCAACTATAGGCATGTTCTCTGAGCTTGACTACAAGTGTTTCCCATCCTTCTAGCTATATCAAACGGAATGGCACTTGATCCAAATCAGGCCAATGAAAATTATTGACCTGCCAGGCACAGTGGCATACACCTATACATACATATATCTCAGTGACTCAGGAGGCTGAGGCAGGAGGATCCCAAGTTTGAGACCAACCTGGGCAATGTAGTGAGACTCTGTCTCAACATGAATAGAAAGGACTAGAGATATAGCAGTGTGGTAGAGTACTCCTGGGTTCAATACTCAGTACTCCCCCCAAAAAAATCAGGCTGCAAGATATTGTCAATTACAAATTTATCTCTTGTGGTTTGTGTAGAAGAGGGGATGTTGTTGTGGGTACGGAGTTTTCTGTTGCCCTACTCTGGCCCCTTCAGTATGGAGGAAGGGTGTCAGTGGAAGGGGAACATGAATCCCATGCATGGTGAAGTACCTAGATCTGAGAGGAGGGATCTAATAGCACTTTTGGTGTCTGACATTCCTCAGGCAACCTCCTCTGGTTTTTGTGAAACCAAATTTACCTCTTGTACCTAGGGAAGTTTCTTTTGAATTTTCTTTCAATTGCACTAGGAGTCATAGCTCTTAGAGAATGGGATTTGAATTGTATATTTTTTAAATGGGAAGGATTTTAATATGCCTGGGGGAGGAGACAGCACATTCTGGGCAAGTATAACTCCTTCACTGAAGGTCCAGAGATTAAGAATGAGCCTGGTATGTTTGGGGAATCTGAGAATATCAGTCTCAATGGAGCGACTTGGAAAGGAGTAAAGTTTGAATAAGCAAATTGGGTGGGTTATTAAGGGAGAAATCAGTTTGAGAGATTCTTCAATCTAGGTAAGAGTTGAGACTTGATTAAGAAAAAATGGCGTTTCTTTCTTTTCTTTCTTTTTGGTTTTGGGAATTGAACCCAGATCTGTTTTTTTGTTTTTTATTTTGAAACAGGATCTTGCTTAATTACTTAGGGTCTCAATAAATTGCTGAGGCTAGTCTCAAACTTGTGATCCTCCTGCCTCAGCCTCTTGAATTACTGGGATTACAGGTGTGTGCCAACATACCTGAACAATGTTTCTTAAAATAAAGGAAAACCATATCTATTTAATGGCAAAAAGGTAGGGCTTTTTTTGTTTTTTGGTTTTTTTTTTGGTACTAGGGGTTAAATCCACAAGTTCTTTATTGCTGAGCTACTGAGCTTCATCCCCATCTTATTTAAAGACAGGGACTTACCCAGTTGCTGAGGGTCTTGCTAAATTGCTAAGGCTGGCCTTAAACTGTGATTCTCCTGTCTCAGCCTCCTGATTTGCTGGGATTACAGGTATGCACCACCATATCTGCCTTGATGGTAAAATTTTAAAAGTCTGTGATAATCATGCATGAGTCTGTAAATCCCAGCAACTTGGGAGACTAATGCATGAGGATCACAAGTTCAAGGCCAACCTGGACAATTTAGCAAGAACCTATCTCAAAATCATAAATGAAAAAGGACTGGCTATGTAGCTCAGTGGCGGAGCTGTCCCCCGTCCCCTGTTCGATCTCTAGTACTACAAAAAAAAAAAAAAAGAATTATATTTGTCTACTCAGGCTGCCATGACAAAATCCCAGACTGGTTAGCTTAAATAAGAGATATCTATTTTCTTGTAGTTCTGGTGGCTTCAAGTCCTAAATCAAGGTTCTGGTGAATTTCATTTTCTGGTGAAGACTCCCTTCCTGGCTTGTAGATGCAGCCTTCTCAAAGTGTCCTCATGTGGCCCTTCTGTTATCCCTATGTGGGGAGCGTTCTAGTGTCCCTTCCTCTTCACATAAGGATGCCAATTGTGCCAGATTAAAGCCCCATACTTATAACTTCATTTAACCCTGATTTCCTCCTGAAAGTATCCATCTCCAAATACAGTCATATTAGAGGTTGAGGCTTAATCTATGGATTTTGAGGGGGACACAATCAGTCCATCATCTGCCAAAACTATGAGCAGGAGAAAAGGAAGGTAATAAGGGTTCTCATATACAACTAGTGGGAGGGCAAATTATTACTATTTAAGAAAAAAATGTACTTGAATATAGTCATCTTGAAAATGTACATCCCAGTCCTAGCAGTTCAGCTTTGACTTCAAAAAGTCTTCTGCACCTATGCTGCATAAAGTACATTCCAAACTGATTTTTACGGCTTCATTTTTTTTTCTTTTCTTTTTTTTTTTTTTTTTTTTTGTGGTGCTGGGGATTGAACCCAGGGCCTTGTGCTTGCAAGGCAAACACTCTACCAACCGAGCTATATCCCCAGCCCCACGGCTTCATTTTTAAGAGTGAAAAAAATTGGGAGCAACTTAAATATCCATCAAAAGAAAACATAAATTTTAATGCATTCATACAATCAACACTGTATAGCCATGGAAGCAAAAAATCCTGGAAATACATGTATCAACATGAATAAATCTCAAGATAATAATGTTGAGCAAAAAAAAAAAATTCAAATGAACAAAAAACACATAAAGCACAACAAATCAGTAGGATGTAGGAGTCGGCTTATGCTATTAGACATATGGCTTCCTAACTCCTTATTCACTGATGTCACGTAGTAGCTTGAAAGTGACCAAGGTGGGAGTATTTATGCAATGAAAATTGGCAGGTACTTTAATCAAGAAAGTTTGTTCCCCTCTTGGGAGAGTCAGCTGTTCTATGTTTACCAGGACATCACTGGATAACATTTTTATGTATGTTAAAATATTTAAAACAACTCAATATATCATAGCATCCATATATAGACAAGTATTGGGGTATTTTTTGTTTGTTTTTGTGGTGCTAGGATCTAACCCAGGGGCTAAAGCATGCTAGAAAGCATGTTAGGAAGCACTCTACCACCAAGCCATTCCCCTGGCTCAAGTATTTGGTGTGATAGACACGATGGTCCAGATACTGATTTCTTCATATTCCTCCTCTTCTTCTTCTTCCTTTTTTCCTTCCTCTTTCCCTTCCCCTTTATCTCTTCCTCCTCCTCCTCCTCCTCCTCCTCCTCCTCCTCCTCCTCCTCTTCTTCTTCTTCTTCTTCTTCTCCTTCTTCTTCTTCTCCTTCTTCTTCTTCTTTTCTCCTTCTCCTCCTCCTCCTCCTCCTCCTCCTCCTCCTCCTTCTTCTTCTTCTTCTTTTTTGGCACTGGGGATTGAACCCAGGCATGCTTTATCACTGAGCTACAGCCCCAGCCCTTTTTATTTTTTATTTTGAGACAGGGTCTCACTAACTTGCTGAAGTTGCTGAGGATCTCGCTAGGTTATTGAGGCTGGCCTTGAACCCTCGATCCTCTTGTCTCAGCCTCCCCAATTGCTGGGATTACAGGTGTGCACCACTGGCTCCCAGCTCCCTGATTACAGGAGGCTACACAAGAGGTTTAGGTGGAGTTTGAATGCTTTATTTCCTACGCAGAGGAGCAGGTACATGAGTATTAGTTATTGTATACACTGTTCTTTTTCTGTAATGTTTTGTAAATCAATTAAATATACAGCCGGTCCTCCTATAGGGTCCAGAGTTCCCTTGTAAGGTGAGGGGAGGCACCATTGATCTCCATCCCTGTGCCAACCTGAGACTGCAGTGAGCAGGTAAATCTGTGGCTCTCAGATTTAGCCACTGGGGATTCTCGTTGAATCTGCAGTATCTCTGGAGCTGAATGCAGGTGCCACTTTTGGTTCTGAGATTCTCAAAAGAAAGAGTAGATACCAGTTCAATAAAGACGTGAGAGTACCTGGGGGGGCGTCTTTCAGACGGTGGGCATGGTCACTCCAGGATGACCCTGTGGCTCTGTCTGGCTTCCGTAGGCTATCCAGTGGGCAGAGGGTATTTTTGATCATAGGCAGCAGACAGAGCACGTATGGTATAGTTGCCTATCGCCAATTAACTTGGGTCATTAAAGAACTCAGGTCTTCCGGAAAGGGTGAGTAGGACGTGCTGGGGGAGGGAGATCTGTAACTAACAGAGGTCAGGAAACACTAGGAGGGATGGCTTTGCTCCTAGGAAAAAGATCTTCCAGCTCTCTTGGGGTTCTGCCATGAAAACATTCCGAGGTGAGGTGGTCTAAAGTTCCCTGTTTTATTTATATAACTCCCTCGCTTGAGACAAGTTAATAAGGCATTTATGGACTGGTCTGGATTTTGTACCTCTGCCTGACCCCTCTCCTCCCGGTCACACTGGGTGATAGTCACAGTGTGCTAAACACACCATACTCTTTCTGCACATGCTGTTCTCCCTCCCTGGAACACACTACTCCGCCCACAGTCCTTTTCTTTCTTTAAGCTCCTCCCGTGTGAAAATTTTCCTCCCACCCCTGCACATGAGCAGAGTTTATCTGTCTCCTAGGACATGCTTCACTGTTCCTCTTCCCACACAGCATGTCCGGCTCCCTTGCTCTGGTGTTGAGCTCCTTCCAGACAAGAATCTTGTGTTTAACTTTGTGTCTGTCCCCAGGGCCCAGCAAAGAATCTGGCATAGACATTGAGGAGGTACTTAGTGGAGGAGAGAGGACAAGAGAGCAAAAGAAAGGGAGAGCCAGAAAAGGGCCCTAGCGAAAAGCACAAAAGGCACAATTGCATACTTCTGTGGAACTTCATTTTGCCTAGTGCAGTTTGGGGGAATAAACGGCCCAATATACAAAGGCTTGAGATGCACAGAAGACAGAGGTCAGGGATGGCAACCAAGCTCCAGTACCTCTCCTTCCCCTTCAGCTGCATGCTTTCCCCCTTTTGGTGTGTGTCTCCTGACCTGTCGTGGAGTCTCTTGAATTTTTGTCAACAGCTAGCTATTTCATGTGTGTTAAGCCATGAATTCTGTTCTGAATACAACTATAGTAGGTTCCACTAATTAATTAAATTGTACTTCCTAGACTTGGAGTCAGGTCTCTTGAATACAAGATGCAAATTTATGCAACATATGCAAATCACTCATGTTCTCAAATTCCATGAACAAATCTGGTAGCCTTGAGATAAAAAAGCCCCTGCCAAGCATCATCTCTCCTAATTATTGCTTAATTTCCCCCCTTTTAACATTGAACTAACACTTTCAGGCTTGGCAGAAACTGGAAGAAACACAATGAAAGCTGGTTAATAAACAGGAAGTTCCTTAAGGGCAAAGACCCTGTAATCTATTTATTTTAATTTCTCCAGAAGCTCTAATATACTACACACACACACACACACACACACAGAGTCTTGCACAGGGCATACTACTAGTCTTGGCTACTAGATGACAGACGTTTCGATGAACAAAAGTTGAGATCCCTGCAAGATTTGCAAAACACAGCATTGAAGACACAAAACAGGAAAAGTGACCTGCACTCCCTATTATGTGGCTATTTAATGTAATTATTATTTGAAAATCATTTTGAATTAAATAAAAATTCAAATATTCAGTTCTCAGTTAGACTAGCTGCATTTCAAATGCCTAATAGCTGCTCATAGCTAGTGACTTTCTTATTCAGCAGCACAGATGTAGAACACTTGGATTATTGTGGGAAGCGCCACAGACAACGCTGGTCTAGATACTTGCTACTCAAAGTCTTCTCTTCTTACCAGCTGCAGGGCGTCACCTGGAAGTTTCCTGCAAATGCAGAGTCTAGGGCCCTATTCCAGATCCACTGAATCAGAATCTGCATCTCAGCAAAATCCCCAGCTCATTCACATGCTATCAATGTGAGAGGCACTGGTCTAGATCTAGAAGAGTAATCAGTTCTTAAATTCTAGCATTTTGTCAGAATCAATCTGGAAAACTTAATAAACACAGATTGTTGGACCACAATATGAGAGTTTCCATTTAGTAGGTGTATGATTTCCTAAGGCTGCCTTAACCAATGATCAGGGTGGGTGGTTTAAAACAGGGAAATGACTGTCTCTCCCCAAGAAGATGCCCCATGTTATCACAAGAATGTATATTCCCGGCTTTACCCCCAAAGCTTCTCAACCTCAAAATGGCCTGCTATCTCTCTCCCATTTCCAGACTCTAAAAGTTCTAAGACACATGCCAGTAGGATAATGCTCTGTCTAAAACATAAGAATCCTCCTTTGCCTCTCCTTGAGTCTGTTGAATGGCTGTCAGTCTTTGGTATTCCTGGATCTGCGACTCTATAACTCTGACCTCTGCCTCTATTGTCTTGGGGAATTCCTCCCTTGTGTATGCCTCCATATCTCTATCTCTTCTGTCATTAAGGACATCAGTCAGCTGGGCATGGAATTATGCCTGCAATCCCAGAGACTTGGGAGGCTGAGATGGGAGGATCACAAGTTCGAAGCCAGCCTTAGCAACTTAGTGAGGCCCTGCCTCAAAATAAAAATTAAGAAAAGGGCTGGGGATGTGGTTCATTGGTTAAGTGCCTCTGAGTTCAATCTCCAGTACCAAAAAAAAAAAGGAAAGAAAAAGAAAAAAAGAAAGAAAAGAACACTTAGTCATATTGGATTAAAGTTCCTCCCTACCCCTGACCTCATCGTAGCTTAACTAATTACGTCTGCAATGACAGCACTTCAAAAAAAGACTACATTCTTAGGTACCAGGTATTAGGATTTAAACATAACTTTTAGGGAGATATAGTTCAATCCATAATAAGAGGGATAAGGTGGGGCTGAATAATCTAATTTCTAACAAGCTTCCAATGGGTGCTAATGCTGCTCTCAGAGCCACACATTGGAAACCCTAGGTAAACCTATCTACAGAATGGTTTTACATATATGTAAAAATTGGAATACACCATAAAAATGACTGTTCAGTTTTCCAAATAGGCAGTATTTTTAAAATACAGTATTTGCTGTACTGCCCAGGCTGGCATCAAACTCCTGGACTCAAGTGATCCTCCTGCCTCAGTCTCCCAAGTAGCAGGACTATAGGCACATTACCACTATACCTGCCAGAATTCCATTTTAAGGCAGACTTGAGAGAGAGAGAGAAAAAAAGAGAATATCACACAGTCTGTTCATGAATATTTCCAAAGACCGGGTTCCTGTTGCTAGCACAACAGCCTCCGTACGGCTATACCTGTGGAAATGCATGCCCTTGGGACATTCTGAATAATCTGACATGTCTAGATATCTGACGGCAGCCAAACGTCTCAATATTAAACTCTACATTTTATCTGTGTGGCAGAGTTCTCAGAATCCTCCAGATTCTGGTTTGCTCCCGAGGGCGCACGTGATGAAGTTTTTAGGGGTGATAATCATGCCCTGCACTGGTTATGAATTAATTAGAAACAGTCACAGGATTCCAACAGATGAAGATCAAAAGATCAGACTTTTTCCAGTAAACACAGATTGCAGAGTAGAATTTGGACCTTGACCACAATGAGTCTTCCTACTACCTCCCTACCTGAGATTATCTGACACGGTCATGTACAGGGAAGACAGCTGATTCTATGCCTGGGTGCCAGGTTTCAAGGGTATGAATTGCAGCTATCACCACATAAAGAAAGGCACTGCCACTAGGAGAGGTCAGGTTTTCCTGAGAGAAGGGAAGCTGCCTGGCTGCTCTTTTCCGCACCCACCCACCCAAGATGACTTTCCTTCTCCCAGAGTTGTCTTAACTTCCATTCCCACAGATTCCCTCCTTTCAATCAGAAACCCAATGTTATTTGCAAAAGAGTCCCCCTCTTCCATGTTGTCCACCTGTCTCAACCTTAACCTCAATTCAAGCCAAGAGTAGTACTTCTAGCCCCTTCGCAGGTGACTGGTTCCAGAATTTAGACTTCAGCCATTAGTGCCTAGCATCACTCCAGAGCCTGCTCTTGAACCAGGGTTGGACACATGATACAAATTAGCCTGTTCAGACTGAGGTAAGAACTTTTGTTTAAAGGTTGGAGCAATGATTTCTTAATGAGGAAGCCCGTAGTACCTGGAGCTGATGGAAGTCATCTTGCAACCACAAAAGGAACCAGTCTGAAGAGAAGGTCCAACTAGAGGAAGGAAAAATTCAAGAGCAGAGGAAGATTCCTAGCCCCAATTATAATAAATTTGGTCTGACTTTGGATTTTGTTGTGTTATCCTTACAAAAGGTCCTATTTTCTTCTTGTTTATGCTGGTTATGTCAGTCTCTATGGCATTTCCAGTTAAATTAATTCTTACCAATAAAATCTGCAGATGCTGTTCCTACAGGTAAGTAGAAGTTGCCACATGGAACCGGAGGAAACTGGACTGTCTCTACTCACCACTGCTTCTGTTTAATTCATTACTGTTGCTCTTAAAGTATGTGCATAATTAATTGGGCACATTACTACAGACACTGTGCCACTATTAACTCTGAGGACCCCGCATGATACCTGACATGGGAAACATGCTAAACATCATTTGTCAAACACCATTTTTACCCGATACGTGATAGCTATCTTATATTAAGTTCAAGTAAACTAAAACCCCTAGAATATTTTTGATACCCAAACTTTCTGTCTTCATCTTGTGTATGAACAATTGTTTGGTATGTGAAGTTTTCCTTTTAAAATTTTTTTGACCTCAATATGGATGATATTTATTGTTGTTCAGTTTTGTCTAACAGATTTCAGCATGGGCTCTGTGAGTTGAAATAATTTTTCATCATGTCAGTTATTCTTCTTAGTTTGGTAGCACCTTTAAAAAAAAGATAGATATTCCTTCTGTTTTTTCATGGCTCAAATAGCTCCTATACTAGGAGCAGGAAGAGGAATTTACACAGAATCACTGCATCCCTTTTTCTGCATTGAAACCTGACCCATAAAATAACAAGTTCTGCCCTTCCAAAAATGTCCGTATTATTACTCCTATCTCTTCCAGTTCCCCTCCTCCATCTCCATCCATGCTTGGTGGTTGGTGAATTATGGAAAAGAAACTGAAAATGCCCGAACAAGCCCTCTCTGAGTTCTTTGAAGTTGTCTCTGTGGTAAGCAGCAGTCTCCTCCACCAATCATGGAGCTGCCCTTGGGGAGGAAGCCAGCCGGGGAGGGGAACAGCCGTTCCTGTGAGTGGAGAGAGACGTGAACTACAGGCAGGTTGGACTATTAGCAAGGATGAGGAGCCAGATTATGTGTGACCACATGATAAACTGCATTCTCCCACCAAAACAGAGGTGGGGGTTTCTTCTCCATCTGTATTTTCTTATCTAAAGCTTCAGAGCTTAGAAACAAGCTATTTGCTATTAGTTATTTTCAATACATAGTAAATTTGATTGTTCAACAGTTTCAAATTTATTAAACTATGTTATTATTGAGAACTTCAACATATACCAGATAAAGTGGGTCTATGATACTCACCTAATCTCTCACTTTAATAGTCCAAATAAAAAAGGAAAGGAAGCTGGGCACGGTGGCACAAGCCTGTAATCCCAGTGACTCCGGAGGCTGAGGCAGGAGGATCACGAGTTCAAAGCCAGCCTCAGCAACTTAGTGAGGCCCTAAGCAACTCAGTGAGACCCTGTCTCTAAATAAAATACAAAATAGGGCTGGGGATGTGGCTCAGTGGTTGAGTGTCCCGGTTCTAAAAAAAAAAAAAAAAAAAAAAAAAGAAAAGGAAACAAGTTTGACTTATTTGGTTCAAAAACATGACTTATTTTGAGCAAATTCAACATAATATTAAATGGTTATAATGTTTTTTTAAAAAGTAATAAATTATCTGTTAATTAATGAAACCTAGGTGAGTACTAAAAGAAATTGACCTCTAATTTACATTTGTAGTTTCTATGATTCTCACTTTCCCCCCTCTTTGAAAATCAGATTCCTCTTCTTTTGAGGTCAATCCTTTCAGACACAATTTTTCTGAGATTGCCCTCTGTGCTGGTTGGATGGCACTCAGATTTCCTTTCACCCTGGAGAGTGATAATTCCCAAAATCTGGAGACATGAACTCATAAAAACCACAGGTGAACTTTGCCAAATCATATCTTTTTGGGCACATTAAAAAAATGATGGCAATTTTGCTCAAAAATTTCAAGCATGTATAAGAGATTTGGAAATATGTAGTAGGTAATCTTTTTTAAAAAATTTTTTTTTTGCTGAAGCATTTAACTCTCACCCATGGTAATTTGTCTAGTAAGTGGCTGAACCTAGCCAACTGCCTCATGCCCCCATCCCAACTGTGTGCTTTGTGTTCTTGCTCTTGATCTCATCATGGCAATAATGACTTCTCTGTCTTCATGAAAATGATGCTGGAAAGAAATCCATCTCCTAATGCAAAGAAAGTGAAAAAAAGGTGTAAAAGAAGGGGACATTCTTGAATTTGGAAATCTGTGATAGGCAGTCTTGTGTCAAAAGCCCCCTGATTGTCAGGGGTTTCGTGTACTTTTGTAGCATAATGATTTATTGATAAATGATCTGACCAGGCACAGTGGTGCACATCTGTTATCCCAGCTACTCACGCGGTGGAGGCAGGAGGATTGAAAGTTTGAGGCCAGTCTTCACAACAGAGCAAGACACTGTCTCAAAATAGAATAAAAAGGGCTGGGGATGTAGCTCGGTAGTGGAGAGCTTGTGTAGCATGTATGAGACTCTGAGTTCAATCCTCTGCACAGGAAAAAAAAAAAAAAACTGATCTGCATTGCATGCTTTGGATTTTTCTCCTCTGTTCATTCCAGGAAGGCAGTTGGGCCATTGCTTAGCTGAAGTTGAAGTGATTTGAGGCAGCCTTCCTTCTCATCTTCGGTGGAAGGCTGAGGTTGTTGATAAAGTTATTCTGTGAGTCCCAGAGAAAGAGAAAGGGGCATTAGAGAAGGAGAGATCTTTCCCTGACAAAGAAGAGTTTTAGTTTGGTGGGACCATGACACCTTTCTGCAGGAGAAGTAACAGAACCACAGAGGGCATGGCCTCCGGCCTCCCTGAACCCCATCTAGAACCCCTAGAACAGAACTCTAGGCTTCTCCAGACCATGTTGGGCAACAGAGAGAAAAACAGAAAATGTAACCTGAAGGTAGACATTTTGGTAAAGATCACTAAATTTCGTTAATAACTATTTCTCCCTGCCAGGCATAGTTAAATTCTATTTCTCTGACAGCCTCTGTATCTACATGGAGTGAAATGACTGAGTCCAATTTTGTATGGACTGAGGTAAGGTGCATAATTTTGGGATGTGACCCTTAAAGAAGTCCTCAATTTTTTTTGTACCAGGTATTTAGTAGTAAGATGCTTGACCACTGAGCCACATCCCCTTTTTCATTTTTTATATTGAGAATGAGTCTTGTTAAGTTGTTTAGAATTTCTCTTAAGATGCTGAGGCCAGCCTTGAACTTGTGAGCCTCCTGCCTCAGCCTCCTGAGTCACTGAGATCACAGTTGTACACCACTGCATCTGACTCCTCATGATCTCTTTATGTCCATCTTGAATCTCTTTCTGATCCCAGTGATTCTGAAGCACAGATGGTAATGGAGCCTCATGAGGGGAAGGGCTTGGATCCCTGAGTTACTACTTGGAAGACAGCTGCCTGGGATCACCCAGGAGCATCCACACTGGACTTTCTGCGAGTGAGGAATGGACTTCCGATCTTAAGACAGTAAGGCAGTGTGAGATTTGGAGTTTTTTTGAAATTTACATAGAAATAGCTTTAATTACCCTGCCTAATTAAGATGTCCTACCCCTCTTCCTATGCAACACATATGCCTCCCAGATGCTCCCAGGAAGAGAGGAGACCCAAATAATAGCTGGGATTGAATTTCTCCCTGGCTCAGTGGGACCCTTAGAGGTACATTTCATTTGATTTATAGAAACTAAATTATTTGAAATGAGACTCAACATTGTAGACTAAGAATTTTCTCTCTCCATCCGAACTCCTTTTTCTTTCTGGAAAAGACATCGACTGTGGGATTCTGGCTTCTCTCACAAGTGCCTCTGCACACACTGAACAGCGGTTCTTCCCACATCAGTGTGCTGACCACTCCATCCTTTCTTCTGGGACCTTCCACGGGACAGCTGTGAGTCTTGGGCAGCAAGGAGTCGGGCCTTTCTTTCAGGCCTTTTGCTCCTCCAGTCCATTAATTAGATTGAAATTTCAACTTCAGGCTGCCCGCTCGTCTCTTGCTAGCACTGTCACCTGAAATACTGCCCACCGCACATGAGCTTTTGACAGCAAGAGCTGTTCAGAAGCCTCTCCATGCCTCTATTCCAGGAATAACCCAAGGAAAAGACTGCTCTCTGTGAAAGCTAAGTGTGAAGCCCTCTGTCCACCGCTTCAAAAGAATAACTACCATCGGTCTGCCTTATTCTGTATTATAGCTCCTCTTTGTCAATGAAAAGTCCCAGCTCTCTATTCATTATAAAGAATAAAGAGCTTTTCAAGTGTGAGTTGCTAAACCCAGAAGGGAACAGAGCTATTTTTAAGAAGATTTCAACTCTGAGCTGTTGTGCAGCGGGCCAGCCCGCCAGCCGAGGAGGTCTTCCAGGGAGGCTGAAGGCAATTGCAGCCTCTCTTCAGGAGGGTATTCAGGAAGGAAGCGCCTGGGGCGGAAACATCCCAGCTCTCTGGCCACAGACAGCCCTGCTGGCTTCCTACCTGGCTCCTCCAGACAGAACGCACGAGGGGCTCGGGGGAGGACTTTTCATTCTCACCCATTTGAGGTTCGCCTGCTGCCTTAGGTTTCTCACATCCACTTCCTCCACAGAGGAAACAATCTGCTTGGTTCTCATCCGGGGGCACCCGGGGGGGCCTTTATGTCCTCTCCTATCTTCGTCAAGCCATATGCAACTGGCAGCCACCACACTTCTCTCTGCAGGGAGAGGATAATCAGAGCTGGATTCCCGAATGAAAGGAGGAACATGCAGAGTTGCCTGTCTCCTGTCCAACAGCAGTGAAATCCGCTTGAAGTGGGTCTGACCAGAGCTCTTCTGAAGTCGGTGCATGTTAGGGGTGGAGAATTGAAAGACCTGGGTTCAAGTCTCGCCTCAGCGTCTGTCTCTCAGGGTGCGATGAGGATGACAGTACTTTCCTCTCAGCGGTGCTGTGGGAGGCTAGCCCAACCCCCCATGGGCAGGGAGAGGTCTGTCCCCACCTGCATGGCAATCATTGCTTGGCAGGTTGGTGAGGTGTGCACTCTGACAGACAATGGTGCCCCGGATGGCAGAGGAGATACTGAAAATGTGATAGAAACTGTTAGTGACTCGATATTAGTTGGGGATAATGTTTTCTACTCTCCCATTCCTTTCACCAGAGAGTTGTAGCAGGGAATTAAAACTACCCTATTGTTCTGATAGCTTTGGGAAGCAAAAAACAGGCATGGATACTAATATGGTGAGAGAGAACCAAAATGTTCAATACATTTCACAGAAAGAGCAGCAAAAGGGAGTAGAGAACTTTATTTACTTATAAATACATATTGTACCACAGAGGATATATGAGAGCCTAAAGAAATACAATTTAGTAATTTTTTAAAGGAAAAATAATTATAAGCAGGAAAAGTATAGGGAAAATAGGATGATTAGATCTATGGGGAAAATAGTGTACATAGATGCAAGATGATAAAGTTCTACTGTTATCAAAATGGGGTAACCAATTAGACTCTGAGCTTCCAGGAGGCCAAAGCGAAAAGGGAAACACGATCTGTCACCAAATTTATATTTTCATGAGGAAACTCTTACCACCACCAATTCCTAATCCTTTTTTATCATAAGACTCATAAGCATGGATATTTATCTTCAAGAAGAGAATATTTAGGGAGTTTCATTATGGTCTTCTTCAAGTATTTGATGGGCTGCCAAGTACAAAATGGAAAGATTGCTTTGGGTAATTCCAGATCACAAAACTAGAATCAATGAGTGTAAGTTAAAGGGAACAGATTTTGGTTAAAAATAAAGAACTTTCTAACAATTAGAGTTGTCCATAAATGGAATGAGCTGTCTGGCAAAGAAGTGAGCTCCCTGTTACTGGAAGTGATCAAACAGAGGCTGGTTAACCATCTGTTAAGGATAAGAAGGATTTGCGCATAATGAGAAAATTATGCAACAACATAATACATGGCTCTTCCTGACAGTTTTATTTATAATAGTAGGGAAAAAGTAGAATCAACCTAAATGTCCAACAATAGGGGATTAGTTAAGTTATTTGCAGTACTTTCCTAAGATTTATTTTTGACATATTTTACAGATATTAAAAATTGATAAAACAATGACATGGGAAACTGGGGAGGATTTATTCCCAAGTGAAAAAAATCAGTCTACTAAAATAGAATATGTGTGGTGATACTATTTTGTCAAGAAAATTTTTGCATGGAAACATTATACTATAGAGAGTACATACAAGAAAACATGGAGAGCAATTATCATTAATGTCTGAATTATGGGTCATTTTCCTTTACTAGGTTTCCCGAGGTTTTTCAAGTTTCCTACTTTTAAGCACTTGGCACTTTTGTAATTAGGAAAAAACAAAGTCAATAAACAACAGCAAAGGAGTATTTTGTTAGTCAGTAATCTTAACTCGATGATCCCTCAAGTTTTTTGGAACCCAATATTCTGTCATTTTTTTATTTCAAACTTGTTAACTTTTTTTCTCTTATGAGATATAGATATCTCTCCAACAAAAAATACTGGTTTAATTTTGAGGTTTAACTATATAATCTAATGCATTTCTTATTTCTAGGGCCATTCTCACCAGAAGTCTCTTTGGAAATATGTGGGAAATAGTTTCAAAGTCTGCACAATAGCTGGGGCGCATCTGGTGCTGGAGCACTGGCTAGGCAGGCTTGGACCCTCCAAGGGGATGTCATCCAGCATCTCCCCTAGAGACTGTACAGTAAAGAGGAAAGGGCTTAAAAAATTGGACTCACACACCTTTGGGTCTCAAATTTTGACTCTACTACATACCTCAATCTCCTCAACTTTAATATGGAATAAATAGCTAAGATTTGTAGAGGATTTGGAATGTGCCAGCTCTAAGTGCTTTATTTGCAGTAGAATTCTCAAATCAATCCTCAGAGGCCTATCTTCTTTTCCTTATTTTTCAGATAATGAAACTAAAGGAGAGAGAATGCCAAAGTCTTGCCATGTCCATACCGTTAGAAAGTGATGGAATAAAAATTCAACCTCTGACAGTCTAACGTTATTCCATGTTGCTATCTCAGATGCCTCACGGAGTTGCGGAAAGATTAAAGAAATTAATACACATGAAGCACCTACCAGAAAAGTGGGCAGTCAGTGTACCAGTTTTTTCTCTAAACTTTTTCCATTGCTATTGGACTCCAGGAAGTTTTTCATTACCTCCCAATACCGTCTTCTATCAACCCATAGAGGAAGTGTGGCTCTGTGGTTGGTAGTTTCACAACGAGTTCATTATCAATGACACTCATGTCAAACTTGGGGATATTAGAAATTGTGTCCCACAGGACTCCATTCTGGGGCTGATTCTTTAATATTTCATCAATGATTTACAAGGATAGAACAGAAAATAAGCTCTTAGAGCTGACAGATGATAGCATGCTGTTAGCAGATGACACCCATCGTCAGCTAGGAAGGCGAGCATCCAGGACAGGATTAGAATTCCAAATGGTCTGGCAAGATGGAGAAGAGGTGGAGGCAAAAAGAATGAACTTCATTAGCAACTAGCACAGAGTAATATGCTTATTAAGAGGGCAAACAGATTACACCAGCACAGCAAGGGCAGTGACTAACAATGAAAGATAGTTGCTGGAAAGAGTTAATGGTGGAAGTTGCTCATAACTGGAAATGAGACAGAAAAGTCAAGTATGATTTTGGAAATGTACTGACAAACAAGACTATGTTGGAGTGAATCAATTTTCCCATTATATACTGTATTTTTAAAGCCATTTTTGAGTGTGCTTTTCCCTGGCCCCTCTTTAATATTGTTCTGGACATCTTGGAAAGGCACACAGAAAGAAAGAAAGAAAGAAAGAAAGAAAGAAAGAAAGAAAGAAAGA
>JAJEJO010005409.1:59655-105615 GCA_020662805.1 Glaucomys volans | reverse complement strand
AGAAAGAAAGAAAGAAAGAAAGAAAGAAAGAAAGAAAGAAAGAAAGAAAGAAAGAAAGCAAGCCTTTATGGTTGCAAAATATAGCATGAGGAAATGGTGAAGAAACTGACATCCTTTAATTGAAGAAAGTGAGTTGATTGCTGACAATTCATTTGAGAATCCTTTACGGAGTGCCACTTCTATGCCAGGCTTTGTGCAGGGTGCTAGGGGACAAAAAGAATCAGAACCTGGCTTCTGTCCCCGAGCTCAGAGACAAGAGAGAATCACTTTTAAGTTTAGAAAGACTAGTTATTTAGAACAGGACTGAGATGCCTGATATTTGTGTGATTCGTGACTAACTCCTATGCATCTGCCTTTTATCTCCTCTTCCTTCCTTTCTTCTTTTTCCTCTTTGCTTTCCCTTATGCAGTCTTCAGATCTATTATTGGCGCCTTACTAACATAGCCGGTTAGCCCGATGTGTACAGTGAAGTCTCATCTGAGATTTTGCCAGAATCACAGTACCTCTCATCTTGCATTCCAAGGTATTTCTATGACGTCATCTTTCACGTTCCATGTATGTGGATAAGATGGCAGGCAGTAAAGTAAGGCTCAGAGAGAGAATAGGCTCTCAAGATGCTAAATTGATCAGTTGGACTGGAGAGAATGCTGGAGGATGTATATTACAAATAATAAGAATAGTTATGAAATTTGAACTTCATCTTGGTGATGGTGGCAAGTCCTAAACAGTTTGTGAGAAAGGGAATGAACGATCAATTTAGGGATTTAGGAAGAGTGACATTGTTGTAGACAGACTAAGCTATTAGGGGACAGATTGGAAACAAAGGTCCTGTTAAGAGATGGTAACTGATCTATAGAAGAAAACAAGGGGGCCAGAATTAGGCAGTAGCAGTTATAAGAGGCAAAAGATATGTGAAAGTAACAGTCACTATAAAGAAAATATCAGTAAGATTTGATACCACGTGAAGATGATCATTGAAAGAGAGAGCAACATTGAAAAAAAATCCATATATCCCAGACAAGGAAATAAAAATATCATTAGCCAGAAAGGGTCAGTGAGAAGGTGTGTGTGATTTGTGGTAAAGGAACCATGGTAGGTTCAGGGCTAGATGGGTTGTCTTTGGGTTGCTGTGTTGATTTATAAATAAAAGCCAAATATCCAACAGGGAGCTAAGAATAGATTTCCTAGGAGATCATCCTCACAGAGGTAATGGTGTATTTTGGACATCTCCACCTGTATATCCCACTGATACATCACACTCTACATTCCCAAGACTGAACTGTACTGTCATTCACAAACAGAGTTTAATTTATGCTTCTCTCCAAGGTTAATGATGCTTCTAAGCACCCAGACCACCAAGCTCAGTCACCTCTAGTACTGTCAACGCCTACTCTCCCCATTTTCCACAAACAACCAGTGCAGAAACAATGGATTCTAAGAGAAAAATATGCTGTGTGTCAATTTCTATTTTTGTAGTTAATGCTTATTTGATTTGTTCTCTTGGCTATCACAACAGTTTTAGGACAGATTTTCTTGATATATAAGTGCATTTTCCCACTTCTTAGAGAATGAATGCTAAGTCTTCCTGGAATGAACGACCTATTCAACCTTGTCACTGAGAATTTCTGTATATACCCAACACAAAACCCAACCAGCTCCTTGCCTGTCTTTCATGATGCCAGGCATATTGGTGCCGTGGGAGACTGTTATTCCTGTCCCATTACTTTGGATATCTTTTTCCGCTTACAGAGAGTCTCTTTCCAGTTCTGAGCCTCCTGCTTGTCCATTGAGAGTGTTTCTCCCACAGCCTTTTGCTTGTCTCTGCTTTTTTGGAAAGCAACAGGCTGAACTAGGAAGGCAGGAATGAATAGGGAAAGAAAAGCATAGGATGTGATGAAAATCTAAGCAAAGGATCGTGGGGCACCGACAAGGGAGAAGTCAAGGAAAAGAAAAATGATAGCTTTCACTGGCCTTGGTTGACTGGGAAGAATTATGGGTTACAAAACCAAAACAAAAAAGGTTAATTTGACTTTGAGTATGTTTGGGTTAAGACATTGGTAATGACCTAAAATGAATGAACTGATCACTAAAAATTTTTACAGAAACAGAATGGGTAGTTGGATCAGGAAAAACATTGAAAATTATATGCAAAGAGGAGACGCCAGATGTGTGGGGACTAAAGGAATAGAGATCTCTGAAGAGGAGTCTGTTAGAACACTAGGTCTAAGGACAGAGCTCTTTTTATAGGGTTTCACTAAAATAAAGTTATTTAAAAAGATTTTTTGTCATAAAAAATAATTCAAACCACAAATATAGAAATAAATATGGGGACTGGGATTGTAGCTCAGTGGTAGAGTACTTGCCTAGCATATGTGGGGCACTGGTTTCTATCCTTAGCACTACCTAAAAAAATGAATAGATGAAATAAAAGGTGTTGTGTCCATCTACAATTAAAAATTTTTAAAAAGAAGTAAATATGAAAACACACTGCCATATAACATTTGGGAATATACCCTTTTGGACTTTCTAGAATACATACATACTTATTTATTTATTTACTTATTTATTCATTTTGTTCTTTTTATTTATACATGATAGTAGAATGTATTTTGGCAAATTATGCATAGTACAGTATGACTTATTCTAATTAGGATCCCATTCTTGTGATTGTACCTGATGAGGAGTTATCTTGGTCATGCATTCAAATACAGGTTAGGAAAAGGTTAGGAAAGTTATGCCTGATTAATTCTACTGTCCTTCCTATTCCCCTCCCCTTCCCTTCCCTTCATTTCCCTTTGTCTAATCCAATGGACTTCTATTCTCCCCATCCACACCATCCCTTGTTTTAGGTTAGTTTCCACATATCAGAAAGAACATTCGGTCTTTGGTTTTTTGGGATTAGCTTATTTCATTTAGCATGGTAGTCTCCAGTTCCATTGATTTACCCACAAATGCCATGATTTCATTCTTCTTTGTGGCTGAGTAATATTCTTCTTTGTGACTGATTAATATTCCATTATGTATATATACCACGTTTTCTTTATCCATTCATCTGTTGAAGGGCACCTAGGTTGTTTCCATAGCTTGGCTATTATGAGTTGAGCTGTTATAAACATTGAAATGGCTGTGTCCATGTAGTAAGAAGATTTTTAAGTCCTTTGGGTATAGATCAAGGAGTGGGATAAATGGGTCAAATGGTGCTTCCTTTCCAAGTTTTCCAAGGAATCTCCATACTGTTTCCAGAGTGATTGTACTAATTTGCAGTTCCACCAGCAATGTTTAAGTGAAAATTTCCCCCACATCCTTACCAACATTTATTATTGCTTATATTCTTGATAATTGACATTCTGACTCAGGCAAGATGGAATCTCAGTATAATTTTGATTTTCATTTCTCTAATTGCCAGATATGTTGAACATTTTTCATATTTTTTGACCATTCATATCTCTTCTGTGAAGTGCCTGTTCAGTTCCTTAGCCCATTTGTTGATTGGTTATTTGTTTATTTGGTTTTTTTGCAGGGAAGGGGATATTAAGTTTTTTGAGTTCTTTACATGTCCTAAAGACTAATGCTCTGTCTAGGTGCTGGTGGTAAAGATTTTCCTCATTCTGTAGGCTCTTTGTTCACTTTCTTGATTGTTTTCTTTGCTGTGAAGAAGCTTTTTAGTTTGATAGCATTACATTTATTAATTCTTCATTTTAGGAGTCTTATTGAAGAAGTCAGTTCCTAAGCCAATATAATGGAGAGCTGGGCCTACTTTTTACTTCTGGTGGGTACAGAGTCTGTGGTCTAATGCCTAAGTCCTTGATCCAGTTTGAGTTGAGTTTTGTGCAGGGTAAGAGATACAGGTCCAATTTCATTCTGCTACATGTGCATTTCCAGTTTTCCCAGCACCATTTATTGAAGAGGCTATTTTTTCTCTAATGTATGTGTGTGGCTCCTTTGTTTAGTATGAGATAACTGTATTGAAGTGGGTTTGACTCTGACATACACATTCTTATACACATACCCATGTACCTTTTCTATGAATGACTTGTCCAATGTTTGCCATCCTATTTCCCCTAAAATAACAAACCATGGAATTAAAAATGGCATTAATAAAGGTTACATTGTGCAGCATATTCATACATACTGCATTCCACTTGCACTGTATCCAGGATCCTCACACTGGTGTTTGGGAGTAGGCAGGGTGCGTTTGGTGGTATCATTCTATACAGGAGGTCATTTGTCTACAGCCTTATGACTTCTTGTGCTGAAGAAGTATCAACTGGACCAAGGTCCTCTACATCAAATGATGAGTTTATTTCCTCCATCCCTTCATTTCCCACAGAGAGATAGAGAGATTTCCATAACCAAGTCTCCCCAGCCCCTGCTAAGGTGTTCTACAGAGCATGTCAACTCAAAACTTAGATTTGACACAATGAAGTATCACTACATGGTTGCCTAGTGGCTTTTGTTTGTTGGGAATGGGATGACCTTCACAGTTGGATCTGTCCAATATCTGAATCCCATCTTGAAATGAAGACATTGAAAAGTTCACAGGACCCCAGCTAAGAAATAATGCTGGCGAACCGGGGTGTAGCCCAGTGGCAGAGCCCTTGCCTGGCATGTATTTATGATGTTCTGTGTTCTAACCCCAGCACTGTAAGTAAATAAAGTAGGCAATGGGCACATCGACTAGTGGGCTACAGGCTGATGAAGAGAAATTGGGGCAACATGCAGGACGTGTTATGTTGGAAAGAGTGCTATTCTATGTAGTTTCTGAGACACATACTTTTCCCACATTTTAACGCATGAAAGTCAGCATTGTCTTACAAATCCACAGGTCTTTGACTTGGTGAAAATCAGGAAAGGGAGACTTATTAAAACGGGCTTCTCTGCTGTTGCATTCTGTCTTGGGCAGGTCATTTAACCTCTAAGTCTGTGAACATGCGATGACACATGTAAAGCTCACCATGGATGACACAGGAGGTTCTCTTAGTAATAACTAACATTTGTTGAGAGTTTACCCTGCTCCACTTACTGTTCTTAGCACTTTGAGAGGATTTTCTCATTTAATCTTCACAGTGAAACTCTTAGGAAAGTCCTATAAATACCCCAGGTTTATAGATGAACAAAGTGAGATTTAGAAAATTTGAGTATAGCTACAGGTTAAAAACCGGTAAGTGGCAAAGCTGGGATTTGAGCTGGTGGTAGGAGGCCAGACCTTCCCCAGCAGACTCCAACATTTCTGACCTGCTTGCTCTATATTTTACCTTATCAGCTTTCTTCCCATTCCTTTTTGGGTTTACTAGCCGATTTTGATTTATTATGAACTCAGATGTCTTCAGGATTTTAAATGTGGAGCTAGTGAGTGATGATAAACCTTGGGATAGTAAACAGTATGATCAGCCTGGGTACACATGCACACACACACACACACACACACACACACACACAATGACCTTTGGATTGCCTTTCACCCAGTGGCAGAAAATTAAACAGCAAATCAAATGAGAGAGGAAAACAACATTAGACCGATTCTTTAAAAAGTAAAGTAAGTGGCCCATGCCTATAATGCCAGCAACTTGGGAGGTATAGTATGAGGATCATAAGTTTGAGGCCAGCTTCAACAACTTGGTGAGACCCTTTCTGAAAATAAAAAAATAAATAAATAAGGTCTGGGGATGTAGCTCAGTAGTAAAGCACCCCTGAGTTTAATTCCCAGTACCAAAAACAAAAAATAAACAAAAAACCCAAAACCCAAACCAGGAAAAAAAAATGATAAATTTATTGAAGAATTTTGTGATGTCAAAGAAATGTAGGGAACTTTTTTTTTTTTTTTTTTTTTTTTCTGAGACAGAACTTACTATATTGTTTAGGTTGGCCTTGAACTCCTGGACTTAAGGGATCCTCATGCTGAGTAGCAGGAACTACAGTGCATCCCACTACACCCAGTAGGAACCCTTTTAAGTTTCTGAATAATACATATTCCAGATGGATTACAGCAGTATCTGCAAAAAACGTTAATGAAGCTAAAGGAACTTCTAAAGGGAAGAAGTTAGCTCAGAGTGGATTTGTAAATTCCCAGAGGGAGAGATCTCTACATCTCCATTGAGTCCTTCCTATCAAATATTACTTTCTCTTCTATTGACTCACACATTTTACTTACACTATTTGTGTGGGAGAGATTGAAGTTCCTGTTTTGCAGATTACCCTGAGGTAACAAAACCAGATCTGGTTGAGAAACCTCCAGGATAAGAAAAGGGAATGAAGTTACAAGGACATTATTTTAAAAAAACTGCCTGTGGAAAAGACCATTTCCCCTATTGCTTCTGCTTCTGTGAACATGCTTCCTGCTAGAGACCCCTGTGCATGGCCTTCAGTCATGTAAGCTAGAAATTTTTAGATTCCCCCGACCCCCACCCCACAATGACAGGTCAGGGATGATGCCAAACAGTCTACAAGTGTTGTAAGAAACTTTGGATCAGGGCTCAGAGTAGAGACTCCTCTGTGCCCACCGGCGTAGTCAATCACTTGTCCAAGGGTTCTGGAGACTCATCTTTTCCAATATGCTTGACAGGGGCGGATGTGGATGTATCCAGCAGCCAATGAAGAATTTCAGTGGCACTAGATCTTTCCAAAACTCAATACCTAACATTGTTCTTAACTTAAAGAGTTCTCCAAGTTATATAGACGTCTTGCCCCTCAAAACCAGCTCTGTGCTTGGGTGAAAGTCAAAGGCTTTGATAATTCGCCACCTCCCTGCCATTTCCAGCAATTCAGCCTCTGGGCTTCAGTTCTCTCCCGGGCATAGAGGATGCCAGGAACGCCAGGATCTCTGGCCAGCTTTGGGTCTGTGGGACTTTATATATCCTGCCTTTCACCTGGAAGTCTTCCCTAAATTTAGCTTTGCTGGCTCACCTCACAGAGATGCTTGGAGGGCAATGTTGACTACCTTTTTAACAGCTCTGGTGTTTCTATTAATTGCAAAGTTACCCCTACCCACAGGAAATACAATGCCAAAAGGAAGTGGAGTGGATCCCTTCCAGACCTCCACAACTCTCAGATTATACTGAACCAGGAGCAAAAACCCTCTTTAGCATTTGAAAGGGAAGGCAATTGTATTACTAAGCCTCACTCCACCGCCTCCAGACTTTTCTTGCCAGAGAACAAAGGGCAAAAAGCAAACACCACTTCATACCCCTATTCACTGGAGGTTAAAAGAGACCTCCCACTATACAAAAGTCCTTCTAAAGGTCAGTTTGGGAGTGTATTGAGGAGGAGGGCACTGGCTCAGGAACAAAATGTTTACCCTCACCCTCTGGCAGGCTGCTTCTATTTTCCTTTTAGCACGTGCATGGGGTACATCTGTCAGAACTGGACATTTTCATCCCTGATTAGCTTGCTGGTGGTCAAATTGTACTTCCTTGGCCCTCTGCAGGCCTTTTTAGATTCTTGATTCCAATTGAACTAAGAAAGCAGGGTCCCCCTGAGCCAGGACAGCTCCCTGGGGATTACTCATTCATTCATATTCATTCAGTCAACAGATACTGATTGAGGGACTAATGTGTATTCCACACTGTGCTAGGCGCTGCGCGGGAAGGAGGTAACCACGTATAGAGCAGATGCCGTTGTCTTATTGCTTCAATTCAACTGGGAAGACTGACATTGAACAAGGAAATATGCACGTCATTATTCAAATACAACTGTGATAAATGTTTAAAGGAGCATGGTGTGCAAAGAAAGCTTAACAAGAGAATGGCTGATCTCAGTTGGGCTATGAAGAAGGGGGCTTTTTTGAGGAAGTGAAGGAGTAGGCGTAAGCTTCGTGCCAGGGCAGTTGACATCATGCTGAGTATAGGGGAGGAGAAACAAGCAAAGAGACCCTGACATGGGAAAAATATGGCCTGGCACAGGAATTGAAAGGAAACTAGTGTGGCTAGCATCCACAGAGTAAGACAGAATGGAGCTGGAGACCAGGCAGGAGAGGGAACTTCCGCAAGGCTTTGTATTCTAGTAGGTCTTTGCATTTTGTCTCCAGAGCAATGGGGAACTAGTTATGAGTTTTAATTAGGGTAGTGATTTCAGAGGCTTGCAATGTAAGGAAGAGTTTTAGGGGAAGAGGGACTGCTGCAGGGATATCAGTTAATAAGCTTTGTCAAAAGTCAAGATGAGAATTTCTCAAGTTTTAAGAAATTACCTGGGATTTTGTTAAAATGCAGATTCTGTTCTAGCAAATTCTCAGGTATAGTCTGAGATTCTGCATTTCTAACAAACTCCCAGGGGCCCATGATGCTTGTCCATACTACAAACACTTCACCAACAGTGAAGATGAAGAAACAAAATAAAATGAAGCCAATTTGAGAGCTATTATGTGGAAAGTCAATAAAAGTGTCAAGATACTTGTCTGGTCTCTGACTTGGGCAATGGTATAGGAGGGGGTGATGATCAACTGTCACATTGTCACGGTTGAGCTGCTGACCAGCTCTGGAGCTACCTTCTTCTAGTCTATGTTGTTAAAAAACTAGAAGAATGAGATGGCAAAGGCCTATACTGCTTCCTCTACGGGTGTGTGTTCTTTTGCTTGTAGCTAATGCATTTTTAACTGTTAATAAGCATATATTGTGTATATTTAGATCTTGGATTAGATAGTCATGGTTCAGATAGATCTGGTGTTTAACTTTGGACATTTTGTATTTCCTCAATTTACTCATCTGCAAAATGAAGATAATAATAGTACCTATCTCAAGAACACTCATATATATACAATTGATGGAAGTATAAATTAGTAGAGCTACTTTGAAAAGTAATTTGGCAGGATTTATTAAAACAAAATTCTACTTCTAGTAAATCTTACAAAGATTCTGGTACAATGCATTGAGACACTGTATGAGATTATTCATTGAAGTACTTTTTATAATGGGAAAGAACTAGAAACAGTGTAGATATCCCTCAGGAGAAAATATATAAGTAAGGTACAGTATACTGATAAGCTAGTGTACAATGGAGCAGCTTAAACAGATGAACCAGCTCTATATATATCGATGTGGATGGAGCTCAGAAACATAATGCTGAGTAAAAAAAGCAAATTGCACAGTGAGACATGCTCTAGGATCCATTTATATACATTTTAAAGGCAGACTCTATACTACACATTTTTATGGATCTGCAAGTCTATGGAAAGAAGATTGGAAGGACACATTAGATACACTTGGGGATGAGGGATAAAGAAGATAAGAAAAAATAGGGGTCATGTCTAGACAGATGATTATATCATGCCAATAACAGAAAAGAATGACTGATTGAATCAATTCAATTCTGTGCCTCTGCAGCTCAACCTTAGAAACAAAATGAAACAAAACAAAACGCAATACTATTGCTTTTCTAGGATTAAATGACATAATAGCCCAATGTCTGGCACATAGTAAGGGTTTAATAAATGGTGATCATCATCATTATTATTATGCTTGCCTTCTGTACTCTGTCTTTTTACTTTCTGTAGGCTCTTTCTAGTACAATGATCTTAGAAAGAGGGTGCATTTGGCTGGGTACTTTTCTCTGCACCCAAATTTCCAGTTCTCATTTATTGGCTTGAAAGTATACAAGCAATGGCCTGGTTTGGAGCCAGGTATTGACGTTCACTGAGGCTACTCTAATGGGTTAAAGTAGTGCTACCAGGCACATATCCAACAGTAGCCCCAGTCCATCAGTCCACAAATAACCACAAGGAAATGAACCCTAGCATAAGTCCTTGCATTTTGCCTAAGTTCCTTATTATTAATGATTGGGACTAGATTGAGCAAAAAGGAAATTTATTGTGAAAATTACAAAGCTCCCGAAAAAACAGTTGGCTTCAATTTTCTTGGCAGAGTTGGTGATATCTCAGTGCCTTGCACCTACCTAATTCTATTTCCACAGCAAAGGTCTGTTGCTTGCCATGTGCATGTCCAGGTACCAATTTCTGAACCAGTTTTGCAAGCAACTGAAAGAAGCTCTGACTTACCTCGGTAGAAAAAGGAATTTATTAGAAGGATACTATACAGCTCACAAAATTAAAGAAAGTGCTGAAGCTGGGTCTTGGGAAGAAGAAGCAGGGAGCTATAGGATCTTAGAAACATATAACCCATTTTTCCTGAGCTCACACATGGGAATAAGCCCATTCCAGCCACCTAGAGTCTCACTGTCATTTGCCCTTGAAGTCTGATGGCTTAGTTTAGGTCATATGGAGGGGATTTTGATGGATAGTTCTACTGAGACTACACAGAATTAAGAAGGGATAGTCCCCCAAAGGAAAAGCTTATTTCCGAGCAAGAGAAAAGAAAGTTGGATGCCTTAGTTGGCTTGGGCTGCCATAATAAAGTACTATAGACTTATGGAGGTTGGAAGTCCAAGACGAGGTGCCAACATAGTTGGGCTCTGGTAAAGTCTCTCTTCCTGAATTGCAGACAGCTGCCATCTTACTATGTCCTCACAGCCAAGAAAGAGACTGAGTGTCTTTTCCTCTTTTAATAAGGGCACTAATGGCATCAAGAGGGTCCCACCCTGATGACCTCTTCTAAACCTAATTATCTCCCAAAGGTCTCATCTCCAAACACCATCTTATTGGGGGTCAGGGTTTCAACACGTGACTTTTGAAGGGACACAATTCAATCCATAGTACTTGTAATAAAACAAGCAATAAAACAGCAACAAAAATAGATATCTACTGGCTACACAACTAAACGTAGTTTGTATCTTATTCAAAAGTTCTAAAACTTGCACATCAAAAATATATTATAGCTTCCCTATTAACTTACTTTATGGCTTGGGGAACTTAACTCCACAGGTCTGTATCTTCCTTCATCCGAACTGAGTTTAGGACCCACACTCTCTGTATTAGTCAGGGTTCTCCAGAGGAATAGAACCAATAGAAATTATAAGAGGAGATTTATTAGACTGGCTTACAAAATCAGAGGCTGGATAGTCCCAAAATGACTGTCTACAGGCTGGAAAACCAAGGGAAACCAGCAGCTGCTCAATCTAAGAAGCTGGAAGCCTCCAAGCAAGAGGGACCAATGATGCAGTCCCAGGCCAAGGCTGAAGGCCTGGAAGCCCTCTGGAGAGTCGCTGGCATGAGTTTGTATTCACAGGCTGACCGAATCTGGAGTTTGCTTATCTATGGGAGATGGCAGCAGCAAAAACACACCTGGAGGACATTCAGGTGGACTATGTGGTCTTCCTCCTTCCGCTCTTTGTTCCATCCAAACAAAAAGTTGAATGATGCCACTCACATTAAGGGAGGGTCTTCCCTAACAATTTGTTGACCGGCATCATCTTCAGTGACAGACCCAGAAGCATGCTTTACCATTTTTCTACATGTCTCTCAATCTAGTCAAGTTGACAACCAAGATTAACCATCACACTCCCTTATATCACCAGATGTAAGCTTCAATAATTATTAATAACAGAACCAGAAAGGGTCTCAGATATCTTAAGGGAGTGATTCTCACCCTTGCCTTGGTTGCACATCAAAATCATTTGGGACATCATTTAAAAATAGACAAGGAACTTGGGTATCCATAGTTTTAAAAGTTCCCCAGGTAATTCTCATGTGCAGCTAAGGCTGAGATGCTCTGGTTTAGACATAGTTTGCTCTCTCTCTCTCTCTCCCCTCCTGCAGAAGGTCCTTCTGTAGACCTTCTGAGAGGTGATAGCTTCCGCTTTAACAATTCCAGCAAGGGGAGTGACTTTAGTCTGCTCCAGCCTTTGTTACCTATGATTTGTATACAATCTGAATATTTTTCCTGCCTGTCATCCTTTTGCCTTTTCTAGAAAGGCACTTTTATTTCTGGAAAGTTCTTTTAGGCCATTCTGCAATCCTGCTGTGCCTATCAATCAGGTGGCCCCAATATTCTTCCATAGAACTGGACACAAAAGTCAGGAGAGTCAGACAGAATGCATAAAACCTTTTCCTGGACACAGTGACTGGTATAGCTTGTTGGTTCAGCACATGGCCCACAAAGAGCCAGTTAGAATCCTTTATTTGTTTTTGTAGCACAAGAATTGAACTCAGGGGTGCTGTACCAATGAGTTATATCCCCAGAGCTTTTTATTTTTTTGAGGCAGGGTCTTGCCAAGTTTCCCAAACTGGTCTAGAACTTGTGATCTTCCTGACTCAGCCTTCTTAGTAACAGGATTGCAGATAAGTGCTGCTATGCCTGGCTCAGTCAGAATCCTTGCAAAGAATTCCATGAATGCTGGGAGAAAAGAGGTATTATTTTCTTTGGTCTTGCTAGCTTTTGGTATACTGCAGGCCTGGGCTGCTGGTGGCCATCTCTACTGCCATCAGGAGGGAGCTTCCTTGGGAATGAAGCTAACACCAAGGAAAATAGAAGCTAAAAAGGGACATGGAGAGAGAAATTCTGAAGCCATTACATCTAGCTTTGTGCAAGCTGGTCTCCCTTAGATTGCCCATTTCCTTGAGTCAGTAAAGACTGTTTGATTTATATGTAGCAAAATGAAATAAAACCCCTATCTCTCACTCTGCAAAAAAACTCAACTCAAAGTGGATCAAGGACCTAGGAATTAGACCAGAGACTCTGCACGTACTAGAACAAAATGCAGGCCCAACTTTCCGTCGTGTGAGCTTAGGAACTGACTTCCTCAACAAATCTCCTAAAGTGCAAAAAGTAAAATCAAGAATCAGTAAATGGGATGGTATCAAATTAAAAACTTCTTCACAGCAAAGGAAACAATTAAGAATATCAAGAGAGAGCCTACAGAATGGGAGAAAATCTTTGCCACCTACACCTCAGATAGAGTATTAATCTATAGAATATATAAAGAACTCAAAAAACTTAACATCAAAAAAGCAAATAACCCAACAATAAATAGGCAAAGGAACTGAGCAGGTGCTTCACAGAAGAAGATATACGAATGGTCAACAAATATAGGAAAAAATGCTCAACATTTGCAATTAGAGAAATGCAAATTAAAAACCACACTAGATTTCACCTAACTCCAGTCAGAATGGCAATTATCAAGAACTTAAGTAATAATAAATGTTGGCACGGATGTGGGGGAAAGGTAGTACACTCATATATTGCTGGTGCTGCTGCAAATTGGTATGACCACTCTAGAAAGCAGTATAGAGATTCCTCAGAAAACTTGGAATGGAACCACCATTTGACCCAGTTTTCCCACTCTTAGGTTTGTACCCAAAAGACTTAGAATCAGCATATTACAGTGATGCAACCACATTACTGTTTATAGAGGTTCAGTTCACAATAGCTGAGCTATGGAACCAACCTAGTTGCCCCTCAATGGATAAAGAAAATGTGGTGTATATATGTATGTGTATATATATATATATATATATATATATATATATATATATACACACAATGGAATATTACTCAGTCATAAAGAAGAATGAAATTATGGCATTTGGCAGTAAATGAATGGAACTAGAGACTAACATGCTAAGTGAAATAAGCCAGTCCCCCATAGGCCAAACCTAGGCCAAACCATAGGCCAAATGTTCTCTCTGATATGTGGTTGCTAACACACAATAAGGGGTGGGTAGGGAAGAATGGAGGTTCATTAAATTAGACAAAGGGGATTGAGGGGATGAGAGGGAGGATGGGAATAGGAAAGACAGTAGAATGAATTGCACATGACTTTCCTATGTTCATATATGAATACATGGCCAGTGAAACTTCACATCATGTACCACAAGAATGAGAAGTTATACTCCATCTATGCATAATATGTCAAAATATACTCTACTGTCATATATATCTAAAAAGAACAAATTTTTTAAAAAGAAAATGAGGGGATCTTTTTACCCTTGTTTGGTGCTGGAGGGGGTTAGAGACCCAGGTCCATGTATGACCTTTCTTGTAGAAGACTTAAAGTAGAACTACTAAAGTCTAGAGCAGGGGTTTAGAAAACAAATCCCAAAAGGAGGACAGGAGGCCTCTCAGTCAGCCCCTCTGACTGTGGAGTTTCCCAGAAAAAAGGGTGACTCCTTTAATACTGCTCTGTTTGCTCAGATTGAGGGCTGCCACACTGCAGAGGAATGTCTGCCTTACTTCTTCCTCTTTGCAGAATGTGGAAAGGCAACAAACTGTAGAAAGTCAAAACTCCCTCAATTTTTGCAGGATGGCATTTCCTTTTAACTTCCATGACTTCCTCTCTAAAAAAAAACAAAACTAAACTAAACAAAGACTGGTTTAAACTTGTTTGAGTTTTGCTTCTTGCAACCACACTGAAGCTATAAAATGTGCACATCTTGTTCAGTTCTGCACACTCAGTGCTAGCCCTCAATACCAGCTCAGAATGAGCAGAGTTCTCACTGTATACATTCTTTCATGGGTCTTGCAATTCATTGAAGTACCTCCGCTCTTCCTGGTAACTTCATGCAGAAATTGACTCATAGTCTTTCCTCTGTGGTTGTAGCAGATAACAGGATGAGAGTCATAGTTAAGAATGTAAGCTCTGGTTAGGCAGAATTGTGTTCAGACTGAGGCTTTATGACTTGCTACAAAGTTGTGAACTTTAGAAGTTTAATTTTTCCACTTGGAAAAAAAGGATAATAACATTATTTGTGAAGCAATGATCATTTTTATCTGTTCTAGAGTTAGATTAACTCTGCTTGGAAATAATACCATGAATGAAACCCCACAGAAGAGGGAGGTGGTTTAGAGTTATCCTAAGGTACTAACATAGACTGAGAAAAGCTCCAGAAACTGTACTGAGCTTCTCAGAGCTCAACTCTTGCCCCTGTCCTCCCTAACCCCGTTTGTGCAGCTCTTTTCATTTGTGAGCCAGCCCAGAGCACTTCCAACAAATCTTTGTTTGTTTGTGCAGGATGCAGCCAAATAGCCTTAATGAATAAATGTATTCAAAAGCTTACATTAATAATAATATAAGACAGTACATATGAGGTAATTAGCCCAGTACTGGGAATTTAATGAATGCCTTAGATAATATTATCACTACAATCTGACTTTTTTTTTTTTTGGTACTGAGGGGTGAATCCAGGGATGCTCAACCACTGAGACACATCCACGGAGACACATCCTCTATCTTTCTTTGTATTTGTTTAGAGACAGGGTCTTACTGAGTTGCTTAGAGCCTTGCTAAGTTGCTGAGGCTGGCTTTGAACATCGGGTCATCCTGCCTCAATCTCCTGAGCCTCTGGAATTATAGGCATGTGCCACCACACCCAGCACAATTTGACTTCTCACTGGTGAATCTTACATGGTATGTCCCATTTACTGCCAAGAAATCAGCTATGTGGAGTTGCCTATTGTCTACTCCTATGCCTTTAGTGAGGGTAAGAATTAGATGTGTGTACAAATGTGTAACAATGAATCTCACTATTACGTATAATTCTAATGCATTAATTAAAAAAAGAATCAGAGGTTGTTTCAGTAGGTTGGGTGGGGGAGGCAGAGGTTAAATTTGAAACCTCCAATTATTTTTTCTAGTCACAGCATCTTAATACAAGTAGTAGCTCTCTTCTGTTTGGCAGGTGCATGAAACTCCTATTGTTTCTCAATTTGGGGTTCTCTAGAAGCAGTCTGTTCTTGAGAAACCAGAATTCTTGAGGCTAATTGCATCTGTGCAACGTATTTTAAATGAATCCATCTCTCAAAAGGCTGAATTACAGTCCTAGAAATGTCAGGTCCTGCTTTGGTTTGAATATGTTTGTCCTCTCTGAAACTCCTGTTGAAATTATGGCCATGTTGGAAGGGATCTTTAAGAAGTAATTAGGTCATTAAGAGGAGTTAATACTTTCTCAGGGAAGTACTCTCTCTTGGACTGGATTAGTTATGTGGAGAGTGGGTTATTATAAAGAGAGGCTTTTGTCTTTCTTGCTTTATGCCTTGTTATGGTGTAGCAGGAGATCCTTAGCAGATGTGGCCTACTAATCTTCGACTTCTATCCTGCAGAACTGTGAGCCAAAATAATTTTTTTTTTCCTTTATAAGTTAGCCAGTCTCAGGGATTCTGTTAGAGCAACAGGAAACAAATAAGAGAGATCCCAATCTCTGGAGGCTATCACTATTATCTTATAAGAATAAAGGGGTTCTGAGCTGGGCATGGTGGTGGTGCATGCCTGTAATCCCAGCAGTTCGAGAAGCTAAGGCAGGAGGATTGCAGTTCCAAGTCAACCTCAGCAACTTAGTGAGTCCCTAAGCAACTTAGCAAGACCCTTGCCTCAAAATAAAAAATAAAAGGACGGGAATATAGCTCAGTGGTAAAAATGCCTCTGGGTTCAATCCCTGGTACAAAAAAAGAATAAAGGGTTCTTGCAGATGTGATTCAGTAACCCCTAAAGGTAATCACATGTGTCTTTATAGAAGAGACACAAAGGGGGATTTCATCCCCTTGTAGAGGACAAGAAGATGTAAAGACAGAGGTGAGACTAGACATGACCACAGCTCAAAATACTGGAAGGCTCCAGAAACTGGAAGAGTCAAGAAAGAGCCTCTGACCCCTTCAGCCCCCAGAGAGAACACAGCCTTACTGTTACCTTGATTTCTGTGTTTTGGACTTCTGGCCTTCAAACCTGAGAGAAATAAATTTCTGTTTTTTGAAGCCTGAAAGTTTGTAGTAATTTGTTACAGCAGCTGCAGGAAAACTGATACATACCTTATCCTAAATAATTTTGTCAAATGTGTTGAAAATCTGTGTAACCAACTGCTATAATAGACAGAACCTTAATTTTACTTATATAGATTGTTTGGCTCTTTCCTATTCTCTTAATGTTCCAAAAAGCCGAGAAGAGTTTCTGTTGCATGGCTTCACTTCTTCTGGTGGTGTTGCTCACAGACCATCCCTAGCTGAAGTGTCCTTCTATAGAAGGCACCAAGGTTCTTACACTTCTAATAGAAATGTGATCCCAAACCATATCTTCTACAGGAGAATGACCACAGACAGTAAGCCCTCCTCCCCTCATCCCACTTTCTCCAGGCACAGGTGAATGATCCATTGCACAAGCATGCAGTGACCTTAACAATCCCAGTGGAATAATAGCGCAGGCTTCTAAGATTCTGGAGGAAGGAGAGCTACACACACAGAGACACACACACAACCCAACAAAACAAAAAACAAAACAAAAACAAAAAAACAAGAACAAAACACACACGCAAATACCAAGAAACAAAAAAAAAAAAACAAAAAAACAAGAACAAAACACACACGCAAATACCAAGAAGCATAGAAAACAAAAACCATAAAACTCTTAGCTGGGGATGGTGGCACATAACTAATCCTAGGGACTCAGGAGGCTGAGGCAGAAGGATCACAAGCTCCAGCATCAGTAACTTAGCAAGACCCTATTTTAAAAATAAAATAAAAAGGGCTGGTATGTAGCTCAGTGTTAGATCACTCGTGAGTTCAATCCCCAATACCACAAAAACAGATGAACAAACATAAAAACAAAACAAAACAAAAATCAAATTCTTGGCACACTGCTAGGCATTGGTAGATGTGAAATGCTTTACGATACCAAATGACCATGCTTTCAGAACTGCCCATTAAGAGGTAGGTCTAGCCAGGCATGGTGGTGTATGCCTATGATCCCAGAGACTTGGGAGACTGAGGCAGGAGGATCACAAGTTACAGGCCAGCCTCAGCAATTTAGGAAGAACCTGCCAAAAAGAAAGAAAAAAGTGTGCATGTGGGGGGACGGACAGGGACTGGGGGATGTAGCTCAGTGATAAAATGCCCTTGGGTTCAATTCCCAGTATGGAAAAAATTTTAAAAAGAAAAAGAAAAAAACTAGGTCCACACAGAGCCCCCAAATAATAAGGTGGCTTGGGGCCTATAGAGTTTACTCTAAGAAAGCGATCCAAGCATGAAAAGGACTAGAGAGCTAGTAAAACAAAACAACCAACCCACATACTAAAAAGAGAAAAATAAGCATGTAGCCCAGACCCTCACAACTTCTGCCACTGTGTACCAGTGCTTCTCTCTCATCACGATCATAGGAGCATCTTTTCTAACCAGCTGATAGAAGAACAAAAACTCAAGCCTGATTTACAATGGGAAAAGCTTGGTATATGGGTGCTTAAAAATGGAAGAAAATGGTTCTTCAAGTGGCTTTGAAGGATAGTAGTGAGGGGAGTTCCTCCTAAAGTGTAGTTTGGGGAGAATCACTTGTTCATCCATCTTGTTGAGAAGGAAAAGGGCTCTGATGTTAGGATAAATCCAGACTCAAGAGCAAGGGCCCATGAATTAAGACTGAAGGAATGAGATTAAAAGGTGTTTGAAAAAATGGGAATGGGGTGAAATGAGAAAATCTTTATATCACATATTCAAGCTCAGCCGAGAGCATCAACCATGAAGAAAGATCTAACAGCCAAATAGACAGGGTTACTCCACCTGTCCCTGTCATCAGCTATCCCGGGTCTGGCTAGGTGGGTAAACGAATGGAGTGGCCATGGTGGGAGACATGGGCGTTACGCATGGCCCCAACAGCATGGATTCCCACCTATCAGGGCTGAGTTAGCTTTTGCTGCCACCATATGCCCAACTTGATGGCAGCAGACATCAATACTGAGAACCTGTTATAGTACTATTCTCAAGGAGATGATTTAGGGTCTTCAAGTTAACTACATTGAAGCCTTTCTTACCTGGAAAGGCCAGAGGCTTGTTCTAATAAGAATAAACACCTATTCTGGAGTGGGTTTGCTTTTCCTGCCTGCAGGGTCTCAGCTCCATCATTATTCGAGCACTGATAGAATACTTTTTTGTCTGTTGGAAAGACTTCTACATAACATTGTGTCAGAGCAAGGATCCCACTTTCCTGCAAAAGAGGCATAGAGTGGGCTAGGACCACTGGATCCACTCATCATTTCACATCTGTACCAGTCAGAAGCTAGCAGCCTCGTAGAGCACTGAAATGCTCTCCTGAAGACACACTTGAAATACTAGCTTGGAGGGAACACTTTGCAAGAAAAGGGCTCCATCTTCCAGAAATAGATGGCATTTTCCTGAGCATCAAGAGAATAGTTTTCAACCTCTAGAAGACTTAATCAAAAATGTTATATGATACTGTATTCCCAGTAAGAATAATCCATTGCTCCAGGAATCAAGGGATAGAAGCAGGAGTGACCCTACTTACCACCCTCTCACCTGATGACCCAGAGGTGACTTCTTGTTTTTCCTACCCATAACTTTTGGCCCTGTAAGGAGCAGAGGTCCTGGTTACCTAAGGGGGCACACTTCTATGAGATCTAGCATGTGTCCCATTGAAATATAGATTACAACTGCCACATAGGCATTCCATGCTGCTCATGTCCAGAGACTGACAGACAAGAAGAGGCATTACTATTTTGGCAGGGATAATGACCCTGATCTTTGGGCAGCAGTGGGCTGCTGTGATACAATGGACACACATACAATACTTGTGAAATCCAGTTAATATGTTTCAGTGTCTTTTTGTGCTCCTTTGCTCAGTTGAAATGGTAAATGGACAAATCAGCAACCCTGGCTTGAAGAGTGAGTGGCATCCATGTATTCACACCTAAGAGGTCTGAGTAACACCATCAGGTAAGTTATCAAAACCAGCAGTAGCAGTGCTGAAATAAAAGGAATCTAGAATGGATAGTAGAGGAGAAAGAAGATGAGTAGCAGTTATAGTCCTGAGACCAGTTACAGTGGTGGATGCTATAATCTTTCTCTTTTAAATTTTCTTTTGGGAAGAGAAGTATATCAGAATCCTGGAGGAATAACTCTCCAAACATGTGAAGAAGTGTATGTGAGGGACATAAGGGTGGGCTGTGGTGGATAAGAACATCAGTTACAGATTCCCTTTCAGGACTTGCTCTGTCCGATCCTTCAGGTATCTGTTGACAGTCACCTTGTCTGAGAACATAGTGTTTCCAGGGCAGCTTATATCCAATCCTTAGAGGGGATATAAAGGCCCAGCCAATTGGAATTACTTTACAACAACTTTGACTACTATCTTTGATAGGTTGGGCTTCTAGAACAAAATACTATAGGCTGGGTGGTTAATGAACAACAGAAATTTATCTCTCACAGTCATGGAGGCTGAAAATTTGAGATCTGTATGACAGTGTGATTGGATTCTGGTGAGGGCCCTGCTCCCAGTTAGCAGATTGCCAACTTCTCATTGTGCCCTCTCATGGCAGTAAAGAGAACATGCTAACTTGCTGACTTCTTTGTATAAGAGCATTAATCTCATTTATGAGAACTCATCCTTGGACTTAATTATCTTGCAAAATAATCCTTCCAACATATGAGTAATTTGGTCCACAACAATTGTCTCTGTAGATTCCAGAGCTCCCAATAGGATTAAGACTTTGCTAGCACTGTTTTATAGTTCAACTTCTCCCTCTGCCCAATCATACTTACTTTCCCCTTCTTTCCATGAGTAGACTCTTAATAAATTTCCTTCTCATTAGAGTCTGTCTCAGTCAGCTTATTGAAAACCCAACCTATAATGCCACTCCTAACCTTCACCTTGCTGGATGTGAGGAGAACATCCTCAAGGTACAACAGTGCGGAATGAATCAGAAGAATCAGAGCTGATCAGGGAGAGGAAAGCCTATGCGCAGGAAGAAACAGTGATGGCAGAGTTGGGACATTCACCATATAAGAAAATTAATTACACAGGCAAGTATTTTAAAGACAATGAAGCTAATTTTCTCACTGTTAGATCAGGTAGGTACGAACACAGAAAAGGAGAAAATTAGAATAAACCTTGTGGTCTTGGAGTAGTGTTGGAGGCATTGTATAAATTCTTGTTTTTTAATACATAAAGATAGAAATAAAAAATAAACTGTGCATGTGTGGAGTGGGTATGTGTGTATAGCTAGATGTATCCACAAAGAAGGACTGGAAACAGTGACATTTTATCATTCAGTTGTGATTTTTTTAAATGTATTTTAAATATTGTTTTCCAAAGGACCTAGGACTCATTACAAAAAAATACTGATTCTAGTGCCAGGGCAACGAAAATATAAGATGGTCATAAAGCATCTTGTTCTAGAAATCAAATGTTTATTAAGAATTGTGATGTATCCGAGAACTACTCTACCTGCAGACTACAGGATAGCTTGCTATGGTTTTATTTATACACACAGAAGACATGAAATTTCTGGGACAGATATAAAAGACTTTTCTAGTACGACACAGCAAGCAGCAGGATCTCCATGTTCGTGTCAGTCCCCCAAATCTCCCAGCACCATGGGGCAGGAGGTAAAGCCTGTGTGTGTAGTGAGATTGTGTCATTGGAATTACTTTAAGTACAGATAAATAATAATTATGAAACAAAATGCAAAGGTAGCAAGCTCAGTGGAAAAGTGGACACAGCTGAGGAACCCTGAACTTGGGGAGGCTGAACTTTTTATGATGGCAACAAGCAAAGAACCTGAACTCTGACCTCTGCTCTGCGGGGAATTACTGTCTCTACATTCCAAAGCTGTTTGCTACGCAAACATTCTTAAATGATGACCGAGAACAAAACATTGGTTTGTGTTTCTGAAGATGTACAGAAAAATGAGAAATCTGTGGAAAATTATCTCTTAATTGTACTCAAAGAATGTTGAAGACATATCAAAGGGAAACAGAAGCCAACGTACAGAGTGCTCATAGGCCAAATTTGGGAAAATTTAACATAAAAATTACAAATGTGAAGGATAATAACCCATTGAATAAAACAGGAAACAGAGTTGTCTATAACATACAAATAAATCATTTGTCTTCTTGCTCGTTTTTCCTTACTCATTTTTCCTCACTCATATCCTGTGGGTTTGCACTGTTTAATACAGTAGCGTGCGGCCGTCAAGCTATGATGACACCCATTGTCCATTTTTCCACTGAGTTTGCTATCTTTTCATTTTGATTCACAATTGTTCTTTATCTCTACTAGATATTAATCTCTTATTGATCTTAGTCTTCCTATTTGGTTATCTACTAACTTGTCCAATGTATTATCAGTTCAACAGAAAGTCTCAATTTATGCATAATCGAATTAATTTACCTTTTTTTCCCCTTTGGTTATGGTTTGTGTTAATTTTATTTTATTTATTTTTTAAATATATATTTTAAATACGTTGATAGACCTTTATTTTATACATTTATTTATATGTGGTGCTGAGAATCTAACCCAGTGCCTCACGCATGCTAGCACTGAGCCACAACCCGAGCCCCTGTCAATTTTATATAAGTAATCCTTCCCTATGCCTAAGTCACAAAGATATTCTTTTTTAAAAAAATATTATTAGTTTATAATTGTGATGTTCACATTTATTCTTTTTTTGTGGTGCTGGGGGCATTTATTCTTATATCTATCTGGAATGCATTTTTTTTTGTTGTGTTATTTAAAGGTGGAGTTTTATTTGTGTTCATACAGCTTAATAGTGCCTATTAAGTTTCCATATAAACATGTACCTGGCACTCATTTCTGTTCCTTTTTGTTTTTGTTCTTGAACCACACCAGCAATACTGTGGTGGTTTTTACCTGTGTAGTTAGTTATGCTGGAATTGTATTTCCTATAATCATCTTTTCTGTATGGTTTTGGGTTAGGATTGGCCACAAGAGATATCTTGTGTGACATTGAAAGGTGGTGAGTGAAGGGGTGGACTATCAATCTGTCTATCTAAAGGTCAGAGTAATGTTGCCAGGTACAGTACCATCTTGTATACATGTTATTGATCTGCTAGCTTACCTTGTTGGGTTAACCAAGACATTCAGCTTCTCCAGCTCCTGTTAAATCTCCAGCCTCTCCAAGTTCAACTCTAAGACAACCTGACCCCCATGAACTAAGGACCTCCCAGTAGTCTCCACTTTCTAAAGGTTGTACCTCTTCCCAATAACGCCACCCTGAGGACCAAGCCTTCAGTCACAATGGACCCTCTGTGAACAGGTTAGACAATTAAACCACATCCAAACCATAGCAATCTGTTTTTAATAAAGGTTGTTTTGTTAGTTTTTAATATGAAAAATTTAGATGATATTATTTAAGCTGGTGCTAGTTGAAGTAGAAATCACTGAAGTAACATAAGGGTTAACTGATGGAGTGAGGTTTCTGAGGAGATGGGGAAAATATTATCTTATTCAGACTTCCCCAGGGTGGATCTGATTGGTTTCAATAGTGCCATGATGGGTGGACCCTCGCATCCTACCTCCTTGGCAATCACTCTGTGGATGCTGCCTCTGACTAATGCATCCCTATTCCTGCCATCTGTGGGTCGGGCGTATGTAGGTTGCTTTACTTAGGTTATTTTGGGTTATATCTCAAAGTGGATAAAACATAACTCTGAAGTTCAAGAGTTGATTAACTTAACAATTCAATGGCATCATCAGAGTTCAGGTTCTTTCTCTCATTCTTCTCTGCTTTCCTCAGACTTTGATCTTGTTCCCTTAAATTGGCTTCATAACTGTCTTAAGATGACTACTGTGGTTTCAGGAATCATATTTAGAAGGTAATGTCAACGCCAGAAATGACAGGATCTGTCATGCATGTCCCTTTCCGAGAGGTCTCATAGCAGACTTCTCAAATGGTTAGAATCTCATCATATGCCCAGCCAATAGCAAGGGTAATTTTAGGTAGATTATTTAAACTTTCTGAGCTTCATGTTTCTCATCTGTAAAATGGGGAGCATAGTACCCATCTCAAGATTATTGAAAGGAATTTAAGAGGGAGTATTCTTTTAAGTACATAGCATAGTGCTTGACTCCCATCTACTCTGTCCTCTCTTCCGTATTTATAGATCATATTCTAAGAAGCAAACTCAAAATTCTCTGCTCATATTTAAAAGATCACAATTGACCTAAAATAAAATTGATTCATTTTCTGGTGCTGAGGTCTACTTTCCTGGAAACACTCAGAAAAGAGAAAAAATAATTGATGTCTATTAAGAAGGAAAAAGAACGAATGGGCAACTGACAGTGTGCTACACGGGACATGAATGTGCACAAAACTATCTGACAGCCTTGACTTTGGGGTGTGAGGCTTCTGAGATGCAGGCAGGAACCAGGATGCCAGAGCTTCCTGTCTGTCATAAAGGGGGAGATCCATTACACAGGCTGGGGATCCAGGGCACAGATGGAGTACAGGTGCTGAAGTATGTGTTGGTTGATAAAGTAGGTGAACATTCAGAGTGATTTATTCTTATCCTAACTCTATCCCTCAGAGGATGTCCCTGGGCTCCACCACAGCCCTGAGTCTGAGCCAGCATAATAAATCATAAAGTTCCTTGAGCTCCAAGAGGAGTGCTAACATGAATACTGAATAGTATTTACCATATTACTAAGTAAAAAAAAAAAAAATACCATGCATTCTCACAAGCACTGTGCTTTCTCTAGAAACAATAAGATTGCCCATCTAGGCTCTTCCTTTGCTTATCTCCATAGACACAGTGCCATCTACCGAAAATAAAGCACCAATAGCCATGGTACCCTGAGGGATTCCCAAGAGAGTCCCCCTCCTTGTGGGCTCCCAGTCTCACCCACCTCCCAGATGGACTGGAGGGAGTAGGCGGAATCCACAGGCTGTTCTCCTGTCACAAACTGTAATACATCTGTTCTCTGGTGCTTTCCGTGAGCAGCAAGAGTAAGACATTCCTGTAGGGACCTGAGGAGCCTGGCACGACACTTGCAGTGTACATGAAAGCTCTTTCAGGATACTCTCTTGCCTTAACTGTGCATAAACTTCAGCTGTCCCATGGAAGAGACATATTTTTATATTAAAACATAACAGGGGTGATTGACATGTCTTCCTTTGGGTAGTTAAGAGATGTTTCTTTCCATGTAAGGGTGTAGCAATGTTTTTAACTCCACTTATCCTTAGGTGAAATTTTTAATGGGTCCAACAAATAAGAGACTAATAATAGAATCCTGGAACATTATCGGGACAGCTAGGTCCTTACGATATGTGGATACCCTAGGCTGTCATAAAATTCACTTATGTGAAGTTTCTCATTTTAGCTATTGTCTTCTCCAGGTGGCTGTCTCTTGGTTTCAAAAATGGAGAAACACAGACACCAAAAGCAGATTATTGCTGACATGTAACCACTATGGTTGGTGACAAAATAGAAAATGGACTGTTTAAACACAGTCTTCTCAGGGCACACATTAACTCTTGCCCTAGACATCTCTTGCTACCATTCTTCTTCCCAAGGAATCTTGCTCAGCCTGGCCAGGAGCCCTTCAGGATCAGTTGGTAACTTAAAGCTCTGGTTTGAATTGATTCCTATTTGCCTTTTGGTAGTCAGACCTGGATTTCCTTCCATTTGTCCCTTCAAATCTGGCCCTATTCTTTCTATTGCATTTGCTGCTCATTCCTCCTTCATTTTTTTAAAATTGGATTTTCTAAAACAAAACTTCCCACAGTTAAGTCTGTGGTCTGATAATTTATGGTAACCAACAACAACTATTTAGAATTGTCTGCTTAACCAGAGGGACAGAGGGCTGCTGCTGGCAGAAGACTGAAGATAGGCAGCTAAAATTACTGGACAGAGTAAAAGACCTGCAGATAACACTTCAACCTCGAGTCAGAGATCCTCCTGTGAAAAAAGACAGAGCAAGCTGGTGCCATGCTCTGGCATTCTCTACATCATTTATTCTAGGAAATTTGGTAACAGGAAGTCCTTTTTATCATCAGGTTACTGAGAAGAATTTGGATTCAAGTTTATATATTGAAACTTACTCCATTACACTTGACATGCTCTTGATCCAATCATTTATGTCTTTGAGCCTCACATCCTTTGAGCAAAATACTCCCTATTTATACACCAAGTTATGTGAATATCTATGAGGCAAAAGAAATGAAGTCTGTAAACTGGGCTTTATTTCCATGTAGGCTAGCACTCATGTTTAGACTTTATACCTGTTCTATAGAACTTCCTGTGGGTTGCCACCAGTCAACTTCTTCAAAGAAAAGACAATCTCTCCAATAGACAGCAGTGTCAAAATCACTTTACTGAATGACTGTTCCACGCCAAGATTCCCCATGCTTCCCATTATCCACTGGGCCTAAGAAAGAGCTAACAGCTGCTGTTAGGCATGTCTTGAAGTGCTGGTTATAAGAAAAGTGTATTTGAAAACTAATGAAGATTACAAGAAGTATAAATTATAGTCCTTCATCCTCTGTTTTCTTGGGATTCACTTCCAATTTTAGATAAAATATTAAAAAGAAAATCAGGAGTGATGAGCGTTGTATTACAAATAGAGGTAAATGTCAAATCAGGCAGGGTTATGGGAAATACAGGCAGATCTATGTTTTAATCAGTAGTGATTTGCTTAGGAGTATTTAATTTAATTTAATTTATTTATTTATTTTGGAACCAGGGATTGAACTCAGGGACACTCGGCCACTGAGCCACATCCCCAGCCCTATTTTGTATTTTATTTAGAGACAGGGTCTCACTGAGTTGCTTAGGGCCTCGCTAAGTTGCTGAGGCTGGCTTTGAACTCACGATCCTCCTGACTCAGCCTCCCAAGTCGCTTGGATTACAGGTGTGCACCACCACGCCCAGCACTTAGAAGTATTTTATATGTATTGTTTTTTTGTTAGAAGCATAGTGCATTGAATCAACAGGAGTAGACACATACAACAGATGGAAAATTTACTTTGGTGAGCAAAGTATGGAGGGATCCAGGTATGATAAAGAGGAACCCAATGCACAGCTTTGACTTTCTTGTGACCAGAAGAGACAGGGATGCCTTGGGATGTAGTTTTGGTAGGAATTTTTATGGAAGACTATAATAACAATAACTAGAATTATATGGAGCAAGAGTTGAGTTATGGATAGAAGTAGTAGTGAATTTTTGGTGAGTCATTTATGTACTCACCTGAAGGAACAGGGGTGGGCACAGCTAATGCTTCCAATGTCATGAGTAGGCAATCCACTACCTCAAATGTTCTAAATTCCCTTCTCACAAAGTGGGTAGGGAGATCAAATCTTCCTTGAGATAGGTGGGATGTGGAAGAAGTCATAGAACATTGAAAATACTCAGATGTTCAGACAGAGTAGGTTATCAAAGAGATGTCTTGCACAAATTTTGAGAGAAGATAGACAAATGATTTTTAAAAATTGCTAGTCTTGTGGTTACTAATAATAAATCTTCAGAAACATGCCTTTTACTGTTTACTTCTCAGACCTTGCAGATCATGAAATGCAGTTTCAGATTGTAGTGTAAGATCTATGGAGTAATGTGGGTATTGCTGTTAGCTGTAAATACAGTTCTTTATTATGGTTGCAGCTTGTTCTCCCTAAAATAAAATTCAGCATGTGCTGAATTTAAGTTTAGCCTGGCTTACTTTTCTGCCAAATAGAATGTAAGTATACTTGATATAATACCATGTTAACTTTCTTTTCAACATCAACCCAAATTTTGGATGTTCCTATCAGTTTATTATTAAACTTTCTTGCAAAAACAAAATGGGAGACTTTCAGGGCATCATCTTTGGCATCACGTAGACCTGTTCAGATCTTGATTATGACACTTATTTGATTGCTAATCCTCACTTTTCTTATCTGTAAAATTGAATGATAAAAATGTGTATCTCCTATGTTAGGTTTAAAGGAAGTTTAAAGGAGGTAATGAATATAGACTGGGTTGGGGTAGACTTAATTTATGATATTCATTCTTCCCACCCAATTTCTGAACCAATTAACAGAAAAGGGTATGGCAGACAGGAGATTATTATCATTAATAAAGTGGACATTGGAAAAGCTTCAGACTCCTGAAGCTGAATACCCAAAATAGACAGGCCTACTACCTGGTAACAGGCAGTACTGGACAGTAGGTCTCCCCATGGGGCAAAGACCTTGACTGCTAAGATTACAGTTTGCCTATAATCAAGACCTCATGTTCCCTGTAAGGAGATTTTGCTATGGGAAGAGTATAGATTACAAATACTGTTTCTTCCAAACTCACCAATGAGATAAATTTCTCCTTCCCAAGGAGTATACAGGGGGGTGGAAGTACCCAGGAGCATTACAGCTCAAGTGCTTCAGTCCTTGGGGGAAACATCAGGGGTGGAGAATGAGTATTTCCTCCAACAGAATGTTTAGCACAGTGCCTAGCACAAAGGAGCCTTTATTATATCAAGTCTCTGCTACTATAATTAAAAAGTGAAAATAATCACATACTGTGTTTTGGACTTTGATACACATGGGAAAGAGGTAGGTGGCAAGTGTAGAGGAGAAGATAAAACCTGAATACTAAAGGTCCTCATAACATGCACTTTCATTTTGTTTTGTAGACAATGGGTGACCCAAAATTTTTTGAGTCAGGAAGAGACACTCAAATTTGCATTTTAGGATGTGAACTCTAAATACAGTAAACAAAGTCTCTGTGACCCAGATACTATGCTATGCCTAGTACAATGTTCTCTGTTTCAGCCTTCACAACCATCCTGAGGATAATACTATCCTACTTTTGCTCCCATTTTATAGAAGACAGAACTGAAGATCTGAAAGTTTAAGTAACCTAACCAAGAGACTACTTATAAATGAAAAACAGAATTTGATCCCATGTCTTCCTAGATGCCAAGACTCAGCACAGGCTTTGTGAGCATGTGATCTGTGTATTTTACACAGAGCCCTGAGCTTAGAAGGGCCTCAAGCCTGGTTTAATGCCCTGCTGTTACTGGAAATTCTTAATAATTTTAGAAGAAGAGACCTACATCTTCATTTTGCACTGGGTCTCTTGAATTATGTAGCCACCTCAGCCAAGATGTTCTTTTTTCCCATCATCCTGGTCACCATTTCCCTAAATCTGAAGGATTCCACACAAATAAAGCTCCTCTTCCAATCAAAGAGTTGTGGAAAATTACAGTAGGTGGAATATTAGTAAGTAGATGACTATGTATGGACAGTTCTGCATTTATACATATAAATATCCAGGGTTCAGAGCCAAATCTCCATTACCAATCTTTTTTTCAGATTCCCTTTGGTTTCCAGGGACTTCCTCAATGCTGCTGCCATGCTGGCCCCAGGCTGCAAGTTGGACCCAAGCCAAGAGGTAGTGAGGACAAGGCTGAGGATTAGTGGGAGAGAGAGAATACATCCACATCTATACACACGTGTCTATCATATTCCACGTCCAAGCACAAACTAATTTAGGATCATCTTGTTTATGTTTTCCGTACGTATTTCAGCGTCCACCAATCGGCACTAACAAGTCAGAGACAATGGAGCACATGTTGGTATAATCTCCCAACTTTGCTGCAGCAGCAGGTCCACCAAAAGGTAAGCAGCTGTTGCAGATGATGGACGGTGTTTCAGAACATGCTGTGTGAACAGCTCAGCACTGGGGCCTAATCTTCAATCATCTTATTTAACCATAAATTCATAAAATTCTTTAAAGTAGTTGGATATTCTAAATATGCCTTTAAGAAAGACCTTTAAAATATTAGAGAAAAAAATACGAAAATACAAACAGAAACACCCCAAAAATAATTCTAAATCTTTCCATATTTTTTCCTGTACACACACATATACATGCACAGTTACCAAATGGAAAAGAGTGGGCATGTTGTTTTGTAATCTAAATTTTTTTTCTACTTAACATCTGAGCATTAATAGTTTTGAAACAAACTTTATTAGTTTTCTTGGGCATTTTAGTCATTTTTTATGAAGAACATTGTTGTTTAAAATATGATTGTTTTCATAAGCTAACCTGAAATATCTTCTTCAAAAGACATGTATATTTTTAAGGTCTTTGATATATATTGCCAAATTGTTCTCTAGATTGGATTTACATAGTTTACATATATAGTTCCAGTTTAGTGTCGGGGTTCGTATTTGCATACACCTCTTCTAAAACATTTGAGGAAAAAAAATTTAAAAAGTTTGGACCAGGATCTATTTTTGTTTGGCTTTTGTTTTAGGTTCCAGGGATTGAACCCAGGGGGACTTAACCACTGAGCACATCCCTACCCCTTTTTTATATTTTATTTAGAGATAGGGCTTCACTAAATTGCTGAGGCTGGCTTTGAACTTGTGAACCTCTTGCCTCAGACTCCTGAGATTACACCACCTTGCCAAGGTTTTGCACCACCTTGCTGGCTTATTTTTCTCTTTCTAGCTGTTCAGCAAGCCACCATGCATACTGTGACCTTGAAAGGGTAAAAGAGGCCCTGCCACTATTCTGAGACTCCATGATCGTATGGATAACAGTTTTTCTCCTTCGGAGAGAAAATATTTTCGGGATTTACCTTAGCTTTGGCTCTATTTTAGATACCATAGCTTTAGGTTTCAATTTTTTCCTGAGCTTCTCTTTTCTTGCTAAATAATATTCTTAACTTATTCTCTCACATATTGCTCTAGAACTTGCTTACCCTTTATCAAACAATTTGATGATTTCCAATCTGGTCAGTGTTAGTCATGTTGTTGCTTAATTTAAGTGCCTAAAAATGACTTGTAAATAAGAGTTATAACTCAAGGAAATTTTTTTTCCAACTAACTCTAAAGCTTTGTTAGCCATTTTTATGCTAGAGTTGTCTTCTCTATTTTTTATAGCTAACAATTCTTCTAGAGCTTTCTAGAATTCATCAAAGAAGAAATAATCTGAAAACCAGGCTTCTGGAGTTCAGATATTTCTCACAGGAACTCAAGATACTTTCCTAGCTCCTAGGTTTGCTTTACTTGAGACATATTGATCAGGGTCCATAGTAATGAGAATTTTAATAAGGAGTTGTCATAAAGAAATTTTCTCTGACTGGAAATTAAATAAGTAATTTTAGGGGAATATGACATACTTTGAGATCCTGAAACATTTATTCAGTCATGCTAATAAAGTAAGCATAATTCTTTCCATTAGTTGCTTCCATCTCAATTAACATTGCTCATTGAACTGTAGGAGGACTGAGAGAACAACATCAACTTCAACTTTAACTTTTAAGCTCAACGGTGTGCTAACACCACTGCAGTAGCAGGGTGTGGCCAATTGAAGGAAGGACTGTGGGTAGGACCCTCCCCTGTTGTTTTCTCATAAGGTTTCTTTGGAATAGTGCCCCAAACTTGAAGGATAATTTTTCTGCCTGTATCATCAGGGAACTGCTTGTCTAATTATTAGCTCAAATAAGTGGATGAACTAAACAGTCTAAGAAGGACTCAGAAATATATTTGGGACACTACATAATGGTTTATGTTGGGCTCTCCTATTTTTTATTTTGCTTTCAGGCACTATACTGCTCATTTTGAGAATCTTTGCTCATTTCTTTTATTAGAAGGTTATCATTTTATAATATACTTTGAACACACTTTTAGGTAGCTAAAATTGGATTTCAATAGTTTCCAGAACTCTGTTGCCTAGTAGAAATGGGGAAAAGTGGGACTAGGGACTAGAAATAGTTATTTTTAAATTGTTAGCAAATTCTCATTTTTCTAGGAGTGAAATTTTGAATTTACTTGTTTTTATTGCATCATTAGCTCTCTGATGCCTTTTTTATTGGTGCATTATAATTACACAGAATAGTGGGATTCGGTGCTGCGTATTCATACATGCACACAGTAGAACGATATAATTTGGTCAATGTTTTTCTCCAGTTCTCCCTTTCCTCCTTTCTCCTCCTGGTCCTCTTTCTGTACTGGATTTGCTTTGTTTTAGTACTGGGGATTTAACCCAGACACGCTTACCACTCAGCTACCTCCCCAGCCCTTTTTGTTTTTGATTTTGAGACAGGGTCTCATTAAGTTGCTTAGGGCTTCTCTAAGTTGTGGAGGCTGGCCTTGAACTTTCAATCCTCTTGTCCCAGCCTCCAGGCCTCTGTATTACAGGTGTGTGCCACTGTGCCTGGCTTTATTGGCTTTTGTTTTCAGAACAACTTTCTCCTTTATTTCCACTCCTTGATTCCCAGATACATATATTTGATTATGGGGAAGATACCACCATATAATGGTCTCTCATTCAAAGTATACACTGCACCTTGTAAAAGAGAACTCCAACTTTCATGCTGTTGCTTCCCAGTTGACATAATAACTGAGTCTTTAGTAAGCCATTCTGGCTTTGAAATAGCCCAGCCATTTCAGAGAGATGGGTTATGTGACAAGACATAATTTATGGGCATTTCACCCATTGCTGAGGAAACCCTCATCTGGGAAAGAGTCCTTGAAAAGGAATGCCCATTGTCCTTAAGACTCACCACAATCACCCTTAAAGTGGACCCTTGGATAGGGTCAACTCCCAGAATGTGCCAGGTGTATAACTACACACTATGCTCTAGGAAGAAATAACTTATGTAATTTCAAAACCTTGATAACAATATACAGCAAGAGAAACCTGGGGAACACACATGGGAGTACTTTCCAAGGATATTTGTCCAAAAAGCATATAACATTAATTTTGATTGAATTCATCGATATGTATATACTTCCTGGAGAATCTGGACTTAATGTATAAGTTCCATACTAACTAACACTTTACTAAAACTTGGATTCAAGAATGGCCTTCAATTGTTTAGGATGGTATGCCAGAACTTCTCTGATATGGTGTAGAGAAGGAAATCCACAGGCTTAGGAAAATAAGAATGTTGGTTGGGTTTATCAAGTGCAACCTAATGACCATCTTGCCACCTACCACTCCACTAGAAGGCCCAGAAGACATTCTCTTAGCTGAGAGATTGACAAGTCCACTAGTGAAGGGCACACCTGCATCCTCGAAATGCTTCATGATTGCTCTTTGAAAGCCATGTGAGACTGTCAGAGTGCTGCCCATTCAGATGGGCTCCCTGATTTGATTACGATGTACCTTGGTGTAGTTTCATATTGTGTTTTATTAGAGTTTATTGAGTTTCTTGCAATTGCATAGTTATGTTCTTCAACAAATTTGAACAATTTTTAGCCATTATTTCTTCAGACTTTTTTTTTTTTTTTTTTCCAGCAATGGGGATTGAACCTGGGGCACTCTACCACTAAACTATATCCCCAGACCTTTTTATTTTTTATTTTGAAACAAGGTCTTGCCAAGTTGCCTAGGCTGGCCTTGAACTTGTGATCCTCCTGTCTCAGCTTCAGCCTTCTGAGTAGTTGGAATTTTAGGAGGTGTGTCACCCTTCCCAGTTTTTTTTTTTTTTTGGTAGGGAAATCTGCATGTCTGTTTTATTTCCATTAGAAAAAATATTATTTATATAAAATTTTGGTCCACTTTCTTCTCCTTTACTTCTATAATTCAAGATTGAACATTTACTCAAATAAAAGAAGAATCACATATCTAACATGAGAGCTAAATGTTCACATCATGAAATTAATAGGATTTAGTTGAATCAGGTTTGGTCTTTATTATTTTTTGGGACAATAACTCATCTTTCCTACCTGTTATGTTTTATTTATTTGAGTGACTCTATAATGACTGTCTTCTCTTGTACTCAGTAATGAGTGTACCTAAGTATAATTTACAGCATTAGTAACTGGATTTGTTATCTAATATTCATGTCAAATTCCTCTCTGATATGGTATTTCCATGATAACTTCAGATATTTTAGTCACATATACACTTTCCAACATTAATTGTAAAAATGAAGATGTTAATTTAAAGACATGCTGAGAACTCACTCATGTTGTTGTGAGAGATCCACAAACAGCTACTGCTTCAATCTCAGCACCCTCCTGTGGGCAAAGCAGCAGCCTGGTAAGCAGCCCTAGCAGGAAATTACTCTTGATATATTATTTGTAGATCTTATTAATGGTATTGAAATCATTTATGTCAGCCAGCAAAACAGTTGCTTTGACCACATTAGTGAACTCACAGTCTGCAGCTTTCAGAATTTTCCCTATGTTTGCAAGAACTTGTTTAGCTTCTGCTGCTACCTCTCCTAGTACAAGCTGTTCTGCTTGAAGAGTCTGTGCCTATTTGCCCAGAGATGTAAATGATACTATTGACTAACACTGCTTGACTGCAGGGACCAATGACCTTTCATGATGCTGATCACCTTTTTGATCATGTAGGACATGGCTAGGCCTTCTTTCTTGCAGCCCTTCACAATCTCTGCCTGTTTCTCACTCAGTGACTGACCAGCTGGGGTAGGCTGCTGGAGGGATCAGTTGAGGGTGGACTCGCTAGGTATTCTGCCCAACAATTTTTTTTAAAGAATTTTTTTGGTTGTTGATGGGCCTTTATTTTACTCATTTATTTATGTGCGGTTGTGAGGATCAAACCCAGAGCCTCACACAGGCTAGGCAAGAATTCTACCTCTGAGCCACAACCCCAGCCCCTAACTATTTTTTAAAAATATTTTTGCATCCTCTCTTCTCCCTCTTCTTTTTGGGGCCTAAATTTACATGTACTGTTTGAGGTTGTTCTGAAGCTCACTGATTGTTTTTTGCCAGTTCTTTGTATTTTTCTGTTTCATTTTGAAAAATTTCTATTGATGTGTCTTCAAATTCATGAATGCTTTCTTCCACAGTGTCTAATCTAATTTTAATCCCACCTAGTATATTTTTCATCTCATGTACCATGTTGTACTTTTCAATCTTAGAAGTTTGATTTGGGTCTTTTTTATATCATCATCTATAACTTTTCTTACCACACTTATGGTTTTTTCTACTTTCTTCAACACATGGATTATAATACCTGTTTTAATGAGCACAATTATTAGCTCTATAATCTGTGTCATTATAAGTCAATTTTAGTTAACTTTCTTTATCTTTTTAGGTTATATTTTCCTTCCTCTATGTAGACCTGGTAATGTTTTATTGAATGCCAACAGTTGTGAACTTCATATTTTTAGGTGCTACATATTCTTTAATTTCTGTGCATGTGCTTGATCTTTGTTTAAGGATATATTTAAATTTCCTTGGAAACATTTGATTGTTTCAAACCTTGTTTTAAGTTTTGTTATGCAGATAATGAAGTCTAGAATGATGTTTTTTTTTTTTTCCCTATTACTAACATACTCTATTTCTGAGTACTTTCCTGGTTTCCATGTATTATTACAAGGTCTTCCATTCTAGTTGGTGGTTTCACCAAATATTTCTGAATCTCTGTGAGTACTGAAGATGATCCCACCTGCTCCTTTTGAGTGGTTGAATAGAGAAATAACAAACTCATTTTCTCCTGTATTCTCACATTACTTATGGAACCAGATACCAAACAAGCAGTCAGTTCTGTAGTGGACACCTGCTGGATGCCCTCCAATCCAATCTTGACAATATCTACCTGGAGATAGTGTTAGATCCCACAGGTTGACTGTTTAGACTCACAAGACTTATCCCCATTTTCAGCACTAACCACATGCTCCAGGTTGTTTCACCTGTGCTTCCGACTGACTGGCTATAATTCGGGGTTCCCACAACCCCCACCTTGGGTACAATTAATTTGCTAAAAAAGCTCATAAAACCCAGGGAAACACACTTAGTTTATTATAAAAGATACTGCAACACATGCAAATAAAGAAATGCTGCTGCGTGGGGTAGCGCACGCCTGTAATCCCAGTACTTGGGAGGCTGCGGCAGGAGGATCGCGAGTTCAAAGCCAACTTAGCGAGCCAGCTTTGCTTAAGTTCAGCAACTTAGCGAGGCCCTAAGCAACTCAGTGAGACCCTGTCTCTAAATAAAATACAAAATAGGGCTGGGGATGTGGTTCAGTGGTAAATTCCCAATACCAAAAAAAAAAAAAAAAAAGAAAAGAAAAAAAGAAAAGAAAAGAAAGAAATACTATGCCAATAGATATGGGGAGAGGCAAGGCGCTTCCAAGCCCTCTCTGGGTTGTTCCACCCTCTGGGAACCTCCATGTGTCCAACAATCCAGAAGATCTCTGAACCCTGTTCTTTTGGACTTCTATGGAAGCTTCATTACATAGGTATGAGTGATTAAATCATTGACCACTGGTGCTCCACTCAACCTTTAGCTACTCTCTTCTTCCCAGAGGTTGCTGAGTGAATTAGAGCCAAAAGTTCCAATTCACTAATACAGCCTCGGTCTTTCCTGTGACCAGTCCCAATCCTGAAGTTACCTGGGGGATGCCAGTCATTAGTCAATCACCACTTATCACTTTGAAGTTTCCAAAAGACAAGAATGAAGACCAAATAAATTTATATTTTACAGTATCACAGTGGTTCTTTTCCCAACCTTGGGTAGTTTTTCATATACATATGCTGATCACTGCTCAGCTGAAGAATCTCTGTAAGTAAGCCTCAATGTATTTACAGGATTTTAAAATTAAAGGTGACAGAAACCCAACTTATCAGATTTTTTTTTTTTAAAGAGTATTTGGTGGTTCATAAGATTAAAATTCTAAGACAGAACTGACTTGAGAGATAGTGGATGCAAGAGCAAATGAGGTCATCTCTCTTTTTCTTTCTCCATCTATCTCTTGTCTCTGGCTTTCTCTGGTTGATACTGTGTGAGTTGTTACAGGAGATGACTTCCTCCAGGGAGAGGTAAGATGGCTGCAGGTAGTGGCTGCTTACATCACCATCCTCTAGGTCTTTTTTAGTTCCATTCTGCATCTCAAGAGGGACTCATTGGCCTCTTTGGGTGACATGTCCCTCTCTGAAATAAACATTGTGCATGGGATAGGGGGAGTGCTGATGTGCAAGGCCAGGACTAACCCTACTTAAAATATTCAAATGAATTCCTTGCAGGAGAGAACAGTCTTATTACTGAAAAATGTTGAGGAAGGAATGTTGGGGAGAAAAAAACAGCAATAATCAACACACCCAGCTTCTTCATCTGTAAAGTAGGTTAAATAATCTAAAATGTGATAACATTGTAGATGTCTGGAATATCCTAAGCACAGCAAGTGTTGTGATATTAACAATCATCTGACCTTAGAACTTCAGTTGTCAGTAAATTCTTCCACTTCTGTGCATTACTTGCACTCAGTGAAGACCTTTCTCCTTTGTCTGTGCCAAGAGTTGTTTGAATTCCTACCTGTGGGCCTCAGTTTCTAGGTAACTGGGTTCCTGATCATTCACCATTGCAATTTCTCAAATATACCTGCTTCTGCTTTGCCTAAGTAGAAATCTTATGTAAGCATCAAATTAGCCACAGGAAACAGATGGTCCACTTGAATTGGGTAATTTGAACAGAGTTTAATAAAGGGATTATTTATAAAGGTGTTGGCAGGTTAGAGGGAAATCACAAGGGATAGAGCGATACCCTGAGCTGGTGAAAGGGTACTGCTATTGCACAAGGTTTGATGGGACAAAGGACAGAATAGTGACTGGAGTTAGAAAGAGAGGGACACCTGTCAGAAACGAAGTATCCAGTCTACCTGTATTACTCCACAGATAGGGATATAGTGAGTAAACACCCTGGCCTCCTGACCTCACCACCTTACTTGTTCCTGATCTCCAGTGTTCCCCATTGGGTGAATCCAGTGGGAAGTCATAGGGTGAGGAAGTCTGTGGCACAGCCCCAAATTCATCCCCTTTCCTGGGGCACAGAGAAGGTGGAGGAAGAGAAAAGACTAGAAGAACAAATGGGAAGCATCCAGCATCCTGAACTTAGTTTAGCTGTTTTTCCCAGGGTGAAAAAACTTCCTCTTGTCTGTTTAGAATTTCCCTGCTCTTGAGGTAGAGAAACTGAATTTCTCCAGCCTGGAAGGGGAGAGATTGCTGCCAGTGTCTATTATTTAAGAAAGCAAAATGCTGGTTGTGAGTGCCTGGAAATTTGCAAACTCATAACAGGAGGTTTTGTTCTTCAGTTGCGTCTCTTGAGTGGATCCTAAATCAAACCATTTCTTGAAGGAGACAGCTTTACTACTGGGCAACCAGAGAGAATTAGCACCAAGAAAGGAGAGCTGTTACTCATGTGATCAGGGGAGGAGGCAACTTGGCTGACTTGGAAGACTGGTCTTTGACATGTTCCACAGATACCAAACTCACCTCATTTTCAAAGTGCTTAGGATGGAAGCCAAGGATGTAGTGCAGGGGGAGTAAAAATGCATAGTAATGAAAGGGGGAGATGAGGAGGTAAACATGGGTTGTTGGAAAATATAGACAGATAACAGCGGAGACAAGGAAGAGGTGCCTGATTGCAAAGTGGAAAGTGAGAGGTGCTAGAGAAAAACTTTCAACCTGGGAGCCACAGGCCATCTTGCGGTAGAGAGAGAACAGACTTAGTCCAGGTTGGCAGTGGCAGATGAACAGGGGCCAAGCAGCTGCTGATTAACATGGTTATAGGAGAATGCAGGCCTGGCTGGGATATCTGCTCTTTATTTCGAATCCTGATTTTTTTTTTTCTCCCTGAAACACCATGGAAGCCACTTAGCCAAGGCAAGTGAGGAAAAGAGAAAGCCGGGTTGCCTGGCAGGCCTGCACAGAGCAGGGGACTTGCTGAGCCACTAGATGGGCCATTGCAGACCAGTACCTCAGGCAATGATCCCAGCGGAGGCCTGAGTATTTTGGATATATTACCTAATATTTCAAAAGGAGAACCACAGGCCAAGTAGCCCTGAGTTTAGCGCACGTTTATCTTCACAGCCTTTGTCTTTCAGAGATCAGTGCTCTGCTGCTGTGTTGCTATTGTAAGGATGGAAAAAATAGAACCATTTTAATGTTGTGCTGTTTGCTTTTCCTGACAGTTAAGGAGCAGCCCATTATTAGCTGGCAACACTGTTGTGACATCAGTGGTGACTTTGCTGCTTAGGATTCAGCTCATGAAATAGCTTCCTCCCTGGTACAATTTTATTTTATTTTTATTTTTCCTTTCCTTTTTCTTTTCATCTCTCATGTTTCATTCTGAGGCAAATAATTGGCTAAAGGGCTATCTATGCTTTTGGTCTAACTGCTGGTCCTTTTAAGAATGAGCTGCTAGAGAAACTCACATGCTAAGTTTGATGCAGTTCAAGATTCTGGAGCCCTAGGAGGCACTTTCTTATGGTAGTCCCTGAATGGCAAGTGAACTGTCTTTGCTGGGGATGGGCAGGGGGTGGGGGGGTGTTATTTCTCACAGTTGTGAAAAGGTCCTGGCATGGACGAAGGAGAGCCTCTGTGCTGATGTGGGGCACCAGAGCTTGACCAGGGACACCAACGGGTCTGATATGGAGAGTTGGAGACTAGAAGGTGGGGAAGGACATCCTGCCAGGATGAGGACAGCAGAGGCAACAGGAGATGGATTATATACAATAAGTAAAAATATTGAGGACAATCACAGCCAGGTTTCTCATTATTGGTGAGGGAAAAATAAGTATAAAAAGAGAAAAAATGCAAACTCTGGCATAGGAATGGAACTATAGATATTGATGAAGTCTTATGACTCTCAGTATACAGAAAGAGATGAAAATACAGTTGCAAAATATACACACTTGTGAGCATGTATATGTATCTTTTTGGGTGTGTGTGGTATTGGGGATTGAACCCAGGGGTCTCTACCACTGAGTTACACCTCTAACCATTTATTTTATTTTATTTTATTTTATTTTATTTTATTTTATTTTATTTTGAGACAGGGACTCACAAATGGCCAAGACTGATCTGGAACTTGGGATCATCTTGCTTCAGCATCTACAGTCTCTGGGATTAAAGGCATGTGCCACTACATCTAGTGTGTGGGTGTGTATGCTTTGGGATCTAAGTTCCAGGTTGACTCAAAATTTAAAACAATTTAATCTGAGGGTAACACTACTATTGAAATGATGGCATAGCACTAACAACACAGTGTTGTTAAAAGGATTCAGCGAGGTCATTCATGTGGCAGGTATAATATAGTGCCTGGCACATTGTGAGCTCCCAATAATGGTTATTATTACCCACCTGGAAGAAGAGCCTAGAATGAACAACTATTTGGCATCTTGTTGTTATTATTTTCACTAAAAACATATTTTGGAGATCTTTTCATAATGGTGCATACTTTGCTTTTTAAAATTAATAAATATAGCTTTGTTCTTTACTATATTACTTTTATAATTAGAAAAAGAAAAGAACCCCAATAATTGTAGGGAGATAATCTGCCTTAGTATGTCATCTGCCGATGACTCATAATTTAATTAATTCTTGTTGCTAATGGAAACCTCTGGTTGAATAAAGCATGGTTGTATTTTAATAGCATCACTTTGGTGGGGAGAATAAGAAAATATAACCGACACCAAATCTATGGACACAGGGATATTCACACTAATTTTTCCTATTTTTATAAAGCTCTGTATCAAAATACTGACTAAGGAAAGCAGCTGTCAAACATCATTTCTTCCATCTATCAAAAATCCCTTTTTGGGGTCTGCTGTGACCAGACACTACTCAATGTGGTAGAGAGGCAGTTGTGAGCAATACAGCCTTGCCCTCCTGGAGCTCCCTAATCCTAGTGGTGGGGGCATAGGAAATAATCATATCTATTCCTTTTCATCATGAAGAAATGTAATGTGGTAACTTTTTGGTTCATACCTTATTAATCATTTGACTTTTAGTAACCTTTTGAGCCTTGGTTTCCATACATCAAAAATAGAGGTCATAATAAATATCTTACGAGGTTGTTGTAATCAAATATGTAAAATGACTGGCATAAAGCCAACCCCTTAGCAGGTACTTGCTAAGTAGAAGCCATTATTACATGTAAATTGCACAGCTTTTGGTTCTTTTTTGGGGGGACTACGATAAAAAGGGTTGCCTTGATTTCTAGTGCAGTTGCTTCCTTCCCCAGGTTGGGTGCATCCCTAGGCCTTATCAACCTTGCTGACACCATTAGTCACTTTGTCTTTATTGTCCTTTTATTACCTCCCACCAATAGGAATAGGAAGTCCATTCTTCTACTGGGTTCCCTTCTAGAAGGAACCCCAAGAAATCTGCCATGATCTCTTGTCACCTACCTTGCATCTCACACTTTGAATGATTACTCTATAATTGAGTTTTCTAAGCAACTCTTCCCAGAGGCCGGCTTTCACTAAGTGCCCCAAAGCTCATATGTCCAGACCTGGCCTTGTCGGCCATGCTAAATATTTCAGCTTTTATCTGGAGAACACTGGGCAATGGAAAGGTTTTAAGCAGGAGGACTACTTGACTTCATTTATATTGTAAATGGAATCCTCAGGTTGTTTTGTAAAGAATGGATCGGAAGGGTCAAAAGAGAAAGCTGGGAGAGTAGGAGGGTCCAGCTGTCACTTTGGGGACAACAGTAGAAACTGGATCAAGGTGGTAGAGAGAGAGGGAAACAAGCTTGAACTCTAGTCTGTTTGGAGGCAGAATGGATGGAACTTGTTGATGGATTCAGTGGAACAGTAAGAAGGAGTAGGGAAGTTTTCAACTGGAACATTTGGGTGGATTTATCTGACTATGCCTTTCACTAAAAGTGGGGAAGATCATGAAATTTAATTAAATGATATTTAGTTAAAACTCTACTAAAGTGCTAAAAGATTCAAGTTGAGTGTTTGACCCTACAGGGACCAGTGGGTACTCTTGGGGTTTATTCATAGCCCTAACCAAACTTCAGGGCCCCAGCTCAGTCCCTGAAGGTCTGTGCATGCCCAGGACCACCTCAAACTCTACTCCCACAACTTCTAGACCTCTGCAAGCCTTACTCTCTTGCCTACCCCATTAGTCCTCTTGGACCACAGAAGTTTCTTTCCTTCCCTGTCCTGACACATACTCATCTTCAGCCTCAGGATGACTAAGGATGAAAAAAGTCATCCTCCCCACAGGGAATGGCCTCCATCACCTGCCCAATAAAAGAAAAAAAAAAAAAAAAACAAGAAAAAAAAAAAGTATACTTTCCAAAGTCTGGGCTCTTCAGTTATGGAAAGTGAGGGAGAGTTCAGTTTACAAACTACAGTTTATCATTCCTCCTCCAAAAAGTTTTCTTGAATTCTTTAAGGGCACAGACTGATTAAAAAGTCCATGATCCCATTAAGAAGTGAGTACTTCAACGTACTTAATACTTCAAAGAATGTAGTATCTACACTCAGGAATGGAAACTTTACCATCTTCTCCAAGAACAAAAGAGAAATATTTAATTCTTTACCAATAAAGGGTCATTTCACATGAATAAAAGAAATAACAACTTCTTAGAACTGGTCTCTGGGCCAAAAAGCTAACAACCTCCAGTGTATGCGCTCCTCTGTATACATGCGGAAACGTTTCTGTGGAATGAGCTCTCACTCCAAAAGTCTGCTGTCAGATAACTGAGTCTTCCTCTGAAGTGACACCAGGTTTGCTGTCCAGCCCAACTCCTGTGAATGACTGGATCCAGAGCAAGGTATCCGAAGACAAGACAAGGATAGGCAGACATTCCTAGGAAACAGGTTGAAGTGCACAGGATCTTAGTATACAAAAGCCATCGCTCAATCAACGTGTAGAAAGAAGGTTCCTCACCTTCACGGTGCCCTTAGCCTTGCTTCCTTCATCTCCCTGACTTTGACATCTGTGAGGCTCCCTTGCTTCCGTTTCTGAAGCTGGTGCTCAGCTCCACTTTCCTGCCTTTCTGGCAGCAGCAGTGAGGAAGACTAACAGTACAGAACATTTGTTAAGCCCTGTCTGTGAAACAATGAGCAAAGCGTTAAGCACCCTACATGCATCATCTAATAGACTAGGGATAACCCTGCGAGATGGTAAATCACTGTACACAGGAAAACACCCCAGTGTGGGAGATGAAGCTCTTTGCTTCAGGGAACCTATTTGGTGTCAGAGTCGGGGTTTTGTGACTTCTTTCTGCTTTGCACTCCCTTTTTATATTTCTCCTGGCTTGTGCTTCCTGTTACCAGCCTCTCCGTTCAGCTAACTTTTCCACAACAGATTGATCTTGCCAAGTTCTCAGGTGCCCCGAGGGTTCCCTGGCAACGCTAGATCTTGTCTTCAGCCAGCATTGAAAGTGCTCTCTGCTGCCGCCATCTGGAAAACCTGAACACTGATTGTTCCTTGGTAGCACACGTTTGCATGGAAGAAGAGCTTGAATTTCCCTCCGATCTCTAGAATTTTAGTAATCAGATGTTTAATTATTACCATTTAAGTTAAAATAAGAGTGATCAAATTTCAAGCTCAGGATCTAACAATGCACTTAAACCCTCAAAAAATGGATTTGAAAAAATGTAAAAATAACTTGTCATTGGATACATGTGTCCCTCAGAGCAGTTCATGGGAAGAAAAGATATTTCAAATTCAAAATCCTCTGAGGCTTTTGCTATAGATAAGAAATTTTGATATTTTTCAGAGTACTTTGTGTCTCTTTTGTGTGTTTTTTTTCCTTTCAAATATATTTGTTCATGAAACTTTGACTCTGTGTTTCAGGAACGCAGTATATATATATATATATTTTGAGAAAGTCATTACTTCTTTAGCTTATTAGAAATAAGCCCTTGAGAGATCAGTAATAGTATTTTGGAAGGTTGAATTACTATTTGATTCTCTTGTGTGCCAGGCATCCAGTAGGTGTTCAGAATATGTTTGATAAATTCTAAGGACTTCATAAATAGCTTTTACAAGTTACAGAGTGAGGTGGAGAAGAATGTTATTTGACTTGGGTTAACCCCGGAATTTTTCTTAAATATACAGTTGTTTGAAAGCTTTACTCAATAAAATACTGTACTAGTACAATGAAATGGGTATCCTGTTCCCCACGGCTAATGCCTTTCTAAGCATTTGGCTTTCTTACCGTACGATTAACACTGTTATTTCCAGGCCAATCAATAGGCGCAACTCCAAGATTAAGAGCAATTTGGATCATTATTCTCCTTTCATTACATATTCATTATTTTCTATTTGAATAAGACCCATAATCAGTGTTATTTACCAATCTTTATGGTGAAACTTTAAACCACTGATTGTTCCTATCTTTGCAGGTATTAAATGCCATTTCAAATATCCTTTCAATAATTCTGTAGTTGCTAATGAAGTCCATTTTTCCAGATTTTTCAGTCCACTGAAGGAACATTGAACCCCAAGAGTCTTTAAAAAGTATTTGTTGTTTAATTGGAGGCAGCTGTTCCTTAGAAAGTTCCCTAAGTGTATAAAAGTGTTTTTTCTCTTCTTTAATAGCTTTTTATCACAGTTTAGGAGTTAGCCTAAAATATATACAAAATACATATGAAGGTCCCCTGAAATTCTTTGATATTGGAAATATTAAATGTTATAACTAACATGCAAGAAATTATAGGACAGCACTCTTTAATTTTGGATTTAATTACTCAACCTTTAAAAAAATATATTCTCTTGGCCCTTGGGGTAGATTTCTCCAACAAAAGTTATTGGTTTATTTTAGTTAATTCTAATGCATGTACATTTTGTATTACTTGAATGCAGCATTTTTTTTCCCGCCTTATCCTTGAACTCTTTCCAAGTATCATTAAGTATTGGATACATACGGTAATAGCAGATTTACTTAAATGTCACTATTAATACAGCTTATAACCTTTAACATTCTGTACAAGGAATTTCAGAAAGAAGCCCTTACACAAAGATCCAATGTCCAGAATAACCAGAGCCAAACATAATGATTTTACAGTTGAAGGATAGCCAAGATGCACATTTTCTGAGTGTGGTTTTACTGGGAGTCTGCATGCAGATGAAATATGGCTTTTAAGAACAAAAGCTTCATGGAAAAGGCCTTTCTTGTCATAGCACTGGGCTGACTTTTAAGCCAAGGTCTAAGTACTTTCTGCAGTTCTATTTTTGGATTTTCCATTTCTCAACAGGACATTCCCAATTTTGAGTTAGTACTATGATGACAATGCAGACTGAATGGTGCCCTGGAAGGAGCAGGAATGCCTCCTTTTTGTGGCTTCCTCTGCAACCATTGCAGATTCTGTGCTCTGTGTATCTCTCCTGCGATTGGCCTCTCCAGCCCGCCATCTTGGGTGGACACCTGCCCCTAGCAAACAGTATGGTCTCTGAGAAGGCATAGGCATAATTAGGCTTCATTCTCCTCCTCTTTCTTCTTTTGGGTTTCCTAAGAGAATCGCCTCCCTAGTTATGGTTATTTTTTTGTTTTATTTTGATTTTTTGACACCAGGGATGATTGAACCCAGGGATGCTTAACCCCTAAGCCCTGTCCCCAGCCCTTTTCATTTTGAGACAGGGTCACACTAAGTTGCTTAGGGTCTCGCTAAATTGTTAAGTTACTGAGACTGACGTTGAACTTTCAATTCTCCTGTGTCAGCCTCCAGGGTTACTGGGATTACAGGCCTACGCCTCCACATCTAGCTATTATGGTTACTAATCATGCATTGTCGAGATTTTCGAACTGTAAACCTGAAGGAAAAAAATAGTGAGGTCAAAGTGATTTAATTTAGATTGTGGGGTGGTGGAGTAGTCAGGGGGAAGATCCAGAAAACAAAAGCATATTGATCAAAAATAGCAAATGCTATTTATTGTTTGAAATTGAATACAGAGGTCATGAAAGTCTGTGAATAAATAAGTAAATACATTTCAATTTTATTTTATGGAACAATGAAACTAAAAAAAAAAACAGGAGAAAGATAAGCAAACGATGTACGCAGAATCTCTGAGGAGAAAATATCTCTTGACATAGTTATTATGTTATTTTCCCAGAAATTAATCATTAGTTGTTAAGAAGAGTAATCTCTGAATTTTTTATAGGCATGCTTTGATTTTATAAAAAATTTACAAGCATATATAGTATTAAAATATTTTCTTTCCTTATTTTTAGTGAAGGAAGATGTAAATATTCTGTCCCCCATGTTAGAACGTGTTGCATCCTCTTGCCCCAGCAATAAATTTTATGTCTCTTGCATAATAGCCCCACCTTGTGGTGATTTGTCCATTTTCCACTAAAGACGTTGCATTTTCACAGTTACAGGCATCAGTGGAATCCTCTCTTTTAAATTTTCCCTCCAGGTTGAATGAAATTAAGCAGGAAAGAAGAAAGGGCACATATCAATTAATGGTAAAAGGCCACAGACAGATGAGGAGAAAGGATGGTAGGTATTTAGTAAATATTGGCTGCATTAATGTTAGGAAAAGGGCAAGTTGTGTTAATAGGAGGAGGGAGGGCCAGGAGGTGCCATAGATACTTCCTAATCCTGATAAGGCATCTAACCTCGCACCTGTTTCCCTAGGTCTGGGAGGCTTACCACTTAACCCAGATCTTGGCAATGCCCAGCTTGTATTAGGGCGCACTCTTC
>JAJEJO010005409.1:0-54655 GCA_020662805.1 Glaucomys volans | reverse complement strand
TTTTGTTACTTGCAATTTTTATTATTATAAATACCTTTGTAATGAGTCGTACTGTGATATCTGACCACTCCTTTGATTTTTCCTTGAAAGAGACTACTGGAAATAGGATTATTAGATTAAAATGCAAAAGTTTATCATAAAATTATTCTTTTCTTTCATTAGTATTTTCTGGAAAATACTAAAAATACATGGAAGAAAATAAATATACTTTTTAAGTTCACTGCACACTGATAATAAATGTCACTATTTTGTTAGATATTTTTATTTTCACCTATACATATACTTTGAATAAAATAGCAATGATAAGGCACTTTAATAAACTTTAACCACTTAAAATATTCTTCTTTTCTTTACATTTATTTTTTTATTTTTACAGACTTCATTTCGATTCATTGTACACATTTGGGGTACAAATTTTCATTTCTATGGTTGTGCATGATGTACATTCATATCATTCTTGCTAATCACACATGTACATTCTTTTAAAAAATATTTTTAGTTATAGACCTTTATTTTTTTAAATTTATTCTTATGTGGTGTTAAGGATTGAACCCAGTGCCTCACACATGTCAGGCAAGTGTTCTACCACTGAGTTACAACCCCAGCCCAACAATATTTTTTAAATAACAATACTCACAGGCATTTAGCAATTTTAAATGTGGCAATTTTAAATGTGTAGTCTCTACTGGAAGGATAAACTATAATGAATTAATACCCCATTAATGAACATTTAGATTGTTTCCAATTTATGCTATTTTAATCCCTTCTTTTTTTTTTAAAAGTGGGGATTGAACCAGAGATGTTTTACCATAGAGCTACATCCCCACCCCTTTCAATTTTTATCTTAAAACAGAATCTCACCCAATTGCTAAGGACCTTGCTAAATTGCTGAGGCTAACCTTGAACTTGCAATCCTTCTGCCTCAGCCTCCTGAGCTGCTGGGATTACAGTTGTGTGCCACCACACCTGGCTTATGCATAAATCTTGATGCACATGTCTGACATGAACATGAGTTGACTATGTTTAAAGGAGTGCTTTAAATATTCAGACCCATGGCATCTATTTGTGCTCTGGCCTGGGTCCCCAGATCTTAGGGATCTGTTTGACTGACAAGATTTACATAGTGTATTTAGTCCCATGAGTGGAAAGGATTAGTAATGTGAGAAGGCAGCACATCACCAGGACTCTTTCTCATTTCAGTAGAATGAAAACAAAAACACAATCTCAGATTGGGTAGCCAGCAGTGAATTTAGGTAACTTGCTAGGAATAGATTATATGTCGAGGACGAAAGAGGTAGAGCTCCTGGATAGTGATAGGTGTCAATAAATATTAGTTGTCTTTGCTGTGGAGGAGAAGGGTTAGGCATCCTTATATATCTTGACAAAAACACCTTTGAATACTGAGGATGGGCAGCAACAGCACTTGCATATGAAGAAAAGCTTTCCACAGCTCATTTGTGCAAATGACAAGACAAGCCCTAGGGTTTTGTTTTATGTTGTTTACATAGGACACTCACAGACAGGGCCTTCCCAAGAGACTGGTCTGTTAGCCACTGTCTGCTCCTAGCAGTTACCAGGGTGGCCCCTTCCTCCCACTGCAGCAGAGGCCTGCTCTCCAATGCAGGGTCCCTGACTGGGAAGAATTGAGCTTGTTGAAAAAGGAACTGAGCTGCCCACCTACTGTTAAATAATCTTCTGTCTCTAACATAGAATTTCAGACTTAGGAAAATGTGCTACCCACTTGGCTGCAGTATTTACTATGCATCTGCCCAGCAAGCCTGTACTGCAGCTCCAGGGCCCAGCTCCAAACTGACAAGTGGTCTCTGGAGACTGCATCATCAGGAGCCAGACTCAAGTAGGGATGGGGTAGGGTTAGCAGCTAGTCTGCTAGGTGGCCTGGTGGAGTCGATGAAGAGAGTTAAGCCGGGGAGCTCATCTGGGGATGATCGCCCTCCTGGAAAATCTAGCTGCATTCCCAGAGTCACTTAAGCAGCAGCTGATCCACTAGAATGGGCCTTACTGAAGTCTTAGGCTGCAAGGCAGTAAGTTTTTGTATGTGCTTTCTAGAATTTGAACTGAAGCCAGTTTCCTTAATAGTTGTCTAATCGTACTCCATCTCTTATTTAGAAATACAGTTAATCTGGATCTTTTCCCCTCATAATGTCAGATATGTAATGTGTTTCTAATAATAAATGTTCCTTTTGCTGCACAGCTAGAGTTCATCAAGACGGGCATTAGCAAATGGCTGCAGCACAGCATAAAACTAGACAAGGAAACGTAAGACGTGTGCCTTCTATGGTTTGCACTGAGAGTGCACTTATTCCTTACCCTCAAAATACAAAGCAGCCCCCAACATAGAGATCGTACCAACTTCGACTACATCCTCTCCTCCTCCCGATAAAACATCCCAACCCTGAAGCTTCTGAGGGAAATTTGGTTTCAAATAATGATTAGATTATAGGTTAAGTTTTGAAAATGATGCTTCCATTCCAAAATAGGTTCTGTAGTAATACATGATCTTGGAATGCTCAGCCATGTTGATTTATCAGGGACAGAAAACTTGGTCCTGCAAGAGTATGGATAATAAAATAACCTGCATTCCTATCCCATTAAGAATCTTCTGAGAATAATTTTATTTATTTATTTATTTATTTATTTATTTATTTATTTATATTGGTGCTGGGCATTGAAGCCAGGGCCTTGTGCATGCTAATCATATACTCTACCACAGAGCTACACCCCCTTCTAAGCATTCCCTTCTGAGTGTAATTAATACTGATTGTGGTCATTTAAAAAAGAACAGATTTAAAAAGACTGTGATTAGCAAAAAAGAACATAAATTTTACCATCCTAACCATTTTTAGTGTAGAGTTTAATAGTGTTTGGTATATTCATATTGTAAAACAAATTCCCATAATTTTTTCATTTAGCAAAACCAAAACCCTACACCTACAAAACAACAACTTCCCATTCCCTCCTCCTCTTGAGATAGGATAGGAGAAATAAGGATAGGCAGAAAGGAGGCTAACAGGGATGAGAAAAAGGCACTCTAACTTTAGATCTAAGGTGCTCCACAAACACCCCCACCCTTACTCCCCACACCTGTTTTTCTCCAGATGAAAATTTTCCAAAGGCCCTTGAATCCTAGAGTATCAGGGTCTAGAAGATTAACGTCTACATACATTGTTAGCTTATACAATGTATTTTCTTTACTAAATAAAGCCAAGGGGAAACATTGTTAGAGACTTCTGATAGGGGTACATTCCAGACATTTTGTATTGACTGGCTGATATCAACCTAGAGATACTGAAAAGAATGAGGCCAGTGTGACTACCCTGTGCTTCTTGGTAAATTGGAGAGCCCCAGGATGATGCCACCCCACGTGCTTCCCATGTTCACTATTCAGGAAGTTTCCTTTAAAAAGAAGAGCCCAAGACCCCAGAAGCATTCTCACCCTCGAGGGACCAATACTCCTCCCTTTGAGTACCTATCCTCCTTTATTGCTTGCTTTCCAGAATAAATCTCCTTGCTTTCTCAAGTAAATCTCTATCTCTTTTGATGCATCCTGAAATTCTTTTCTGTGGTGTATCAAGTTCCTGCCAGGCCTGAGTTGAGGTTCCCTTCTGCCTTCTAGAGACCTGCTCAGACCCCTGTCCAGTGACACTCCCAGCCCTTTGCAGCCATCATTCTGCTGTTTCTATGAATTTAGCTACTTTATAGATCTCATTTTTTGCATATATTATTTCTTTTTTCCATATTTTAAAATTGAAACATTGTAATTATCTTTAAGTTGGGATTTGTTGTCACATATTTGTAGATATACACAATTATATATCTCATGTAAGTGAAATCAAGTATTTGTCTTTTTTGTAATTGGCTTATTTTACTAAATCTTCTGAAGTTTCATCCATGTTGTAGTATGTAATGGGATTTTCTTCTTTAAAAGGCTGAATAATATTCCATCATATGTATATACCACATTGTGTTTATCCATTCATCTGTGATGGACATTTGGGTTGCTTCTATCACTTGGCTATTGTGACTAGTGCAGCTATAAACATGGATGTGCAAATATCTCTTTGAGATTCCACTTTCAGTTTCTTTGAATCTGCACCCAGAGTAAGATTACTGGATAATGTGGTGATACCATTTCTAATTTTTCGAGGAACCACTTACACTGCTTTCCGTAGCACCATACCAATGGCATGCAAGAGTTCCTTTTTTGTTTGTTTGTGTTTTGCAGTGCTGAGTGTCAAACCCAGGACTTTGCACATGCTAGGCAAGTGCTTTACCAATGAGCTACATCCCTCAGCCCATAAATGCTTTTTTTTTTTTTTTTAACAAAAAAAAGTCAATCAAGAAAAGATTCTTTAGTTAACCCTTTCCATGAGGACCTATCTCTTAGTGTCTTTGGTATTTATTGAGTACTTTGCAGGAATCAGGTTGTCTCTTAAATGCTTTCTTTGTGCAGAAGTTTATAGGAGGTTTCTGTTAGCAAAAAATTCATGTGAACTACAGGTTGTGTAGTTCTATGATGTTGGTGTGCTTAAACCATTCTATTTTTAAAAATGGAGTTCAGAAAACAAATGTCATGGGTCTAGGTCCTACTTAGCCTAGCCCATTCCTTCTTCCTGTGGAATTTGGACTTGGGTAGTTTGGGCAACTTAGATTGCTAGTCCTGCATGGAGATGGAGGACTTCTCAATAATTAAGTGTTGAGAAGGTCTCCTCTTCTCACCCTGAAAGCTGATTCAAATGGCTGACATTTTAGGCACAGGTCCAATCCCCTTCAATTTTCCTCTCTGAACCAAAGGGAGAGCCCAGAATGAGTGACTAGACTTTGTAACTGCTCATTACGAGGCCATCTATTATGCTTTTTAGTATGCAGTATGTTAATAAGCCAGATATTATGGCAGAGGGTCCATAACTAATCTACCCTAATAAATAAGAGTAATAGCAGTGGCACTAGTATATTCTGTGGATATAATGTGCTGCCTGCAAAGTGTGACATTTTAAATAAACTTTATTCTTGCAGTATTTAAAAAAACATAAAGGCAGTAATGAAATATAGAGCACAACATTAGTTGACACAGCAATTCCTGCCTCCCAAGACCCTGCTAAATAACCAGAGCTTAAATCTTCATCTTGAAATATACAGCTCTTCCATGATTTTAAGTGAGTTATAAAACTTTAATGGAGTGCACCCTAACTTTATTTTAAAAATATTCTCCATTTTTATGGCAAAGGTGACCCAGAAGTACCTTGTGAATAATAGAACAACATATTTAAGCTATTAAATTCACCTCTCTGGACAATACATAAGCCTTTCTGGTACTTATCTCTCTTCTGAATGGAAGAGGGAACCAAGAGAATTTGAACTGAAATTTTACCTAAAACTCACTGATTTTTGATTCTATAAGTAACAAACTTTTACTCCAATGGGCACACTCAGGTTTTCTGCTACCACATTAAAATAACGATTCAGAAGCTAAAGTCAGCAATTACATGGGAATATGTAAATCTCTGTACATCTGTGAGTTGAAATTGTGAAAATTTCATACCCCCAATACCTAGTTAGTTTCTGGACATACAGTCCTTTAAGCTGATATAGTCCTATGGGATGAGTTTATTCCCATATACAGAGAACTAAATTTAAGTCCAAAAACTAATTAAGATAGTCAAATGCTTTCCATTTATTGCCAAATTTCATCACTGAGTTATAATTCTCTGAGTACATCAAACTCCTGTACATTTTTCAATGAAGCACAAACAATTCATTTCTACCTTTCTTTGTTTCTTCTTTGTAAGCTTACATACTTCGAAAATAGTTTCAGTCTGCTAAATATATATATATATATATATATATATATATATATATACATATAAAGTAAATATATTTATATGTATGAATACACAGATCGGCCTTCAGTTTCACACAATATGTGGAGCCTCATTTGGATGTAATGACAATTGGCAGTGTTTAAAGAATGAGAAAACAACAGATTCATCTATTTATTTCTTCTCTTTCCCACTGAAGTCACATAGAAGAACTAAATTGCATCCTAGTCAATGAAAGGCATTCAGCACACAGCTCCTTGTCAGTGCTGCCACCTCAACATTAACCAGAGGACACTAGTTTTAGTCACTGAACAGAAGTTCAACTTTCTGTGAGTCTCGTGAAATATCTATTTCAAAACTATTTGTAAGAATTCAAGTGTCTTTTCAAGACCAATTGGATTCTGGTGATAGCCTCTGTTCCGATATTTATAAAGAGCAGAGAACAGGGCACTGTGTCTTACTAGGAATCCTGTGAGTGAGGTTCTTTTCTATCTTCTCCCTTCTCTTCTCCCTCAGCTCCTAGCTAAGGGAAGAAACCAAGAGAAGGGCCAACACAGTTGAAGGAGTGAGCTGCATGGCGGGCAGGCAGGGGTGATGGCTCCCTATGTGGGGGTGTGCACTTGGCATCTCTGGTTATAGAGCAGATGGGGAGCAAGGAAAGACACCCTTTATTTCAGGGATTGTTAGGCAAATCATATGAATGAGCACTACTAGGTAAAGTGGTAATGGAGGGAAAAGGATGTGTCCTCCTCTTGTCACTAGAAATTTCCATTCTTCTCATGCTGCTCAGAGAATTAGGAGATAGATCAGAGAAGACAGGAAAGAGAAGGTGAAGAAGAGACAGGTAGTTGGGATGGAGAAGAGGACAGGAAGAGGCTGACTGGTGAGAGTCCAAGGTCCTGTGCTAGAGTAGAGAGCAGGCTGAGGAGGGTGGGGAGGGCAGGGAGGCCCCATCTTTGGGTGGAGAAGGGAGAATGTACAGAAAAGGAGCCTCCTCCTTGGACAGGTTTCTTTGGACCTCATTCCATTACTCACATGCTTTCTAAAATGCCTTCCACCACAATCTGAAGAGGTTGAACCACCACATTGCTCTGAAAAACTATTGAAAAGGCACTTCAACCAGGGCCTGTGTAGGCCCTGTTTGGCAATTTATGTCCTTCAAGGTGAAAGGAAATACAGTCCTCTAAAACACACACACACACACACACACACACAGAAATTCTCTCAATATCATATGAAAAATGCATAATTTATTTTATAAGTATCCCTGTAGCTTTTGATTTAGGTGTACACCAGTATAATTATTTCAAAGACTATTTCAAAGGGCTAACACGAAGGAGCTTTTTGGAGCAATGGATCTGAATCCTGAAAGAAGTTAAACAAATCTATACATGTGTTAAAAGTCATAGAACTTAGTACCTAAAAAGTCAATTTTACTGTATTATAATTGAAAACCATAAAACATTTTACTGCCACAAAAAAAGCTCAGCTTCCTTGTAAGATTCAAGGTCCCTCTCTCGCTCTCTAATTTGTTTAAAGGCTAAGGTGACTGTTGAGTAGAAACTAGATTTACTTCAAAGGCCCAGACTTGCTTTATTAAAACACTGACACACTAACCAACACTTGTTAAACAACACTTGCTAAACTCTTGCTGTGGAATTCCCCAAAAGTTACCTCCCTTGAGGAGCAAGTGTTTTCAGATTGTTCGGATGGACCAAAATCAGGTCTGCATTTTGTCTCGGCTTCTCACCAGCGTGTTCTCCGTTCTCTGATCGTCAGTGGTCCTCCTTTGCAAAGCAGGGTTAGTCTGTTCTTTCCTCGGAAGGGCTGATATGAGGATCTCTTCCACAGCTTCCCGGGAGCGAGACTTGTAAACAGCACCATGCCTTATAGCCATGGGCATTACGACCAGCTCTGTGTGCCCTCCAGTGGATCCTAGACAGCAGGGTAGAGCCAGCTTCTCCACTCCTTTGCTGAAAATGAGAAACAGACAAGAAGAAATTTTTTACTCCCTCAGGTCCCCAGGATACTTTAAGCATTGATAGTTCCAATTTGGCAGAAAAGAAACACACACAGCCCCTGCTATCCCAGGAAGAAGGGGGTGTACGGCAGAGAATGTCATCAGAGAGCAGAAGAAGTCTGCTGAGGCTCGATGGGAAAGTCCAGGTGCAAGCCCTGGAAGGTCCATTGCAGCAGGACAACCACCCCAGCTGGTGGGGGGCCGTGCTTCCCTGGTGTCAAGGACATCAACACAAAACCTGTGGACCAGAGGCCAGTGGGACAACATGAGTAAGTGTGGCAGCTTAATGGAAGGATCCCAAGGCCCCTTTGGTCCATTTTTACTTTCTCTAAGTTTTGATAGAGACATGAGTACAGGAAAATATTTCTTGAATCTTGGAGAAACATGAGTGCAATGGAAAATGGAAATAGAAATATGGTCCCAGAGAAATTAAAGAATAATAGAGGAAGAAGAATAAGAACAAGGGATAAAGGGATTAGACTACCAGCTAGTGGTTCTTACCCTTTATTGGGCCCTAGACGACTCTGGCTATCTAGTGAAACCTATGGATATCTTCTCAATGTGATGTGTTTTAAAAATAAAATATAAAATAAAATAAGATACACAGAGTTACAAAGAAAGCAATTTATATAAGAGCCCCCATAGGAACAGGTTAAGAACAATGCTATCTATGGTTATCTATGCAGCAAAATGGATCTTGCACCATTAAATCTTTTAATTTTTTCCAGGAGAAGCCAAGACCTCAAGAATTTTAAAAGAATTTTCCTGATTTTTAAGTGTCAACACAAAGTCTATTTAAACTCTGAACCAATCTAACTAAGCATGTGTCTGTGTGGTTTTGGCTCCTTGTCTTCTATTGAAACTTCATTTTAGAGATTCCAGGAGACTCTTGGTCAACAATGAAGAATGACCATCCCATATGGTACCAACAATACCATAAGACTGGGGACAATGTTATGGCCAAACCAGGGACAGTCCAATACCTGGCTCGACGTCAGTAGAAGAGGACAGAAATATGGCAGCAAAGGAACATATATCAAGTACATTACAAGACCATTATTATTTCCCTTCCCTTGATATTTTAGTATCCTACCTTCTATGATTTGATAGAACCCCACTAAATTGATTTTATAAGCTAATACAGGTTGAATATCTCTAATCCAATAATTTGAAATTTGAAACTATTGAGTGCTGACATAGTATAACTGAAAAATTCCACCCTTGACGACCTGTGATGGGTTAAAGCCAAAACACAGATGCATTAAAAATATTGTTTAAAATTACTTTTAGATCATGTGTTTAAGGTGAATATGAAATGTAGTGTTTAGACTTGAGTCCTTTCCCGAAGAGATCTCATTATGAATTTGCAAGTATTCCAAAACCTGAAAAGAAACTGAAATCTGAGACACTTGGTCCCATGTGTTTTGGATAACTGTACTCAACTTGAAGTCATTTTCACTGAGCAGCTATTTGAGAAATAATGGTATAAGCCCACCCTGCTTCCCCTCCCCAGCACATCCTCAGCTTCTCCTCAAATGCTCTGGGGTCTAGAGAATTTAGACCAGGGCCATTTTTTTTTTTCTTCATTCGCAAGGGTCGGGCAAAATTAGGTGTGTAGGTTCTATACAAGAGACTGCCTTACATCACCTTCATTCTTTTATTTCTTCATTCACTTTTTTCCCATTCCTGGTGTCACCACTCAAGGAAACACACTGAACATTCACTATGTGGCAGATTCAGGTGTTGTATCTAAAGGCTATAGGCATGACAACATGAGCGGAATGTCACATGGTAAGAACTGCACAGGGCATGCACAGGGAATAATGGAGTCACAGAGGAGTGGTACTTGGTGGCAGTGACCTTGAAAGGGTAAGAAGGATGATCTGGGTGAAGTCGCCATCTAAATGGTCCATTGCTGAGAGTTCAGAACCCTCCAGAATGGGTGCTCAAGCAGGAAGAGGGTCCAGAGATCAGAGGCTTGGGGGTGGAGTGAGCGAGGGGTGTCTGTGATGATGAGGAAGCTGAAGCCTTTGGGAATAATGGAGTGGGGTATCATGAGGTCATGGGGTTGTTGAAAGGGGATTTGGAGGGCTGCAGCCCAGTGCTGTTTTACTCTCAAGTACAGAGAAGTGACATAGCAGAAATTTGTGGTGTTAAGGGAAGGTCTTATCTCTCATTGTGATGTTCCATAAGAATTAATGACTCCAAGCAGCAAAGACTTAATTCTAAACTTGGAACACAGGACTCCCAAGATCCCTCTAATGGAGAGTTGCTCTTCCCTCTAAGGACTGAGAATGAGGAGCCTATAAAGGTTAGAATTGGGAAGAAGCTAAGCCATGATCATCTCATTGCTTCTGTTTCCAGGAAGGGCACCAGAAGCTGGTGACCCCCGAGGACGTCATGGTTGACCAGCATGGAAGACCAGGCCTGGAAGCTGGTCTTCTGCCTCCTGCAGCAGCTTGGGTGCCAGCAGTGACTACAGGATTGGAGCGTCTGGAGTGGGAAGGACAGGGATTGGGGAACAGGATGGTCTCTCCTTCTCTAATTACCTTTTGTCACTCCCTGGGCAGGTCAGAGGGAGATACCTCACAGAAGCAGTCACCCTTTTGATGGAGGCTGACTGTGTGTATGTGTGTGTGTGTTTGTGTGTGTGTGTGTGGTTAAGGATCTAATCTAGGACCTTGTACATGATAGACAAGTACTTGACCACTGAGCTACATTCCCAGCTCTGAAGATGGCTTCTTGTTTAGAGGGTTCGCCCAATGTTGACAAGTCACTGAGGTCTTTATGGAGTCTCACTAGTTCATAGAGCAAAGCTTTGAGTTGACAGGGGCTTTGGAGAATTGCTTCTTTAGCTGGGATCCCCTGCCTCCCAGAGTCTGGAGCGACTGCTTGGGGTCAAAGTCATTTAATGTGTTAGAACTCTGTCTAATTTCTTCCCTTGGTAAATGAAAATGCAGTGTTGTTAGAACTTTAATGTATATGATAAATCACCTGAGAAACTTGTTTAGGCTTTCCAAAAATTCTTAGGTCTTAGGAAGGACCCCAGAAATCTTCGATTTTAATATTTTCCTTGAGATCATTGATATAGGCATTCCCTGGAGGACATTTTTAAAAATACAGAAATAAGAGCATATAGAGTTTGAGTAAAATAAAGACCAGAGCTCCTGGAGGGTTCTTCTCTTGTTTAAAACAGTCTAAGGATCAAAAAGGCTTCTTTCAACTAAATTCCCGAGGCTACTTGGAATAGCCTCATTTTCCTCAAACTGCCAGGAAATATCCAAAATGAGGCCCAGGATTGGGATGTGAACTGCATGGGAAAAGACAATCTTAGAAGTCATTTAACTTAATGAGCAGAAGGACCCCCAAACCCTGGGGAAAAGCAGCAGTCTTAGTGGCACTTTTTGTAGTTGCCACAAGGTGGCGGTCTTCTGCATCAATTTGAAGAGGAATGCCAGCTATCATCAGGTTAGCTTATTTTCAATATTATATAAGTCATTAGTTTTAAAGGTGAGCACTAATTTTAAAAGGAGGCAAGGAGAAATAATTTAACAGAAGAGACTTCAAACTCACATTTCAATCAAATACTGGCATGCTCTAGATGGAGGAATTTAGTGAGATTTCAACCTTAGATCCCAGAAAAAAGATAAAAATCTGTTTGAGAAAAGGCAGTAGTCTTTGTAAAATGAAAATGTCATTCAAAGAAAGTATCTTAAAAGCATTCCAAAAGTTTGTGTTTTGAAGAGCCAGCAGTGCAATTTGGTCATTAAAAATAAAACACTAGTGTCTGGTAAAATTTCCTTTTTTTATTTGGTCTACAGTCAGGACCAGAAAATGAAAAAAAAAAAAAAAAAAAAAGGAAACCAAAGTTCTGGATAAACTTAATAACACAAGTACAGTTGAGAACCAATAATTACAGCAGAGCTGTGGTTTGGCTGATGCAGGCTGAAATTTTCTTCCCGGCAAGCTCAGAGGGGGCTTGGTAGAGTTCACTCTAATTACCTTGTAGGGTAGCAACAGGTGAGGGAAGCTAAGTAGGCTGAGAGTAAGGGTGGACTTGAGGACTCACCACAGCATGGCCTCACTTCTGGGGTGGGCCAAGAAATGGACAGGTTCACTATGAATCTGCAACCTCAAGACTGGAGCAGCCAGTGGTTGGGATTGTGGTGAGGCTAAGGGCACCATCCCACAGGAATAGGCTGCAAAAGACTGTAAAGGCCTCAGGACAGCGGAGAATATAAGGGGCAGGGTTGCTGGTCACTTAGTGGGCTTTGGACCATATGTGTCTACATCTGGGCACATTAGTGCCAAGACCATCCCTGTCCAGAGCCTCACTCTGAGGAAGCCCCCTGACTTGTTTGAATGCAGAAACAGAGGTCTTATTTCCCCAGGACAAATGGAAAGTTTGGCTTCACATCCTACCTTCTCATTTTAGCTTCATCTGGAAGAAAAAGCCCTAGAAAGCAAGATGACATCATCAAAAAAAGACAAAGGGGCCAGAGGGCATGCAAGGAGGTGAGGCATGCCTCCTGTTCCCCATTGTTCTCTGTCAGGATAGGAAATGGTGGCAGGGGGAAGCTCCTGTCAAGAAGAATGACAGAAGAATTGAGGGCTGTGTCTCTTAGAAGTTTGGAGAGTGCAAGAGAAACTCCCGAGCTGTTTTTCTTCTTTGCTCTTCTCTCATCAGCACAGACCAGTGTTTGGGGGTTGTGCACTGCTGGGGCATTGCCCTTGCTGCTCAGACTGCTTTCTAGAAATGTGCCTTCATGTCCCGGGAGAAAGTAGGACAGCATGAGGCCAGGGCATGGCCTCAGGCTCCTAGATGTTTTGAGGAACAGCTGTTCATAGGTTGTTCTCTGTTCAGTGCAGCTCACAGTGGAGGTAATCAGATGAATGCCTGGGCAGAGAGCAGGGCTGACATTCCCTAAGCAAGGCAAGGGAGTCTCTAGGATGGTATCCCATGACAACCTCCTCTGTGCTGCTAGGAGGAGATGCCTATATGGTGAGGACTGGGGATCCTCACCATGTGGCTCCCTGTACAAGACTCTTTTCCCATTGCATTATCCAAGGCTCCAAGGGTATGTGCTGCCGCCCACTTGCCAACTTCCAGGACACTGTCAAACCGTGTTTAATAAAAATGCAGTAAACCACATAAAAGCAAGCAGCTTATTTAATGATCCCCTAAATTAAAATCGGATCCCATGCTGAGTGTGATAAATACCCTGGGCTGATTGACTTTCATTAGTGCGGTCAACTCTTAGAGCCAGGAGTGGAGAAAGGTAGAGAGTGTAGGTTTTGAGAAGCAATGCTTTGGGGCTGGGGTTGTGGCTCAGCGGTAGAGCACTTGCCTAGCATGTGCGAGGCACTGGGTTTTATTGTCAGCACCATATATAAAATAAATGAATAAAATAAAGGTCTATCAACATCTAAAACAATTTAAAAAAAAAAGAAGCAATGCTTTGATGTTTTTGTTTGCTTGTTTTTGTCTTGCATGATGAACTTCATGTTTGAAGATGAGATTTCTGACCCACAGAGTGATTTTTAAAGAGTGGAGTGGGTCCATTCTCTCCCACTGGGTCCCTGCTCATTGGTCAGCATTATGTAGGTGGCCAATCTGGCTCCTGTGAAGTGAGGAAAGCTGCAGGGGTTGGAGTTCTGACCTGAGCCTCACCTGCCCAGAGCTCTGTGCAGCTGCGCCCCTTTATACACAGGCTCCTCAATGGCACCATATGCTTTCTTGCAGGGTGGCCAATAATTGGCCTCCCTTAAAGGAGCCATCATTGTAAATCTGAATGATTTAACTGAAAAACAATAAAGACAATTTCCCTCCAAATATTTAGAGACATAAAATTAAATACTCAACTTAAACTAATAATAAACTGAATGTACTGATCTTAGATCAAACTCATATTTGGATTTTAAAAAAATAATGAGTTCTTAAACAGTAATGTTTCATTTGAAGCAGATGCTGTGTTGACTAGTAGTCAACTTTGCAGAATCTTAGACATTTTAATATCACTTTAGATAATTAGCTGCACTGCTTTAATTCCCAACTACTGTGCCTTTGAGTTCCATCTGGCTGCCATGAAGATATCAGTCTCACAGGAATCTTGCTAAATGGCCAGTGTGCTGAATACTTGGAGAAAGGCTCACAATTAGAGTATAGTCTACTCCTCACAACAAGCGACTGTATAATTTATTTCAAATTGGGTTATCATTGAGGACAAAAGAAGTACTTTTAACACTTACTTCAGAAAATAGGTGTAAATTGGGACCTCCTCACCTACAGGTGAGATTTTTTTTTTCCCTCAAAGTAATTTCCCAGAAGGGAGAGAGACATAGATATAAAAATAGAGATATAAATATAGATATTATTCAAGTTCTTAAGAAGTTTCTCATATTCTAGGTCACTCCAAGTTCTTTTGGAAATAACCAAAACAACAAAAGACTGTTTAGGAAAGATTCATTACCCTGAGATTATTCAATCACTGATAGTTTTACATTTTTTATAGACAGCAACTAGTGGAAATGAAGTTTTTAAAGGAGGCATAGAACTTTGACACAGATGTCGTAATTATTCCTTAGTCTCTCAAAAGTTCAAATTTGGATTTTGTAAACACTTAAAAAAGCAAAAAGGAAAGTGGTTGTGTTGTCACCCTCTAGGATGAGTGGAAACTCCTGCTATGAAAGCTTACGGTGGGGGAGAAAGTTCTCAGAGATGTTATCCAATTGATTTCAAATTATGATGTCTATCAAGCAACTCAAGCGTGGAGACGTGCTCTGGACACCTCAGTAACAGAATTAACAACTGGCCATTGAGGCGAAGGGGATAATGAATCCAGAAAACAGGTATGGAGGATGAACTGAACCATTCTACAATATGAAGGCGGAAAAAATTCTAAATTAAGCATTTTATGTCATATAAGATTTTAAATATGAACATACAGTTTAATTAATAAATTAAATATTATGAATGGGCACTTTAATATTTAATCCATATCCCTAGAAGTTTGCATATTAAATTGGAAAACAAAAAACTTTTACCTTGGGCTAGTCATGGTGGTGCATGCCTGTAATCTCAGCTCAGGCAGTAGGATCGTGAGTTTCAAAGCCAGCTTCAGCAATTAAGTGAGGCCCTAAACAACTTAGTAAGACCCTGTCTCTAAATAAAATACACATTTTAAAAAAGGGCTTCAGAAAAAAGGGCTTGGGATGTGGCTTGGTGATTAAGTGTTGATCCTCAGTACAAAAACAACAAAGTGAAACAAACAAACAAAAAACAATTTTACTTTGGATATACTTATGAGGAGTCGCTTGTATTGGGGTCACTTACTATTCTGATGTCCTAGTCTATTTGTGCTGCTACAATAAAATACCTGAGACAGAGTTATTTATAAGGAAGAGATGTTTATTTTTTACAGTCCTAAAGGCTGGGAAGTCCAAGATCAAGGTGCCAGCAGGTTTGGCTGTCTGGTGAGGGTCTAGTGTCTGCTTTCAGTGTGATTCCTTGATTGCTGTGTCCCCCAGAGAGAATGAGCAATAGAAGGGCAAAAAGGTTGAACCCTCTCAGTCAGGTGGTTTAATAAGGTCACCCAGTCCTGTTCCTGTGGGTGGAAACTCACGATTCCATCACCTCCCAAGGGTCATGTTTCCTGCGGCGGTTTGTGTTGGGCTTGAAGTTTCAACATGAATTTTGGTGGGGGAAGAAACACTCAAACCATAGCAGCAGATTTGCATTGTGATCACTGTGCAGGTTTGAGTTCTGTTTAGATTTATTGAGGCAGGTTCTTGACATCCAGGCAGGGAGAGTAAAGACTCAGCTGACTTCCTGTCTGGGCAGAAAATTCATCTGAATTCCAGGTAGTAGAGTAGGGCATTGAGCCTGTGTGCTGTGTGTTCCTTGTCCTAAACCCTGCTGCTGTCTTCCCAAAACACCACCATATAGGTGTAAAAGAATATGAATAGGGGCTGAGGCTGTGGTTCAGTGGTAGAGCACTTGCCTTGCATGTATGAGGCACTGGGTTCGATTCTTAGCACCACATAAATAAATAAAGGCATTGTCTCCAGTAAAAAAAAATAAAAAAAAAAAAAAAAAGATTACAAATAGGGCAGACCAGAAAGATTTGACAATGTCTGCTATGGCTTTTGCAACCCAAGTCTCGCACGGCTATGACTAAAGCTCAGAGGCAGATGTTTCCATCCACTTAAGAAGCTTTTGTCATAGACCCAATGACATCCTAGTCTGGTGTCAAGATGTCCTGGGAGGCATTTATCTAAAGCCAGTCACTGCGTTGAGCTGCAGAGAAGTCTGTGTTGGCCTGGCATCTTCTGGGCTCTCCCAAACCCAGTACGTGTTGGAGTGCATAACCACACTCTGGTGTTAAGAGCTGTGACTTCAGGCAAGTTCCTTCAACTTCTAAGGGAGTTAGGTGAGTTTACTTCCAGAGCTGACTATTTCTTTTAACTATGAAACTTTTAAAAAAAGGACAGCAAAATATTAACTAAAATAAATGCCAAAGAAAGAAATACTGCAGAAGTAAAAGTATATAAAAGATCAGCATGGATAGGGAAATCCTGTGGTTGTAGGCTTTCACAACAAAAGGAAGCCAGGCCTTCCTCCTTCATAAGCTGGAGGCATTAATCTCTTAGATTTTGGGGGCTAGAGAGGAAATCTCACTTATGGTCTTATGGCCCTCAAGAACCAAAGAAGAATCTGGCCTCCAGAGCCCTATCTATATCCATGTCAAGCATTCCTGGGGATGTGGAGGGACCTCTGGGAAAGTGTGTCATCTGTTCTTTGTGGCTTCCTCTTAACTGTTGTTATGATTTAGATGTGAGGTGTCCCCCAAAAGCTCACATGTGAGACAAAGTGAGAGGGTTCAGAGGGGAAATGATTGGGTTACGAGAGCCTTACCCCAATCAGTGAATTAACCTACTTGTGGGATTCATCGAGTGGTAACTGAAGGCAGGTGGGGTGTGACTGGAGGAGGTGGGCATTGGGGGTGTGGCTTTAGGGTACATATTTGTATTTGGCGAGTGGAGATCTTTCTCTCTGCTTTCTGATCATCATGTTAGCCCTTCTCTCTACCACACTCTTCTACCATGATGTTCTGCCTCACCTGGAGCCCTGAGGAATGGAACCAGCCTCTATGGAATGAGACCTCTGAAACCATGAACCCTCAAACTTTTCCTCCTCTACAATTGTTCTGGTTGGGGGTCCTTTGTCACAACAGTGAAAAAGCTGACTAAACAACTGTGAAGATAGGAATTTTAGAGATGTTTGAGGTGCTAGAGTGGGCTTAGAGAGAGGTGAGGAGAGCTGAGACAGAGGACCTGGGATGTGGGACACTACTGGGACTACTGAGGTGATTTGGTGGACTTAGCTGTATTTTTTTTCCCCCACATTTTGTATCGGTACAGTGTAGTTGTCCATACTGATGGGATTTGTTGTTACATATTTATACATGCATAAAACATAATAATATAATTTGGCCAATATCACTCCCTAGCATTTCACTCCTTCCTTCCCACCTCCCACCCCTTGGTCCCTTTCCTCTACTGATCTCCCTTTGATTTTTAGGAGATCTACTCCCACATTTCTTTTCCTTTTTCCTCTCTAGTTTCCACATATAAGAAAATATATGACCCTTGACCTTATGAGTTTGACTTATTTCACTTAACATGATGATCTCTAGTTCCATCCATTTTCCTGCAAGTGTCATAATTTTGTTTTTCTTTATGACTAATAAAACTCCATTTATATACCACATTTTCTTTATCCATTCATCCTTTGATGGACATCTAGACTGGCTCCATGGTTTGGCTATTGTGAAGTGTGTGGATGTGTTTTCTTTTTTAAATTTTTTTAATTTGTTCTAATTAGTTGTACATGACAGTAGAATGCATTTATACATTTTGATAGATCATACATAAATGGAGTGTAATCTCTCATTTTTTCTGATTATACATATTGTAGGATCACACCAGTCATGCAGTCATGTATGTACATGAGGTAATGTCTGTTTCTCTCTACTATCATTCCTTCCTCCATACCCCTTCCCCTCCCTTCATTCCCCTCTACCTAATATAAAGTAACTCTATTGTTCCCTATCCCCCCGCCCATATTGTAAATTAGCATCTGCATATCAGAGAAAACATTCAACCTTTGTTTTTTTGAGTTTGGCTTATTTCACTTACAAAATGTGGATCTGTTTTAATGAGGGTCTGCAGAGGTACTCAGCATCAGTTTGGAGTTGGTGGCTCTGGCATGATTCCTTCTCTAACTTATTCCAGTTTCTGGTTGGTGATAGTCAAAAGAGGCTTATCAGTTGCACGACTTCTTTGTAGAACTCAGTCAAACCACAACCACCACCAGAGGGCTATGATATAAACCCGAGGAGGTAGATTTCATGTTTGCCACAATCTTGGGGATTCCAATTCCTCCACATCTGGTTACTTTAAAACTGGAATCCTTTGCTTGGATAAAATATGCTCTTTCCTTCCTTGAAAAGTGCCTTCCTCTGTTTCAGGCACAGGTGGTTGGAATCCAGTCATATTCAGGATTGTCGTCACCAAGTGCTTCTCTGTGCACATCCTCACACATCTGGGTAGTGTGTCAGTCCTGCTCGACCTTTCAAGAAAGACTTTGGAAACCAGAAAGTGATCAGGAGAGAGCTGCCAGAATGGCACAGGATCCAGAAACTACAATAAATGAAAAACAAGCAAAAGAACTGAGAATCTCTGGTTTGGAGAAGAGAATGCTATTTTAAATTGAGGGCTAGAAGCTGCTCGTAATGCAAATTGGGACCTGATATTGCTGATTTGGGATTTGTAGAGATAAGAACATAATAAAATTTAAGGTTATTTAATATTGGAGTGGGCTGGGATATGGCCATGGGTATACCACCAGAAATGTTCAAGGAGAGTCTGGGTGAGCATCTTTCAGGGAAGCAATCTGAGGATCTTCCCCAAGGGCCAACTTGTCATGAAAGGCTCTGTGTTTGAACTGGAGATACAAAGGTTTGCAACAAAGCACCTGCCTTGTTGCAAGGCAGAAGAAAGAATGCCCAAGATAGAGCCTTTTGGTTTCATATAAATTGGTTGAGTAAAATATTGGTTTTCTAAGAAAGGATATGAAATTATTAGCATCAGTCTGAAGAAACGCATGACTTAGATTAGGGGGGTTATTGAGAGCCATGAGTAGGGAAGGCGGTGGCAGACTCCAAGGCTTCCTAGGAGGTGGAACCTGGGCAGACCTGGAGCATGGCCTAGACTGAGATTAGAGGAGATGAGATTCCAGGGCTGCAGTTGGGAAATGGGGAGCACTGTGAACAAATAATAGTGCTGTCCTTGGAACATCTTTTGTGTACTGGAGGTCTGTAGTTGAAGAGTTTACTGTAAAAAAAAAATAAATAAAAAAACAAAAAAATATTGTTTTTACAGAATACATTTATAGGAATGTGAAAAAATAAAAAGAATGGTGCTACAACAAAGAGTGTGCCTCCGTTAGGAAGGAGGATGTGAGAGGAGAGGACTTGTAGAGACTGAAGAGCTCAATAAGGGACAGATTCTGGAAATCCTTGAATTCTAGGCTATTGGAATAAATTCTCTAGGGTTTGAGTTGCTTAATAGCAGTGCCATTTATGTTTGATGGATGGTACAACTTTCTTTCTACAAGGTCTCAGAGAAGAAGAATGTTAGGGTAGCAAGTAAGAACATGGAATTTTCCTGACCTCTTTCATCACTGCAGGCTCTAACCCTAACAGGCTTTTAAGGAAAATGGTACGTTCTTTTTGGTATTTGCCAGTATCAGCCTACCCATGCCTAAGCCCTCAAGGCCCACTATGTAATTACCCTCAGGAGGCCATAGGTCATTTAGAAAGGCAAGTGTAGGCAACACCCAGCTGTTAGAAGTCAACTTTCAGAGCTCTCCCTAAATTCTGGCCTGAAGCATTTTGGAGACAGGAGGGGGCCTGTAAGTGGGGGGCCTTTGAGGTCAGTATTTCTTGCCTAAAATGAAGGCATTTAGCTTTGAGATTGGCCTGGGCCGGCTGTGTTCCTGCAGGGAGGGTGTAGCTCCAGCCCTGGGCAGCCTCCTTGCCTCAGCATTCGTAGTAGTCCGGCTCTGCCTCAGTCTCAGCCTCCTCAGAACACTCCTGCTGGCCTATTCTCCTTCTATCTACATTTATCCTGGAGTCCTTGGGAAGGAAACCAAGATGGAACTCAGGGCTCCTCCTATGACTCCCTGTGGTTCAGACGGGGAGCACTGAAGGATAACCTCTCTGGAAAGGATCCTCCAGTGCACCTAAGAGCAGCCAGCCAGCATGTCTCCTCTTTTATGGAGAGGGAGAGGAAGCTGGGGAGTGGACTAATCTGCAATTGTTCTCCATGCAGGTTGATTCCTTGGGCAAGATGGCATCAATAACCAACTTGCTCCTCTAAGGCTTGCCTGCAGACAGCTGCTTCGTATGTTATAATTTGAGGGGCCCTAGAAGCTCCCCATTTGAAAGTAGCTTCCACATTAGGATATTCTTAGAACTAAGTGTTACCATTATATTCACTGGGTTTTAACATAAATAGATTCTCTTGAAAAATGCAATTTCACCAGCATGCAATAAATTCATCTATTGGTTCATTCCAACCTGTCGAGAGGAGTGTGCTGCCCCAAAAGCATGAGAGTAGGAGGAACAGCCAGAGGCAACCAAATGTTTTGAATTGAGAGAGCAGACAGTGTAAACAGCCACCTTTACTTTCCCCAGGTCTTGCCCTGGGATGACATTGACCCTATCAGGCAGCATCTCCTGGCTCTGGGAACACAGCCTAGGGTAAGACATTGGGCTTTGAAATGAAAGTTTTGCAAGCCCAGTTTTTTGCTCAGTGTCTCCAGGAGGAGTCTGACCATGATCACCAATTCCAACCTTCTAGCCTTGAGCTGTGCTGCCCAGCACTCCTGCCTATATTTGTAGCCTCAGGGTCTTTGCTTTTGATACTGGGGATCTCAAGCATACTCTCTGGAGGAGTATTGTCACAGCACTCAGCAGGGCAGGCAAAGTTGTTCATTCCTATCCCAGTGCAGAAGTAAACGTCTGGCTCCATCTATCTCATACAGAGAAAAGGTTCTGGCTGAGATGCTTTCAATCAGAAGCTGACCAGCAGGTGTCAGTAGGTTCCAAGATGTGTGGAGAGCCTGGACTAGATCCTCGAGTGTGCTCTTTTCCAAACCAGTTTAGCATTCCAGACTTCAGAGGGGGTGGGACTGGCAGAAGGGCCTTGAGAGGTGGAGCTGCTGAAGAGGAGAGCGGGAAGGGTAATGTAAGTCCATTTCCTTCCAGAGAAAAGCAGATTTGTTGTGTGCCCAAGAATTTAAGGAAGGCAGTCTTACAAACCCAGGCTGAAAAATGCATGGTAACTGACAAGGAAGTGATTGAGAAGGACCAGACAGCAATCCATTATGTCTGTTCCTCTGCCACAGGGCACTACCCAGCTTTCCTTATCTCCAATGTCAGCTTCCATAGCCATTGACCTGTGACCTGGCTGGCCAGAGTTTGCCTGAGCATTGCTATGGGGAATTATGGATTACTTACAGCCAAGCCAAGGGAGTTCAATCCATAGATCTAGGATACTTGATCTGCCAAACCTTTTAATGCTATGTAAAAACCAGCATATGATGCTCTAGAAAAGGGATTGACAGTCCAGAGATGTTCTTATTTTACATTGGAAACAGTTGTTCAAATATAAAAGCACTGAAACTGGTTTTCCTTTAAAAAACTGCTCCTATCCTTATAAGTCAACTGAATAGAGGCTGTGTAGGAAGTTGATTTTCACTTTGAAGCTACATTAATGTGCTCTGAAGGACCAGGGTTGTGTTAAATAGTTGCTCAATCATCACCTAGCACTTGGAGATGCTGTTGCTGATCTGACATGTCACTTGGTCAGTAGAGGGTCTTGAACTAACCCCTGAAAGAAACTGGGCTCACAAGAATGCAGACTAGAAGTGATTAATTAAAAAGCAAAATCCCAGTGTTTCTTCTTTATTCTATGAAATTAGATGCATTGCCATTTGAGAAGGACTAGAAAAAATGCTTAGTGAGTTTCTTAAGTTACTCTCCAAGATTCTTAGTGTCCCACATTCTGTTACATGAATTACATTTTATGTCTTACTGCTTTCTTTTTTAAGGTACAAGTTTACCTTAAACTTGAAGAACACAGTTGGCAAATTCTCAGCCCCTTCAGTACTGTACCTCCTGTGCTTGGCAGAGAGGCCATTAATGGTTCCTAGCACAGGATCCTGCTCAGTACAAGTGTGTTCTTGTAGTTGATCTCAATACAGAACTCTGCCATCAGCATTCATTATCAGTTTATTAATGTTGGCCTACTGTGTGCCACGTAAGGAAAGCTCTTTTCCACCATTAAACACAGCCCGTGAACCATTATATGTAAAGACTCTGAGCAGAAACTTTGCTGGTTCTTATCTGTTCATAAGCTGGTGTGAGTGAAGCCCAGAGAAGCACATGACTTCCAAATCAATCAACTATAGATTGTGATACTGATGCTGTGAATATAAATGTTTATGGAAAGGCAAAGGAAGATAAGACCAGTTACTTTTAAGTCCTCAACACGACAGTTTCCTGTCCCTGTGGGCAGAAGATAAATATTCATTCAATGAATCAAAGAATGGTGAACAGTTGAAGGGGACACAGTCAAATTTTCACATTTTCAAATGTATTTTGCTTCACACTGACAGGTAACCAGACAGTCAAGGAGACCCCAAGGTCTTCCATAGTTCTTTAAAAGAAAGTGGCAATTCCCCCTGTCCCCAACCCCCACACTCTGCCTAAAGTACCAGCTTGGTCTGAAGTCTGTCTGAGGCTAGAAAAACTTCCTATTTTCAAGCTCATTTATTCCACGGAATCTTAGATTCATTCTTATATCAGAAGGCTGAACAGGTTCTAAACTGGCATAAAGGAAAGAAAGAAATGTAACCTTTTTTTTCCCAGGGTTGGGGATGGAACCCAGGGATTCCCATGTGCTAGGTGAATGCTCTACCATGGAGCTATGTCCCAACCAGAAATGCAGAAATTCTTAGGAGGAGGTGTATTAGCATTCTAGGATATTGTAATAAAGTACCACAAGCAAGATAGCGTCAAACAACAGGTGTGTTCTCTCTCTCTCTCTCTCTCTCTCTTTTTTATTTTTTTGGTATAGTATAATCATATTTATTTTTATACTGTTCTGAGGGCTAGAGTCCAAAACCAAGATGTCAGCAGGGTGGGTTCCTTTGGAGGGAGAATCTGTTCCTTGCCTCTCTCCCATCCCTTGTCAGCATCCCTCACGTCCCTTGGCTCGTAGTGGCATCCTTAAATTCTCTGCGTCCATTTTCACATGGTGTCCTCTGTGTGCGTCAGTATCACAGGGCCATCTTTACTGTAAGGACAGCAGTCATATTGGATAAGTGCTCACCCTGCTTCAGTGTGGCTTTGTTTTAACTTAATTACTCCTGCAATGATCCTGCTTCCAAATAAGGTCACATTCTGAGGTACTGGGGGATATGATTGAACTGGGGATGGGAAAGTCTGAGACCATCACACCCTGAATGCTGGCGAAGCATGTGAAATAACATCTGAGTTATGGTTTAGGATGGCAGGTTCATGGGGCCTTTGAAAGAAGCTAAGGTATCAAAGAATGTAGCCACAATGGACAAAAGTGTTTCCATGTTGCTATTTTCCAGTCTCAGCCCTGATTAGAATGTGAATAGCCTCTTAAAAGGCAAAGATTTTGCATCCCATCACCAGTCCCCAAAACCATCTTTTATTCAGGATCCCGAATTTGAAGATGTCCAGAACATATACCTTAGTATTTGTATCAAAAACACGACTTTTCTGTATTTTGTACAGATGGTTTATCTGCCTTGGGCTTTCTACCTACCAGATTTTCAAAACGGCTTCAATGCATGTAGAAACAGGAAAAGAAAATCCACACAGATTAAAGTGCTTTGAGGCTGATTTGCTAAGAAGGGCTGTCTTTAGAATAAGTGGACACTGAAACAGTCCATTTAAAGAACTGATTGATAACCCTGTTTTGATGGTACCAATGACGAGGACAACAAAGTGGACATACTTTGTAGCATGTGTTTGCTATTGTTTCTGTACTTTTTCACTGGGCAGATGCTGGAATGATATATATTTGTATTATGCTGCAACAGTAGACAGATAGCTAATATTTTTTTCCAGTCCAGTTATTCATATCTCAGCGCTGCTATAGAAAAAGTCATTTTATTCTTTCTACTGCAGAGAAAGGAAGAAGTTTGTGCTGCTACTGTTCACCCTTGAGTTGGAACAGCCTGTGGCTAATGCCCATTTGCAAAATCACGTAGGGAGAGAATTTTTTACTGGCTCTGTTTTCTGGTTTCCCAAAGGACACCACTGTTGAGTGTGGGCACTAAAAACTCTATTAAGGGTTTTTATAAAAGGTAGCAGGGAAAGAAAGGGAGCCACACATGTCCACCACTTGAAAGGGTTTTTAACTTTGATCCTAGGGACTAGTCACCAAGATAAGTGCCAAGCATAGGCCATGCTGTAAGATCCACTGGAAGATCCAGAATTTTTCCCAGGGAAGAAATGCTTTTTACCCTGAGAGCTTCCAGGTTCTCACAGGGCACTGAGAAGATTTAATCCATTTTGGCTGGTTGCATCAAGAAACTCTCTGTTCCCCATTAAACCAATTATCTGGATAATCTTCACAATTAATGGCAGAGTGCTTGAGCTGACAGGACTGGTCATAACGAAAATGTTTGGGTACATGGTTTAAGCCACTGTTGCTTATGGCTGTCTGAGGTTGGGGCAGAGGAGGGCACTAGGAGTGTGCTGCAATCAGCTTTCCCAATTAGGAATGGGTTCAAACTAAGCTGCAACTCTGTGGGCAGTGGAAAGGACTTTTTCCCCTAGAAGTCAGGAGATCATGTTTCTGCTCAGCCTCTGGTACTAGCAAACTGTACCAAAAGATTCTACACCTCAGAGTGACTTATCTCTACATCTTTCACTTGAAGCACTGAAGCTAAATGGTTTTAGTTAGTATTTATGAAGTAAATGCTGAGTATCAGGCACTATAGAAAACATTATTGCATTTAATTCTTATAACCAATTGTTTATGAAAGACAAGTTACAAAGAGGGTAAGTAAGTTCCCCGAGGACACAAAACTAGTAATTTTCAAAGACCAGGATCTCTAACCTCTCTCCTGACTATAATTTTCATGGATATTGCTGAAAATCAAGCAGAAGGCTTGGTGTACCAACTAAAGCTCAGGCTAATTTAGATTCAAACTCCATGAACTAACAGCATGGGCATCACCTGCTATTTTTAGGGGAACAGAATCTCAGATCCCACACCAAAGCTATGAATGAGAATCTACATTTTTAACCAAATCCCAAAGTGACTCATACACCTGTAAAGGCTTGAAAGGCATTGATCTAAGGCCAACCAAAGGCCAGTTGAATTGGAAGCACCACAAGGAACTTCTATTTTCTCTCATCTCTAGTAAACTCTTAAAGTCCTAGACTGGGGTGCCAGGGAAGGGCTGTTGTACCTCCATTCTAGATGTTGTTTTAAGCCATATGAAGGCTCTGCATTTTGTCTTTCATTTCTTACCCAAGACATAGGCTCTTGGTTTTTAGCTTTTCTTCGAAAAGGAAGCCGCCAGTAACCAGAAGGAGAGCCAGAGTTAGAAAAACTCTTTGTGGGCCACCTGCAACGAGAAGCCATTATGAACGGATTAATGTATGTGCAGGATGAAATTCTCCAGTGTCCTTTTGCAGGCAGGAGAAATTGCAGTTCTAACTCTCCCACTGGCTTCCCGCCTTATTTAACAATGACTTCACACAAAAGCTTTTCTATGGAAAGATAATTGGATTTCTAACTCTATTTGTTCAAAACTCACTTAACATTATAATGGTCCTGGTTATATTGTTTGTATCAACTCATCAGTAGTAAAGTACCAATTTCTGGATACATAGCTAGATTTCTTCTGCACATACATCTAACAGTACCAAAGCAGGAAGGGAAGAAGAAACTAGAGATAGAAATCCATCCATAAAAATGATTACCTTGCTGCCACAAAATGGTGCTTGCTGCACCAGGCTTAACTGCGCTGAATAAGTTTAGGTTTTCCACACCTGAGTGCTATTTTTATCTTACCTAAGTTTATGTTTGTTTAGTGTTTAATCACTGTGGTACTTTGGGCAAATGGGTCACTGAAGAAGAATACTGAAGAACACAGCCTGCTGTAAGCATGACTGAAGTACCAATTTCACTCAATCTAGAATGAATTAAACATACACTTTAATCTAACTGTGATTATCCCTCGCTGCCTCTCAATGAAGGCTGCGACAGAACCCTGCTTCCTGAATATGCTAAAGATTCTCTTAGACATTTTTAGTGCTCATAGCATTGTATATATCATGCTTTGCTATTTTTATCTGTAAAGAAATCTGGTAGATAAAGTAGGATAAACCTTGGTCTGGAGGTCAGAAAGTCTGGGTTGGAATGTGACTGATATTACTAGACACGTGGTCAAGGGTTTGTCACTAAATATCCTAGAGAAATAATTTTCTTATTTAGATAGTAAGAACAAAAATGCTTGTATCATTGAAGCGAGTACTTACTAACTTCACAATGCTGTTCAAAGAACCTCACGGAACCTCAGTTTCTTACCTGTTAAGTGGACTAAAAGCTGATCAGTCTAACAGAGTGGTTGTATTGAAATGATAAAGAACCATAGGTGGTTCTCATTATCCAAGTATAACTGATATAAAAATATTAAAAGGGAAATCCCTTAAAACAAGAATCAAAATATCATAATAAATGGTATTTTTTAAAGCAATGGTGGGATTTTATTATTAAAAATGAGAAGAATAAAAATAAGTATTTGTCATATATTTACTAGAATCCTATAGTTGCAATCATTTGCTAATTTTTAGAATCAGAAAATGAATCAAGCATTGATCTTTAGGCTTAACTTTGTTGACAAAACTTTAAGACCTCTTTCACAATTGACCTTTGCTACGGACATTGAGAGTGTCATTTTGGCAAAAATACTAAAGGACTTCACTCATGTCCCTGAGGGCTTCTTTTAGTTCTCTGATATTCAAATCACTCTCTTTCCAAGCTCAAATTATGTCCTAGTCCCAGTCGGATGAAAGTCTGCATCTATTGCAGGGTCTGCAATTTCACTTTGTTACAGTCAATTTGCATTTGATTTGCATTGTATTATTGACCTCCTGGGAGCGTCCCACAAAGATCTGATGCCATGTGTGAGGGCAGACACTGTTCGTGGGAAGTTATGATTGTGAACTAATTGTATGAGTGGTCAGTTAATGAGTGAATCTTTTTTTATCCTGAGAATTTTTGCTTCCCTGTGTGATCATGTTGGAAATGTATGAATAGTTAATGAACCTCCCCTCCCCCTCTCCCATTAACACAGACACCCAAGAATTTGATTAGGAGCCACTTTCTTAAGAATTAGATCATATTTCAAGTGTCCTTGAATGGGAGACACTATTTTTAGGCATCCATTTTCAGGTGCCTCAAGTAAAATGAAAAACCTACCTAATCCCTGATTTAATCTTACTTTTATATATCTGGGTTTCCAGGAATCATATTTTCTTAGAGCAGGTCACACCCACATTTCATCAGTGAGTTATGGGGATCAAATAATGTTGCTTTACCTCAGGTCCAGGACATTTTGAAGTAAGGCACAGGTGAGCAGGTATGGAAATAAGTTTCCACTCGCAGGAAGAGTTGACTCCTGTGTGGAGCCCTACCCTTCCCTGCACTGCTAGTTGGTGGAGGCCTGCACAATGCTTCCAGCCCTGGCAGGCAACAAAGCTTGATGATCAAAGACATAAGCAGACTTGAAAAGCACCAACCCTTCTCTTCCGGAGCACCTCCCCAACTCCATAAAATCCCTGCCTTGCCTGAAACAGGAAGTGTCATATTGTCAGGATCACAGAGGTCACCCCTTCCCTATCTTGAAACAAACTTCACTTTCCTGTCCTATGGGATAAGGGCTGAGATCAAACAAGATTTCATGGAGTTATTGTGAGGTTTTCTATGCAGGCAACTATGGGCAGAAATTTAGGAAAACAGCAAAGCTTTTCAAGGGATCCTTAACTTGATTTTATCATGCTAATACTAAGCACGTGGCTTCCAGTTTCTGCAGCCAAATCTTAGTGTGACAAGAAACTTGAGTTCTGAGTAACTGGGAGAATTTTTAAATGCATTTTGTTCTTTTCTTCTTTCCAAGGAGGACAGTGGGTCGAGGGGGAAAGTAGGAGGGTCTGTTCAGCTGCCTGGGCAGGAAAGGAGGCACCATATTGTTTGGAGGGAGGAGGCCTTTGGAGGAAAGGAGTGATTTCCACCTGAAGTCCTCTTGCAATGAAGTGGCCCTCCCCAGCCTTTTCCTGCCAGGTCTGGGCCTGCCAAGTTCCCACATACTCTCCAGAAAGAGAGGAGCCAAATATTGACAGTCTTGAGCTTCATTTCACCACATCTTAAGACAGTCCTAAATCTTGCAGCTTCTCATTTAGGGAAGGGAGGAGAATCCCCATGGGAAAATTTCTTTTGAAGATATAAGCTCTAATGTTTCAAAATCAATTCACGAGCTACACATTTGTCTGCTTTCTCTGGGGCAGCTGGGTTTTCTTCAAGTAAATCACAGGGCTGAAAAGCATTCAATGGGAGATCTCAAGAGTCTCCATCCAACTCTGTACAAAAAGCGCAGCCTCAAGGGAGCTAGCCCAAGAGCGCCTCCTGCAGTCTGTTTACATCATCAAGTTTACAAATTATCCTGTTCACAAACCCCTTGACACTGGTGTGTTCAGAAAGTGGATATAGGAATGTTGTGCAACCCTAGCCTTGCAAAAACGCACTGGGAGGTGTCCAGAGACTGGTGACATGAGAAATCAAGCCTGGTAAATGGACAGAGAGAGAGAGAGAGAGATAGAAGAAAGTCTCCCAAGGGTATTCAGGTGCCTCTGACCTGTAGCACGTAGCAATTTAGCCACCCAGAGGGCTCACAGAGCATTCAAGGGAGGAAAGAAAAATTCCAGAGTCTGAATAACCCTTGAAGGTAAAGCCCATGTTGATTTATATCTGAAAAAAATGATGATTCTTTGGGGAAAGCCCATCAGCAGGAAGATAAATATCACTCAAGGGCTTATCTAAGGGCTTGCTTAGAACACAGAGAACACAGAAGTCAGGATCCTCTTTCTATGGGAACTTACTATCCAGGTGGGTGAGAAAGTAAAAACCCTTGACTAGAAGGAGTGATTCTCTGGGGGCAGTATGCCATGTTTGGTGTCTGGAATCTGATTTCTTGCCTTGAATTCTGGCTCCAGCAGTAGCTGGAATAGATAGAATATACATAAGCTGTAAAGTAAGTAGTGTGGTATGGCCTCAAGTAACCAACAGTTCAGAGAATTGGAAAGCAAGTTGGATTTGAGGTAAACTTGGAAAAATGGGTTGGATTCTGATTAGTAGTGGAGAAGGGCAAAAATCATTTCAGAACAGGCAGAAACGTGAGAGCAGGCACAGAGAGCGTGTTTCCAGGCACAGGCAGTTTGGTTTGTCCGTCAGCCTGGAGGAGAGGCCTGTTGAACATGGTGGGAAATTGGATTCATTTAAAAGTGTGCAGAACGTGAAAACTGCACTGAAGCAAACCCAGCTGAATACAACAGGGAGAAGACAGGCATGGTGAAAGACCAGAGGGGACAGGGGTGCAGGAGAACAGCAGCAGAGACAGCCTGGAGGCAGGCTGGCCAGCCACAGTGACAGAGTAACCTGGGGGTGTGGCAAGTGGGATCTGCAGAAGGGTGGAGAAACGGATTAGAAAGACATTTTAAGGAAACAATTTAGTTACATGCATATGCACAGGGTCACTGTGGTACATGAAAGTCGAATACTTATGTTCATTCAGATATTTGGCAACAAGGAGCAGAAATGCACTCCAGTTAAATAAAATAATTAAATGTTTGAACACAAGCATGGGAATTCAGGAAAATCTAAACAAACTATCAAATGGAGGTCCCTGGGAGGGGGGAACAGGAGAATCTCCTATACCCAGACAGCTCAATCCTGTGCCGTGTGTTTCCTTCTAGTGCTTCACCAATCGAGGCTTTAACTGTGCTCCATGTGTCTGCATTTCAGTTCTCTCCTTCCCAGTGGCTCCCTCTCCTTTTGAAATATATTTTCTATTCTTCACAGTGTCATGAGGATAATATTTTGTAAATATTAAGCTAATCTGTTTTCTTTGCCTTCTGAAATTGGTTCTGCCCTGAAATCCCTTGTCCTGTGAAGGGGAAAAAAATGTTTGAAAGTCAGGGTTGGATGAGAGAGAATCTTGTAGACTTTTTCTAGAATTTCAGGAAGTGACTTGGATGATTCTGATGATCGAATCCTCTGGGGATACAAAGCTGATGCCTTTCTGTCTATGATGGCAAGGTTTAAGTAGTGATGGGGAGGGTGTTACATTGCAGGTAAAGACGAGGGAGCTCCCAGCTTCTCCAGCCTGAGGGACTGTGGGAAAATGGAGGCAGTGATGGAAGGAGACACCTTCTCATATCTCCAACTTCCACCTCAAGGCCAAACTTAAAAGAGCAGTGGGCAGCTTCAGGGACATGCAGGTAACTTGGCACTTAAGTATCATGATGATTTTTCTGCACTCTATGCCTGAGATTCTGAAAGGCAATCATTTCCCATTTGGCCCTCTGCAGCTCTCTGGGACAACTTCATCTGGGACAAATTAAATTCATCAGGGTGAATCTGATAATGTTGTATGGCAGAAGAGACAAACTTCCTGATGTTTTAGTTTCTCTGGTCTGATTTTGGTGCTCCAGTGACATGGACTCGGTGTAGAGGAAACTGAAAGCTTGAAGGAACCCTAGATCTTAGCACGTGTGCTTGATTCTATGGCAAATGAATGGAACTCACAGTTGCTTAGGAGACATCTTTAAAATCAGTCAATGGAGTGAGGCTGCTTGAGCCAAGGAGGGCCACCAGCCACTGTCACAGGTGCAAGAAACCAAATCAAGTGACACCTAACCTTGGTTTTTGAACCTCTTTCTCCTCAAATTCTCAAAGTTAGAGAAGCTAGTCCCAAAAGCCATGTTGAATTAGAAAAGAGAGCAAAATAATTATTTAATTAGTAATCATACCCAAAGGAATCTCAAAATTATTGCATCAAATCAGGAACTGGACAAGGTAGTTTCTTTCATTTTGTTCCTTTTGTTATCTAGTGGTTGGAGGCTCATGAAGGAGTTGGAAACAATTATAAATCAAATGAAGAATCTCTATTTTCATCAGGAACAATGCCACATGCCTGTAATCCCAGTGGCTTGGAAGCCTGAGGCAGAAAGATTGTAAGTTTGAGGGCAGTCTTAGCAACTTAGTGAGAACTTCAGCAACTTAGTGAGATCCTGTCTCAAAATAAAAAATAAAAAGGACTTGGGTTGTGACTCAGTGGTAAAAGCACCTCTGGGGTCAAAAAAGAAGGAGAAGAATAAGAATAAAAATAAAAATCATCTATATTTTCTCTACACAGTGGAATTGTAGTTTAATTTTATAACACTTCTGTGAGGGTGTCTACTTACTCATAGTTTCCACTCTCCAATAACCTCACTTGGATATGGTCCATTATGATTTTCAGCCAACTTTCCAATTGCTCTTTAAATCATTACCTACAATTTCATTTCTCACTGGTTAAGTGTCTGACTTGCTCACTATTTGTTAGTCCAAAGACTCCCTAGTCAGAGAATCTGCTTGGGTAGTCATTTTTTTTAAACCAAGTTGTACGAATGAAATCTGACCTTTATGCTAAGAAATAAGGAGACAGAGATTCCATATAGGAGATTATTAGGCAAGTGTCTGAAGTAGAACACTTACTAGAATAGTCAGTTCTCTACTAGCTCACCTATGTTTAAAGTCACAACCAAAGGAGAACTGGAAAAAGTGCCTTGTTAAAGGAGAAAAAATGTTTTGTTATGACAACAAATTCCTTCCCTATAAACCTCTCCAATAGGTTTATGTAATCATGATTGAGTTTCTGTAGGAAGATCTGTGAATTTTATTTCCTTTCTCATATGGAGAATTAGGGATCAGTCAATTCTTTCTTAATCAGAATTTTGTTTATATATTATAACCACTCAAATATTATAGTTAGTAAAATGCTGCCATCATATGTTATAAAGAAGAGGAATATGATTTTTTTTTTTGAACAGGGGATTGAACCCAGGGGCACTTGGCTACTGAGCCACATCCCCAGCCCTATTTTGTATTTTATTTAGAGACAGGGTCTCACTGAGTTGCTTAGGGCCTCACTAAGTTGCTGAGGCTGGCTTTGAACTCGTGATCCTCCTGCCTCAGCCTCCCAAGTGCTGGGATTACAGGCGTGTGCCACCACACCCAGCTGGAATGTGATTTTAAAAGAATTCAAATACAATAAAACACATCAACTGAAACCACATACACACTTTTCTTGTTTGAAGGTTCAGAAGATGGGTCTACATTTTGGGGTTTCACTGGGTTAGAATTATGAAAATCAGTTATTATTGCTTTTTATATGTACATCTGAGAGAGTTTTGGTTAATAGTCTAAGTTGGTCTATAATGTCTATTTCATGTTGTATTTATTCCAAGTTACATTCCATCTAAAAGCAATTTTGGGGTGTCCTGTGGTATATTTCCTACCTCATAAATATCTTTGTGAGGAATTCCACATGTTCCCATAGCAGGGGTGTTGGGGTTCATTTCAGGAGAACCAATTGCAAAGCCATTCCAGGTGATCTGCACTCTTCCATGAACCTACAGGAAAGTCACATGATAGAGGTGGCTGCTGGTTTACTAATTGGTCTAACATCAGCATGTGTCTAAATCTGACTTTTCCCAAGTTTTTATGTTGGTGGCAAGAGGAGCTGGTAGGTATGAAAAGTTTGTTGCTGGCATCTGTTTTAAACATGGGCATTGCTCTCTAGTCAAATCATGTGTGTTTACCCAAGGCCCAAGAGACCAATGGAGATGGGGAGGTGTAGAAAGTCTGTTTATCTTTAATTTTTAAAGACCCCATTAGTAGGTGCTGGCAGTTTTTGACTTTTTTGACAAAAAGATCAAGTTGTAAACTTTTGTTAAAAATTAAAAATGAAGTTCTTAAAAATCTCAATCTGGCTAGACATAAAACAAATGAAAAAGTTTTATCTAGGCCTGGCCCCGTGTGAATCTCCAGCATTGCAACTGCAGCTCCCCATCTACCAATGCATTGGGATGCCTCTGCCGCCATCTTTGATTATGCCCTATGCTGATGCTGCCATTTTTAGTTGGGGCAGCTTCCACCCTGGGACACTTGCCAGAGACTAGAAGCTCATTATCAAGTACCTTTTATGCATCAGGCTATGGAAGACTTGGAGGTTTGAATAGTATATTACAATTTTCTTGTAGAATTTTTAAAACATTTTTTATCTTTATTTATTTTTTATTTTTCTCACTCTGTTTTCCTCTTATTTATTTGTTTCCTCAGTCTCCTTCTCCCTTTTGTCATGCTAACAACCAAATTCTTTTGATTCTGCTTTTACTCTTCCTATGATTTAGTATCTCTATAGACTCACATCTTATCTCATTAGGTTAAAAATTTTGAAAATCACTTATGATTGCTAACTCAATATGTGATCTTATCACAACCTACACCCCTAACCCATCCTCTTTGTCCACATCAGAAATTAAAGACCTTATTGCAAACCTATTGTTTATGCTGTAGATAATAATCTAACTCATCATCGCTGTTTATTATGACAATACTGTTAACATCTTAATAGGGGCTATTGGTTTAAGTTTGCATATTGTTTGTATTGGATGCTGCTAATATTGATCTCCCCTTAAAAGTGAGGTATTGAAAATCTGCAGAGACACTATAAACCTATAGGGAGGAAAGTGTGATACCTGGGATCCCCACTGCTAGAGGGGAAGATACATGAACAACATAAAAAAACAAGGGAAGAGATCCATTGCTCTTGGAGGTCCTACAGTTCTGTCTCTTGCTTCAACAGTGTTTGAACAGAACAGACCCGGGGACTCCCTTTTCTTCCAACTTCCAATCGACTTCCAATGGGATCTCCATTTGCAATCTCCGGGACCATCTTCTCGCTCACCTCCTGCTTCTGGGACCAGCCAACTCCATTTTTTGTGGTTAGCTCCTTATTGACCAACCATGACCTCTCAAATTCGTCAGAATTATTCTACCGACGTGGAGGCTGCTGTCAACTGCCTGGTCAATTTGCATCTGCGGGCTTCCTATACCTACCTCTCTCTGGGTTACTATTTCGAAGGTGAGGATGTGGCTCTGGAGGGTGTGAGCCACTTCTTCCTCGAGTTGGCTGATGAAAAGCACGAGGCCTCCGAGCGTCTCCTGAAGATGCAAAACCAGTGCAGCGGATGCGCCCTCTTCCAGGACATGCAGAAACCTTCTCAAGATGAGTGGGGCAACACCCAGGATGCCATGGAAGCTGCCTTGGCCCTGGAGAAGAACCTGAATCAAGCCATTTTGGATCTTCATGCCTTGTGTTCTACCCGCACAGACCCACATCTTTGTGACTTTCTGGAGAACCACTTCCTTGATGAGGAGGTGAAGCTCATCAAGAAGATGGGAGACCACTTGACTAATCTCCATTGTCTGGCAGGCTCCCAGGCTGGCCTGGGTGAGTATCTCTTCGAAAGACTTACTCTCAAGCATGACTAGGAGGCCCTGGAGAACAGTGGCCTTTGATGGGGCTCCTTTGCATCTCCTGGCATCAGGGCTTTGGCCCAAGCCTTTCCCTCTGACCCCTAGGCAGCTTTTTAATCACCATGGAGCCCCTCCCAAGCCTTGGACCAAATGAAAAATAAAGCTTTTTTTCCAGCAAAAAAAAAAAAAAAAAAAAAAAAAAAGGAAGAAAGCACCCCATACAAACCAAGATGCTATATCAATAGAATCCATTAGTATGGTAGAAGAAATGTCAGAAAAGGAGTACAGAATGTACATAATTAAAATGACACACAAAGTAAAGAATGATATAAAAGAGAAATGCAGGCAATGAATTGTCATTTCAATAAAGAATTAAAAGAGCAAAGGCAGGAAGCAAAAGATTATTTCAATAAAGAGATAGAGATTCTGGGAAAAAAAACCAGAAATCCTTGAAATGAAGGAAACAATAAACCAAATTAAAAACTTGATAGAAAGCATCACCAACAGGCTAGATCACTTGGAAGACAGAACCTCAGACAATGAAGACAAAATATTAAATCTTGAAAATAAAGTTCCCCAAATAGAGAAGATGGTAAGAAATCATGAATGGACCCTCCAAGAACTATGGGCTATCACGAAAAGACCAAATTTAAGAATTATCAGGATTGAGAAAGACACAGAGAAACAAACCAAAGGAATGAACAACCTATTCAATGAAATAATATCAGAAAATTATTTCCCAAACCTGAAGAATGAAATGGAAATTCAACTACAAGAGGCTTACAGAACACTAAATGCACAAAATTACAGCAGATCGACACCAAGACACACTATAATGAAAATGCCTAATATACAAAATAAAGATAGGATTTTAAAGGCTGCAAGAGAAAAGCATCAGATTACATATAGGGGGAAACCAGTATGGATATCAGCAGATTTCTCAGCCCAGATCCTAAAAGCTAGAAAGGCCTGGAACAATATATTTCAAGCTCTGAAAGAAAATGGTTGCTAACCAAATCCTACATCCAGAGAAACTAACCTTCAGATTTGATGATGAAATAAAATCCTTCTATGACAAACAAAAGTTAAAGGAATTTACACATAGAAAGCCTGCACTGCAGAACATTCTCAGCAAGACATTCCATGAGGAAGAAATGAAAAACAACAATGTAAGTCAGCAAAGGGAGGAACTACCCTAAAGGAAAAGTCAATCAAAGGAGAAACCAAATCAAGTTAAAAACCAAAACTAAACCAAAATGACTGGGAATACAAATCATATCTCAAAACCCTGAACGTTAATGCCCAAACTCATCAATCAAAAGACATAGACTGGCAGACTGGTTTAAAAAAAAAAAGACCCAACAATATGTTGCCTTCAAGAGATTCATCTCATAGAAAAGGACATCCACAGACTAAAGGTGAAAGTATGGGAAAAAACCTACCACACACACAGACTCAGTAAAAAAGCAGGACTTTCCATCCCTATATCAGACAAAGTGAACTTCAAGACAAAGTTAGTCAGAAGGGATAAAGAAGGTCACTTCATACTGCTTAAGGGAACCATAAATCAAGAAGGCATAATGATCATAAATATTTATGCCCCAAACAACGGCCCATCCATGTACATCAAACAAATCCTTCTCAATTCCAGGAATCAAATAGACCACAACACAATAATTCTGGGTGACTTTAACACACCACTGTCACCGTTGGATAGATCTTCCAAACAAAAACTAAACAAAGAAACCATAGATTCAATAACACAATCAATAACTTAGACTTAACAGACATATATAGAATATTCCATCCATCATTGAGCAAATACATTTTCTTCTTAGCAGCACATGGGTCCTTCTTAAATAGACCATATGTTATGCCACAAAGCAGCCCTTAGTAAATGCAAAAAAATAGAGATACTACCATGTATTCTTTCGGATCACAATGAATTGAAATTAGAAATCAATGAGAAAATAAAAAACAGAAACTACTCCAACACCTGGAGACTAAATAATATGCTATTGAATGAAGCATAGATAACAGAAAACATCAGGGAGGAGATAAAAAAATTCTTAGAGGTAAATGAGAATGACAATGCAACATATCAAAATCTCTGGGACACTATGAAAGCAGTACTAAGAGGAAAATTCATTGCATTGAGCACATTCAAGAAAAGAATAAAAAGTCAACAACTAAATAACCTAACATTACATCTCAAAGTCCTAGAAAAAGAAGAACAACACCAAAAGTAGTAGAAGACAGGAAATAATTAAAATCAGAGCTGAAATCAATTAAATTGAAACAAAAGAAACCATTCAAAAAATTGACAAAACAAAAAGTTGGTTCTTTGAAAAAGTAAACAAAATAGATAAACCCTTTCCCAAGCTAACAGCAAGGAGAGAGAAAACTCAAATTACTAAAATTCATGATGAAAAAGGAAATATCACAACAGACACTGCTGAAATACAAAACATACTTAGAAGCTACTTTGAAAATCTATACTCCAATAAAATAGAAAATCCTGAAGACATCGACAAATTGAGACATACGATCCTCCCAAACTGAACCAGGAGGACATACACAATTTAAACAGATCAATTTCAAGTAATGAAATAGAAGAAGCCATCAAAAGTCTCCCAACCAAGAAAAGCCTGGGACCAGACAGATTCTCAGCTGAGTTCTACAAGACCTTCAAAGAAGACCTTATACCAATACTCCTCAAAGTATTTCATGAAATTGAAAAGGAGGGAACCCTTTCAAATTCGTAGAATGAAATAGGAAAGGAAGGAACTCTTCCAAATTCATTCTATGAAGCTAGTATCACTCTGATACCTAAACCAGACAAAGACACATCTAGAAAAGAAAACTTTAGACCGATATCTCTGATGAATATAGATGCAAAAATCCTTAACAAAGTTCTGGTAAATCACTTATAAAAACATTTTAAGAAGATAGTGCACTGTGATCAGGTGGGGTTTAACCTAGGGATGTAATGTTGGTTCAACATCCAGAAATCAACAAATGTAATTCATCACATCATTGTATGTTTTTGAACCTCATGGGGCCTCATGAGATTGTTCTTACTAACTACTGCATTCTAAAATAATGGTTGACTGTGAGTCTATATCTGAGAGAGAGAGAGAGAGAGAGAGAGAGAGAGAGAGAGAGAGAGAAATATCATTGAGGGTAGGGGAATTAAAGGAACTCCTTTCAGATAGCTGCCAGTTCAGTGGACTAGGAGTCCATCACGTGCAGAAAATCAGTATATGTTTAAGGTTAGAAGGGGGGAGATTTTACACAATCATTTTCAAAATCTAACAAAAATTAGAGTCAATTTAAAAACAAAACATGAGAAATAGGTAGTTTATTTGAACATCCATCTGTTATGGTGGGCTCTGGGACAGATGGAAAGGGATTTGGGGGATTGTGTATCTATCAGTGAGACTCTCAAAACCCCAGCACCTGAGGGGATCAAAAACTTCCCCATTAAGTTTTCTTGTTTTGTTTTGTTTCTTGGTCCTAGGGATTGAACCCAGGAGCACATAACCATTGAGCCGCATCACCAGACCATTTTTATTTTTTATTTTGAGACAGGGCTTCACTGAGTTGCTGAGGCTGGCTTTGAGTTTGTGATCCTCCTGCCTCAGCCTTCTGAGCTGCCAGGATTACAAGTGGTTAAACTGTTTCAGGTGCAATACAATCAGACAACATTGGGTTTTATTATGTGTTCTTTCCCGCATTGTCCTTTGTAAGCCTTATCCGTAGTCCAGCATTATTAGCACCGGAGAATGGGTTTTCAGCCTCTTTTCCTTTTAGGGGTTGATAAATTAGTGAGTCTTTTTTCTCTTTGATGAACAGGTGCCTGGAAATGATAGTGGAGGAGAATAGGCTGTAGCAATCAGATTAATATTCTCTGTGGGCAGTAGAATAGGTGTACCAGGCACTTTAATTGACTCACAGGCAGTTGAGATCTAAAATGATTTTAAAGATCTCAGTTTGCAGTAGAACAGTTGGCCAGCTTTCATTTGAGATTCTAAGGTAAGCTGGGAAATACTACCTGGGAGAAGAATTTTGTAAATGTTTTACATTCATTTCTTATGATCACACATAAGAATTCAAAATCAGTATTTGAAAGCCTAAATCTCATTGACAGTTTTCACTTGGAAAATATTAAAGCAAGATGACTTACATGTGATTTTATTTATTTGAACCAACAGGCCCCATTGCAATTGGAAATAAAAATTTCCTTGGCTCTAAGCATTTCCCTTCACTGTGGTAATTCATTTTTTATTTCTAATAGTCAGTCTCTTTGATTTCCTCAGTTTTATTTTCCTTTTGTTTTTTTCCTTAAAATCTTAAAAATAATGAGCAGCTATAGAATATAGAGGGTTTTAAAATATTTTTTAAAATGTGTTCTAATTAGTTGCACATGACAGTAGAATGCATTTATACATTTTGATAAATCATATATAAATGGAATGTAAATTCTCATTTTTCTGATTGTACATGTTGTAGTATCACACAGGTCATCCTGTCATATATGTATATGAGATAATGACTGTTTCCCTCTACTACCCTTCCTACCCCTATACCCCTTCCCCTCCCTTCACTTCCCTCTAGCTAATGTAAAGTAACTCTATTCTTGCCTAGCACCCCCTTATTGTGAATTAGAATCCTCATATCAGAGGAGACATTCGGCCTTTGGTTTTTTGGGTTTGGCTTATTTTGCTTAGCATGATATTCTCCAACTCCATCCATTTGTTAGCAAATGCCATAATTTCATTCTTCTTTAAAGCTAAGTAATATTCCATTTAAATATATATGTATATAATGGAATATTATATATTATATATATATTATATATATATATAAATGCACACACACACACACACACACACACACACACCACATTTTATCCATTCATCTGTTGAAGGGCATCTCGGTTGGTTCCATAGATTAGCTATTGTGAGTTGAGCTTTTATAAACATTGATTGGGCTGCGTGACTGCAGTTTGCTGATTTTAAGTATAAACTGATGAGGGGGATAACTGGGTCAAATGGTGGTTCCATTCCAAGTTTTCTGAGGAGTCTCCACACTGCTTTCCATAGTAGAAAGGATTTTATGCTCAGTTTCTGATGCGGAAATTTAGCACAGTGTTTAGTTAAGGAGATTCATTAGAAATAAATGAACACTTTTAAGAACTGAGGTTTTCAATGCAGTTATTCTGACATAGACCATTTCCTGGAGAAAGGAAGCATACTATTCTTTCTGATTTTTAAAGAAACCTAACGGGTGTTAGCAACTATTAAGCACAGAGTCAAAGATTCTAAGTGAAGACTGAGGCTCCAATTGTTTACACAGATTACTTGGCTAGGTTTCTTTTTCAAGTACTGTTCTTGCTTGTTCTTCTCTAAGAAGGTCGGAGATGAAAAAATTAACTCTGACCACAAAATTCCAATCCTCTAAAGGGACCTTAGAATAAGAAGGATCATGTATTTACTCAGTGCATAAAGAGGACAAAAATCTATTAGTCAAGGAATTTCTTTTAAATGGACTTTTAGGGACAGGGATGTAGCTCAGTGGTACTGTACTTGTCTAGCATGTGCAAGGCCCTGGATTTCATCCCCAGTACCTCAACAAAACAAAAACAAAACTTTTATTTGCTGCTATTAGATATGACTATGGGCTTTGAGACAGGGAGGAACTCATAAGCAGATAATATAACTGGTGGTAAATTATTAAAATTCATTTGAGAACACTCTAGAGATATATTTATAAAATACCCTTCATTATATAGTAACCTGATCTGTTGAATTTGAATTTTTTCCCTATGGAATTAATAAATCAGAAAAGGATTTTTGTATACTTCACAACTAAATTAACTTTAATGGTTATTTAAATTCCTCAAGTCAGTTCGTGGGAAAGGAAGTTGTTAGGGGGACAGAATCCTACAGCACTGTGCTAAAATAACATGGAACATTTGGTTATTAGAATCTGAACTCTCAGAGAGAAAAACCCAAATGAATGAGCAAATTTTACTTGGAGAGATAAAACAAGACTGAAAAAACACACAAGTGAACAGAAAAATACAACAGTTCATGAAACCTAGTGCTATCCATATACATTTCATTGAGTATTCATAAAACTCCAAGAGCAGGACACCGGCATTTCCTTCATAGAGGTGAAATGCAGTAGGTCTGTTGCCCAGCTGGTCTGGCACCCATATCCTCTGATGATCAATCCAAAGCTCTTTTTCCCAACCCAGGAGACCTTCCAAGTAAGTGTCTGTTGCTCTACAGTGGCTAATTTATCAAGCTATGAAAATTTGGGGGAGGAGGTAAGGTTGTCAGAATTAACACATGATTAATTAATTTTATGGCACATACTTATACTCGCAAATTATTCATTTATCTGAAATTCAAGTTTAACTGGTGTCTCTATTTTATTCAGCAACCCTATGTGAGAGATAGTGGGCACTTGCTAAAAAGGAAGGACCTAAGAGAAAAAACAACTAAGAAATTGGAATCCAACGGCGAGATATGATCCCATGAACAATGAGGCAAAAAAGACCTACTTCACTCTTGTCAGGTGGCACTGTAGTATAAAGTGTGAGGGTAGAAATACTAAGATGTGGGTATGATGGAAGAAGTATAATTGTGGTAAACCTTCAATAAGCAGGGATTATTATTATCTATAATGGATTCAGGATTCAGGTTTTTTGTTTGTTTTTAATATTAGGGATTAAACCCAGGAGGTGATGATGAACCATATCCCCAGCACCCCCGCTTTGTGTGTGTGTGTGTGCGCGCGTGTGTGTTTTATTTTGAGACAGGATTTCACTAAGTTGCTTAGGGCTAAATTACTAAGGCTGACCCCAATTCCTCTGTCTCAGCCTTCCAAGTCACTGGGATTCAGATGTGTACTACCACCCCTAGCAGGATTCAGTTATTTTAATCTAGAGTAATGTGTCTCATTCAGTCCTTCACGGCTAATATCCTGGGCAACATAGTAGCAGTACTGAATGACTGAATTAAGGGCACAAACTCTGGAATCTCAGTAAGTGCCACATATTAGCTCTGTTACTTTGATCAGGTTATTTAACATATTTGAGCTTCAGTGCCTTTATTTGTACATTGTAGAGAGTTAACATTACTGTCTTCAAGTTATGTTCTCAGTCAGTGACAGAAATGGCTTATCTTCATCACCATTGTCATCATTGTGATCTAAAGTAGCAATGGTAAGCATTTTCTATAAAGCTCCAAATATAAATGTTTTAGGTTTAGTGGATCATAACATCTCTGAACTCTGAACTTTGTCACTGTAATTCAAATCAGCCATAAACAATACATATAGGAATGGGCATAGCTGTGTTCCAAAAAAATCAATTTAGAAAAAAAGGGCATTTGGCCTTAGGGCTTTACTCTACCAATCCTTGAGTAAGGAGGGCTCCTCGATCTCTTCCCAAATTTCAACATCATGGGGAAAACATGTAGAAAGAAGGAAGAGGGTCCTGCTGGATCAGGTGGATGAGCAGGAATACAATGTCTCTCTAGCTGAAGATGTGAGGGAGGCACTTAGAAGGAGTGTAAACAGGAGGCAGTGGCAGAAGACTTGGGTGTGAACTGTATGTGTTGAATGTCAGTTGCCTTTTGAGAAGCTCTGACCTATTGAATTAAGAAAGAGGCACTCTCTAACAAAACCCTGAGGACAAGGGTTGGGTTTTATGGACTTTTGTAACAATAACTAACACATAATAATGACAACAAAAAACATCTTTCGTTATTATCATTATCATTATCATTATCATTATCATTATGTGCTTTATTGTGTGCTTCTCATTGTGTTAAGCACTTCATATTCATCATCTCATTTAGTATATCCCAAATTCTCAAAGAACAGGTCCTATCACTCTTCCCACTTTATAGATGAAAAAACAGATTTGGAGACTCACATGATCACAGTTTTCCGGAGTTCAAATTCGGGCAGTCTGACTCCAGAGTCGTAATGTTGATCCCCTACCCTGCATTGCCAGTGTCCTCATAGGAGGCCTGTTCAGTTCCTTGTATAGGGCCTTATTCAGTACCATCCTGTAACCATTTGCAGAACAAGCAAAGGAAGGAAGGAAGGAAGGAAGGAAGGAAGGAAGGAAGGAAGGAAGGAAGTTAGTTCATTTTTAGGCAGGTCATTATCCATACAGCAGATATTTGGCCTTTGATAGAATTTTTAGCATGTTCATGAACAATCTTATGAAGCTATAGATGCATTTTTCCAAGGAATTTGAAGCATCTTACCCACAGGCTCCCCTCATTCCCATATTTTGTTGAAAACTGAGAGTTTTATCTTCTCCAATTCAATTGTGGAAAGAACAGTGCAGGCAGGTTATAGATCTTCTTAATTAGAGATAGAAATAGTTAAGAAATTAACGGAGTATTATTTCAAAGAAAAGGTCCCGTTTATTAGGTCTGATGGGACAGTGTAACTATCCATCACAGTGAAGCCAGAATTAAAGACAGGCGGTTAGGATAGATAGGTGATTGGGTTGAATGGAGAAAATGGAGGCTGGTTTGGATCTGGGAAGTTGGAGACTGCCCCTGGGAGATTGGAAGATCAGTGTCTCCAGAGTCCTTTGATTACCAAGATTACCTGCCTATACCACCCTTCCCAAAAGACTGAAGACAGGGAATTTCACTGTGACTGACAGCAAAATGTTAGTAACTGTGTTGAGTAAAGATCTCTACATTAGAAAAATAGCAAAAAAAGGAAAAATGTAGGTCTGAAAATTATTAATAAGATGTTTTACTTTTTAGGATTTTGTTTTTTGTTTTTTTAAAAGATAATTTTATAATTGTTGGGAGAGGGAGGGCATGAAAGAAATTTAAATCCTATATTTCTCTGTTTTCTTTCAGAGAATCATGGGCTTTCATCTTGAAAGTCCTTTCCCTCTCGTAATATGAGATGAGATGGTGCTGAGATTGCTGCAGTGATCCAAGGGAAAGTGTGAGGCTAATAAAAAGCCTAAAAACCACCTAAGATCCAGTTTTGATGAGAGTGTGGTGTGTGCTGGAGGCTCTTTGGAAATGGATTTTGCAGCTTTTACATTGTCTTCTCCAGAAACGTCTACCACTAGTATTTTAGTTGGTTCCTCTCATCCCTATAAGTAGTTATTTTTACATAAACAGGGATAACAATGAGAATTATCTTTATGCTGGGCTAATGAATTAGTCATTTGGTTAGGCTAATGAAATTTTTCCATCAAAAAATTCAAACTATGATAAAATATACAAAACATAAAATTTACCATCTTGCTCATTTTAAGTATACAATTCAGTGGCATTAAGTACATTCACATTGTTGTGAAAATCACTACGACCATTTCCAGAACATTTTCATCCTACAAATTTGTACTCATTAAACATTAACTTCTCATTGCCCCTCCCCCAACCCCTGACAACCACCCTTCCACTTTCTATTAGTTTGGCTTTTCAGGGATCTTGTACAAGTGGAATCATATAGTATTGTGCTTTCATGATTGGCTTGTTTTATTTAACATGATATCTTCAAGGACCCCTTTTGAAGACATTCATCCATGTTATAGCATGTGTTGGAATTTCCTTCCTTTTTAAGGTTGAATAATATTCATTTGTGGTGAGTCCCACATTTTATTATCCATTCATCAGTTGAGAGACACAAGTTGCTACCATCTTCTGCCTACTATGAGCATGAGTTGGGCTAATGAATTTTACATGACCCTGTGCCAGGCACACAGGAAGTTCTTCAAGAGTTTTTATTTTAAAGTAACATCACACCTAGCCAGCAATTATAACATTACAGTCAACACTTCATTCATCCATTCATTCAATTGATACTTATGGAGAGGCTACTATGTGCTAGTGTATAGGAGAGAATTTGGTCTTGGCCAGGAGGTAATGTCTAGGTCCTTGGGATGCTATGCCTGTTAGTAGTACTTCATTTGCTTGAGTGCACGAGGTCATGCTGGGTAGTATAACAACATGATTCAAGGAGGAGGCTAACTATATTCAGATAATCCTATGACAGGGCTGAGCCTGACAGAAACCACTGTAGAGCAAGGGCTTTGGGTCAGGAGATATCAGTTGACCTGGGGATTGAGATTAACCACATCATCAGTCAATCAATCATGTCTGTACCATGGAGCCCCAATGAAAGCTCTGAACACCAAGGCTCAGACAAGGTTCATTGGCTGGCAATGCTCCACGTGTGTTGAAGGTGAGAGAGTAATGTGTCCCGAAACCATGTGAAGAGGACAACTGAAGCTCCACATTTGATATTTCGGGACTGCATTTTAAAGTATAACTACTTTTAGTGAGTCCTGAATTCCCTTGCAGTAACTTATCAAACTGAGAAACCTGAGGGTACTTTTGGGAAACCCCCAAACTTGAAGAAGCAAGGGCAGTCTTGGGGACTCTACCTCACATTTTGTTGTTCTAAATGTTCACACTTAAGAGATGTGCTAGATGCCGAGCACAAGTTATTAAATACAATAATAATGGCTGTTTGCAAAGCCATTTTGTTGGGCAGGAACACACAGAGCACCAGAGACTGTTAGGTTAGTGTTTTAGTCAGCTATGTCGCTGCTGTGACTAAATGATCTGACCAGCACAATTATAGAGGAGAAAAGGTTTATTTGGGGGCTCACGGTTTCAGAGGTCTCACTCCATAGAAGACTGGCTCCATTCCTCAGGGCTGGAGGCGAGACTGAACATCATGGTGGAAGAGTGAGGCAGAGGGAAGCAGCCACATCATCAGGAAGCAGAGAGAGAGGAACTCCACTAGCCATATACAAATATACACTCAAAGCCACACCCCAATTTCAGCCTCCTCCAGTCACACCCTATCACTTCAATTAATCCCATGAAGGATTAATTAACTGATTGGGTTAAAACTCTTACAACCCAATCATTTCTCCTTTGAGCCTTCCTGCCTTGTCTCACGTGAGCTTTTGGAGGACACCTCACATCCAAACCATAACAGTTAGCTAGAAGGAGGAAGGGGGAGAAACATAGGGGTAAAATGGAAAAACGACTTTGCCCTGAACCATGGCAAGGAAGAAGACAGATTTCAAGTGCTCCCACAGGATGTTGGAGGGCACTGAGGAGTGAAATGCCATGGTGTATAGAAATGGCAGGGAGTCTGGCATGGCTGGTCTTATTCCAGGCTTCTGGTATTTCTCTGACCCAATGAATGGCATCTCCATCCATCCAGGTGATCTAACCAAAACTCTAGAAGCCATCCTTGACTTCTTTATTTTGTCCTTAGCCTCATGACCTATTCATCCTCAAATCCCATGCATTTTATCTTCTGATCTCTCTGGTCTACCTACTCCTCCCCATTTCCTCCACCATCACCCTGTTTTTACAACTATAAGCTATCCCCTGGACCACTGCAACAGTCTTTGAACTTGTACGCAAGACCCACCCCTCCCTGTCAACCATTCTCTATCCTACAGGCAGAGTGATCTGTTAAAATACAGAAATAAATAAAATATGATTATATTGCTACACCCTCCTTCCCATAATCTCCTATTTAATTTTTTTTCTCATTCCCATTAGGCAAAGACAAAATCCTCCACCTGCTTTCAGGCCCTGTGAGGTCTGGTGCCTACGTTTCTCTCCAGCATCTGTGCTTCATACTCACCCTCCCTCACTTATCCAACCTATCAGTCATACTAACCTGTCAACCTCTGTACTCCACATGTTCCCTCCTGTCAAAATGGCTTTGCACGTGCACTTCACCCTACCCAGGATCTTGTCCCCCATTCTTTGCCTAACACACTTTCTTCCTACCTCAGTTCAGATTTTATCTCCTCAGAAGGAACTGTCTTTCTTGACTTCCGTAACTAAGAGATAAACCTCTAAGAGTGTTCCCATGGCACTGCGAACTAGTCTCTTACAGATTTATAAAAATTGTGATTTTAAGTTTTAAGTGGATATTTACTAGGCCATGTAACTATTATGTCAAAGATGGGCAATGATCTCAGACTCCAGTGGTTCCCATAATGCTCCAGGACCTGTGTGTCTGTCCCTTTTGTTGACTTCCTCTGCCCACAGCAAAGGTTATATTATCCCTCAGAGCCAGAGACCCCAGCTTAAAAGCTCACAGGGTGATCTGACATTTGTTTGTGTGAAGATGTTTTTAATGTCGGTCTCCCTCCCTGAATGGCTAGGTCGCTTTATGTCCTGCATACCTGGCACATTTCCTGGCACAGAGGGAGTGAATGGATGGATGAATAGACCCAAAAGATATGTGTGTGAGGAGAGGAAAGGGAGAAGAGACTAAATTGGGAGGCATGATGTCTTCAGGATGGCTTTCTGCAGAGAGACTCCTGATTCTTTAAAATTAGGATGCTTTTGATATAAACGACATAAAGGCAGATGGCTTCAAAGTCAAAACTTGGAGAAATTAAGAGACTTTTTTTTTCAACTGAAATATGAAAAGGATTTTTAAAAACTTTATTTTTAGCATAGTTTTACATTGCTGCACAACAATTGTTAAAAAATTGAGGAGATAATACAAAGTTCCCATATGCCTCACACTGAGTTTTCCCATTATTAACATCTTACATTACATTATGGTACATTTATTACAATTAATGAACCAATAATGATACATTTTAATTAATTATAATCCACAGTTTATTCAGATTTTCTTGGTTTTTTAACCTAATGTCTTTTTGTTGTTGTTGTTCTATGACCCTATATTACTTTCCTATGGCTTCCATTAAAAAAAAATTTGCAGACTTGGGTGGCTAAAGATTCCAGAAATGTATTGTCTCACAGTTCTAGAGACCAGCCAGAAGCCTGAAACGAAAGTGTCAGTAAGGTGGTGCTCCCTCTGAAGCCTGTGGGGAATCCTTCCTTTTCTTTTCCTAGCTTGTGGTGCTTTGCTGGCCATCTTTGGTTTCCTTAGCTTGCAGCCATATCTACATTCCCTGCCTTGACTGTTCAGTGGCCTTCCCCATGTGCCTCCACATGTCCATCTTACAAGGACACCAGTCATACTGGATTAGGGATCTACCCTACTCAAGTATGACCTCAGCTTAACTAGTTAATTAGTTAAGGGAAACCTACTCCAGTATGGCTTTATATTAACTAATTACATTTCAGTGACCCTTTTCCCCTATTAAGGTCATATTCTGGAGGATTGAAGGTTACAACCTCAGCATCTCTTTTTTGATAGAAGACATACTTCAATGTGTAGCAGATCTCCAAGACACTACATTATGTTTAGCTGTCAAGTCTCCTTTGGATATTCTTGCCTATGGGAATTTCTCAGACTTTCCTTGTATTTCTATGACTCAACAGTTTGGAGGAATATTGGCTAGGTATTTTGTAGGTATAGTGTAGTATTCCACTATTGGAATTATCTGATGCTTTGCTCATTAGACTAGAGTTATGTGTTACTCAAAGAAAGACCATATGTTTTCATCACATCTTATACTATTAACTTAATTTGTCTCCATAGAAATCAACCTTGGTCACCTGGCTGAAGTGGTGTTTGTTGATTTCTACACCATAAAGTCACTCTTTTTCTCCCTTTTCACATTGTACATTTTGGAAGGAAATTACTATGCATAGCTCACACCTAAGGAATGGGAGTTATGCTCCTGTTTCTTAAGGGCAGATTATCCACATAAATTATTTGTAATTATTCACAGAAAAGATTTGCCTCTTATTCTCCATTTATTAATTTATATAACCATTCATTTATACAATATGAACTCAGGGATTTTTATTTTATAGTTTGTGTTATGATCCATTACTACTTTATTTTGTTGCCCAAATTATTCCAGCTTTGTCATTGGGAGTTCTTTCAGTTGACTCCTGTGTCCCTTTGATATAATCTCATGTGATGGGCAGAATCATTCTCTTGAAATTCATGTGTTAAAGCCCTAACCCCCTATGTGACTGAATTTGGGAAAAGGGTCTAAGGAGGTAATAAAGCTTAAGTGATGTTGTAAGGGTCGGCTTTAATCGATGGGACTGGTTTCTTAGGAGAAGAGGAAGAGGGCTGAGGCTGTAGCTCAGTAGAATGTTTGCCTAGCATATGTGGGTCCTGGATTCCATCCCTAGTGCCATAAACAAATAAATAAATAAGTAGCAAAAGAAAGAAAGAGTTCTCTCCCACCCACCCCAAATATGTGTGTGTGTGTGTGTGTGTGTGTGTGCGCGTGCGCGCAGGCACACACGTGTGTATGCACCCATGCGTGTATGCAGGGAGAAAAGGCACATGAAAACATGTGATAAGATGGCTGTCTACAAGCTGGGAAGAGTGGGCTTTCCAGAAACCAATGTCACAAGCACCATGATCTTGGACTTCTAGTCTCCTGGACTCTGAAGAAATCAATTTCTGTTAAGTCACCCAGGCTGTGGAATTTTGTTATGGCAGCTATAGAAGACTAATATATCCCATTTTCTTATTTTTTCTGAACACTTCCTTATTTTTTGGCACTATAAGATGAACCAAGCTCATATTTCATGTTTACTGCCCCAGTCCTAGAATTCACCATTTCTTCAAGGATCCCTGGCTAATTTTATTGGAGTAAGATTCTAGAAACGAGATCTGGGCTATGAGAAGGATTCTAGGTGAAGAAGGTGAAGGCTCAGAAAGCAAAGGGAGAATAGAATGATAGGCACCATGTCCATGGAAAAGGGAGGAAGAGAATTGACAGGAAAAGCAAGTATTTCCTTGTTAGAGATAAGGGTAGTGATGGGGAGAGATGAGTGGAGGGATGTAAATGAAGAAGACAAGTGCAGAGGGGCCAAGATCTGCTGAGAGGCATCAAAGCGAAGAGTTCTGATATTAGTTGCGTAACTGATTGTCAGTCATTAAGTTCTTCAATAATTGATTAGAGATATCAACAGTCTATTCCTTGCCCCACTTTTTAAAAACAACTGTCTACTCAATTACGAGTTCAGAATCTCATGAAAGCATGGATTCCCTCAAAAATCCAAACAAGAAAACACAGCCGGGCGTGGTGGCACACGCCTGTAATCCCAGTGGCTTGGGAGGCTGAGGCAGGAGGATCCCAAGTTCAAAGCCAGCCTCAGCAAGGGCAAAGCACTAAGCAACTCAGCGAGACCCTGTCTCTAAATAAAAATACAAAAATAGGACTGGGGATGTGGCTCAGTGGCCAAGTGCCCCTGGGTTCAATCCCCACTTCCAAAAAAAAAAAAAGAAGAAGAAAAGAAAAGAAAACAGGCTCAGTGGCACATACCTGTAATCCCAGCGGGTAAGGAGGTTGAGACAGGAGGATCACAAGTTCAAAGTCGGCCTCAGCAACTTAGCAAGGCCCTAAGCAAATTAACAAGACCTTATCTCAAAATAAAAAAATTAAAATAGTCTGGGGATGTGTCTCAGTGGTTAAGCACCCCTGGGTTCAATCCCTGGTACCAAAAAAACCAAAACAAAATGAAACAAAACTGGGACAACATGGCGGCATGTAGGCATTGCTGCCTTGCTCTAGCCAGCTGGTGAACTTGACCATCAAGAAACCAAATTGGTGCTGTCAGCTGGCTTTGGATTGAACACTAATGACTACTCGCAATCCAATTATGTGGACACTTGTACTGAAGGTCAGGATGACTGACTGTCCATCTGTTCTATCATTGAGCTGGGCTATTATCTTTGAATTGTTCCATTGAATTTTTTGAGCTTCTTCTGAGTGTTGTCCATGTAAGTTGTATCTTAACCTAAGTCATATTGTGTCTTGGCAGTCAGGAATGACAACCTTGAGCACCTGGTTGGCACAAAGAGAAATTTTAGTGACTGACTTGACCATCTTGGGCAAAAGAATAAAAGTAAGTAAACTGTCCCATAATGGTTATATATACAGAGTATAGACTGTTATACTATGGAATAATCATTTGTGAAAGTCCTTAGAAGGATGCCTGGCTCACAGAGCTCTGGAGAGTGTATCCTATCTTCTCCATTTCCCCTCTTCTTTCTGGCTTTCTCTTTCTCTCCACCTTTTTCTCATATTCTAGTTGTGTGTGGCTTTTAAATTGAGCTTTCTGTCCAACCCTTCCAGCCCTCAATGGACACAGTCCAGAATAGCTTCTTGGTCTTCATTCATCATAACTCCTATTTTCTGAGATTTTCATCCCATCAAGATGTTAGAACATATTTTTTGAGTTGGATAAAGAAGTCCATTATAAGCTGTGAATGACTTATAGAAATTAATACATTAATCATTACACATTACTGACACATTATGTACACTTTATTTTGTTTAAGAACGTTTATGTTTAGGGGTGTGTGTGCATATAGGTACTCTCCCCACATCTTATGTCCAATCCGAGAAGCTATATAGATCATGGTGATTAGGAGGGCAGGCTTTGGAATTAGTTTTCTGGGTTTTTAATCTGGACTCAGTCTCATACTACATATGTGACTTTATTCCAAATTACTTAACCTTTCCAAGTGTTAGTATTCTTATCTCTACAATGAGCATAATAAGAACTCCCACTTTAGGTTGTTGTCAGGGATGTGAGATGAAATATGTAAAGTACTTTGATGAGTGTCTGATGAACAGTAAGTTGCCTAATAAAGGTAGCTATCACGATGGTGGATGATCCAGGCAGTCACCCTCCCACCCACCTGCCCTTCAAATAGCAGAAAAGTTGGGACACAATTTGATACTCCTTTCTCCAAAATTTCCTACTGATGAGAAGAACATTCCTTTTTATGTTGTCCATGACAAGAATCGTAATTCTAAGAACTCAGTATCTTAGTATAAAATAATTTGAAGATTTGTGCTGTGGACTGAATTATGTTCCCTCAAAATTCATATGTTTAGCCACTTACAGTGGGTCATGCCTGTAATTGATGCTACCTGGGAGGAAGAAACACCATAAGTTTAAGGCCACCTTGGGAAAGACCCTGTTAGAAAGAAAGAAAGAAAGAAAGAAAGAAAGAAAGAAGAAAGAGAGAGAGAGAGGAAGGAAGGAAGGAAGGAAGGAAGGAAGGACGGAAGGCAGGAAGGAGGGGTGGGCTTGGTAGAGCACTTGCCTAGCATGTGTGATGCCATGGGTTCAATCCTCAGCACTGAAAAACAAAAACAAACAAACAAACAAACAAATTTAAGCCCTAACTCACAATATGTTAGTATTATAAGGTTGGAAAGGTGGGGCCCCTTGATGGAATTAATGCCTTCTCAAGATCAGACTCCAGAACTGCCCTCTACCCCAGTCTACCATGTGAGCACAAAGCGAGAATATATCTGTCTCCAAGCCAGGAAGAGATTCCACACCAGAAGTCAACCATGCTGGCACCCTGATCTTGGACTTTCAGCTTCTAGAACTATAGGAAAATAATGCATTTAAAATCACCTTGTCCATGGCATTTCTTTACAATAGTCAGACTGACTAATTCAGTTTGACTAATAAGACAGTCTTACAATTAAAGTATCAAATGTCAGAATTTTTCAGTGAATTATAAGAAACTTTCTAATAAGGCTGAGACTTTATTCATTGACATGTGATTGCATTCACTGTATTAATTGTAGTCACAGGCTATAATCCAAACCAGATGTCTTCTAGATGAATCATAAAATTACCATCTCTGAGCTAGATAAGAATGTAGGAGTCATTTGATTCATCTTCCCATATGGCTGGTGAGGTCACTGGGGTCCTGGTGGTTCAGAAGTTCAGCTTAAGCCAGCTAGCTGGAGCCCAGGTTTCCCCTTCTGCAGCCAGTGTTTGCATGACACAATGCCTCGGTGGACAGCATCAGTCACAGGGTTGGTGAAATTGTGGAGATGAATTAGCCCAAATCAGAGCTTAAAGAAAGAATGCCGAAATGTCCTTTCCTAAACTATATTTATGTGTGTGTGAGAAAACATTCTGTAGCAGCATTAGCTTGTTTCCACTGTTACTTGACATTTTTTATAAAGGACCTAAAGTTCCCCTAGAGCTCTGCTCCCCTCCTGCAGAGTGGGTGAGTTGGAGTCACCTACGTTTCTCAGTAGACAGCATTTATTGTGTCTTTCATTTAAATAGTCTGTTAGATCATTTGGTGTATTTGGGGTTGTTCTTCTTCATTTCTTTCCTCTCTTCCTGCTCCTTCTCAAAATGGCCTTTAGTCTGTGTGTCTGTGTAGTTGTGTGCTGTCCTGTGGTGCCCAATCTGGCCCTTGACCTGTGTGTGCTGAGCTGTGCCTCGACCTGGCTCTGCTTTGGGTGCACAGCTAAGATAATCTGCTCTAGCCCAGGCCTCCACTAGTCCAACAATTCTTTCCGTTTCAGTAGCTCCTGTCCCTTCACTGAGGAATGTGGGAAACTCTGGATCCTCTTGTCTAGGGATGGGCACAGTGTGGCTTTTGGGCCAAGTTTTTGGCCATGGTTGTTTTTGTATATAAACTTTTATATGACCAGGCATGTTCACTTATGCATGGGCTATGGCTGCTTTCATGCTATAACAAAGGTACTGAATCACTGTTATGCAGACTTTCTTGTCCACAAAGCCAAAAATATTTACTATCAAGCCCTTTACAGAAAAAGTTTGCTGACCATGACTCTAAACCAGCAGTGTTCAATAGAGTTTTCTGTATTGTGCAGTACAGTGGCCCCCAGGCACATATAGTTACTGAATACCTGAATTGTGGCCAGTGCAACTAAGGAACAAAATTTTAAATTTTGTTATAGCTAATTTAAGTAGATATAGTGTTTATGGCTTCCATATTGGGCAGTGCAGCTCTATGCACTCTGAACAAGCCTTGGGAAGCCAGGAATTCTATCTCAGCATCTTTTCTCTGGCTTTTTCCATTGACTTCTGTATCATGGCTCCTGGGATATGTTGTCTGTATGCAAGGTTTTATACCAGAATTATTATGCCTTTCTTCATATAGACCAGTGGAAACATGCTATTAGTTCCTGATGTTCCAGATTCTTCCATTTCCATCAGATACTTCTAACCCCAAGGTTTGATGCAGCGATAGGATGCAAAGAACCAGCTCTGTGCCATTCTTACTTTTTGCACAGTCCCTTGGGTTTGGGCCTGCAGACATTTCCTCCTTTCTCATGTAGCTGAAACTTCTCTTATAATATGCTGTATTTTCCTCCCTCTTGAGATAACATCGATTTTTTTCCCTTCCTAGGACTATCAGATGGATGAGGTGCAGAGATAGAAACCAGCTTAACTGGAAGGGAGGTCCATCATATTGACATTCCAAAATACTGTTCTTGATAGGATTGCTACATTAACTCGATTTATGTGTGGTTAAAAGCTTAACTATTTTCAGATTCACTGCACAGTTGTTGAGTGCCAGATATGTTTCAAGTGCTCAGTCCGTTGCTAGAAAGGACCCAGTCTGCTCCTCCCCTATTTTCTGCCCACCCCAAGGTGACAAATAGAGTTTCACAATCAACTTTAACCCTCTTTGAGCAGTTGTAGAGGGAATATTTGCAATAGAAGCACAGACTTTTCTTGAATAATTTATATTTTTTGAACTATTACCTTTTCTGGAAAGCCTTTCCTGACCACCTCATTTAGATCCACTTCACTTACCCACCCTCTGCAGCACCCCATCCTTATTCCCTGCTTCATTTTTCTCTACAGACTTTGTCACCAAACTTCATGATTATTTGATTAATTCATTTCCTGTCTCCCCTTTAGAATACAAGAGCAGGAATTCTCCCTTATTAGGGATCTAATTCTCTGAGAATTAGAGAATAAGGGATCTCCTTATTAGGAGTGAAGGGATCCCATCTGTGAATGGGATCTGTTGTTACATATTTGTTCATGCATACACTATAACTCTAATTTGATCAATATCACTCCCCATCACTTCCCTCCTCCCTTCCTACCTCCCATCTCTTGGTGCCTTTCCTCTAATGATCTCCCTTTGATTTTCATGATATCTGGCCTCCAACTTTCTTTCCCTTTTTCCTCTCTAGCTTCACATATGAGAGAAAACGTTCAACCCTGACTTTCTGAGTTCGACTTATTTTGCCTAAGATAATGGTCTCTAGTTCCACCCATTTTCCTGCAAATGCCAAATTCCATTTTTC